>JAWNOI010000199.1:0-525000 GCA_035046045.1 Zaprionus bogoriensis | reverse complement strand
GTTCGATTAAGCTCACGAGTACGTTACCGAATTTCCAATCTAATAATATCGTCGGTCAGGAACTTTGTGACGGCATTTAATTCGCTTATCGCAACGGTAGCCGCCTGTTAAAGCGTGAAATCTGAGAACTGCATTCTCGAACAAATGTCTAAATATATATGTTCTTGGAACCCCAATAATTTCGCTGGAGGATTCCGACGTAGGTTTTAATTCATATTTTTGGAAAAGTTATTAGACCAACTTACACATATAGAAACTTTATATAAATAAATAAAATAACACTTAAACAAATTAAAATTAAAATTAAATTAATTTCGACTGCATCTATGTATCGAATACACACATCTGGTTTCATTGAAATTCGGAAACCATATAAAAGCCGCTGTTACTATATAGTAGCCGCTGGATTAACTTTTATATCATGACAGATTACCTAAGTATCTGCACCAAGCTTCATCAGGCTAGCTTAAAGCTGAGAGACTAGTTGACACTGACTTATGAGGGTATTAAAATATCAGTATTACGAGTACTCTACATGAGGGCGTATTAGCATCCTCACTGACTTTAGAGGAGTCTCGTCATTCCAGGCCAATTTGGAAATTTGTTCGTTGAAATGACTGTAGAATAGAATATGTTTTAATTAGCAAGCTCAAAACTTTCGAAAACTGGTTCAAATGGCAGAATACTCACATTCGGGAACAACCCGTGTACCACCAGCCCCCGCCATTGATTGATGCGCAATTTCCAATATAGTCATCATTGTCCCGGTCGAATGTGGAAAATCTTTCGCCTCTGTGCATGTTCAGTTCATCCAACACATTCGATTTGTCATCACTGAACTCCAAATTACTTAATCTGTAAAATTCGTCTCCGGCAGAAACCTGGAACTGATGGTAGCGGGCGTACTTCACAGTTCCATTAGGTAGCTCCATGTGTATGTAAAGCTCATGTGGTGTGTCGCTCGTCAAGCGGTAGATCTTCTCTAGGCCAAGGAAGAAATCACCACTAAAGTTACCGAAGCCTTCGCGGTATTCAACCCATGGCCTCATAAAATCCTGTTTCCCGTCAACTCTCTGTTGTATCACCATCCATCCAGTTTCGAGGGACACTGTTCCACTGTCGCAAAGCACCGGAAAGGAGTCAATGCCGCGCACCTTAATTTCATGTACTCCCGACGAATTTCCATAAGACCTACAACTCTTCGGCGTAAGTCTTTGCTCCAATTCCTGTCTGCTCTCATTGAGTTTACCCTTCAACATTCTGATTTCTTCATTAATGTACATCTGTGACTCTAGTACTCCACAAGGACTTGGTTTATTCGGTCGCCTGCTTCTAGAAATTGGTTGTGCAGCTCCAGCAGTGATGAGGAGCAGTGCACAGAAGTATACAGGGATATCCATTTTCCAATTGCTTCTTGGATGTGAAGACCTCGCGAGTCGAAATCGATATTAAAGTCGAACCCAGTTTAGTTCTGTATATATAGTACTAATAATGTTCTGTTCTCTGTATAATACGATAAGAGCAAGCAAATTGAGTCAGCGAATTCAAAATCAATCTTTACGTCACAGTCGTCAAAGAATTATTTCCCAAGTCATTGCAAGAACGAATAATTCACAGATTCGAACTACTTTGATAAAATATGCGGGCGCATAAATGCTGCACAGCTTCCGGCTGAATTCGTGGTTAGGATCAACATCAGTCTTGTTAGTCCATCATTACTTCTTATCTTGTCTTTCGAAGGAGGATATATCAATGTTTGATCAACACCGTCACCACATCTTAAAATACCGATGTTTCTAACGTTCCTTCCAAGTTTTATTAAAATCGGTGCTCACAAATTTAGCCATAACTTAGGCAACTAAAGTTTTGAATACCGCATTCGAATTTCCATATTCCGGTTCTATGGACTATGGTACTATGTATTGTAGCTCTCGTAGGAACGATCAGACAAAATTGATATTGCAGCTATTAGTCCTTCTATACCTTTGCTATGTTTCAACTGTACATAAATAAATAGTAACTGAAAGACCAAACAACAATATAACATATTCAAGTAAAGGCAAGAGAACGCAACCTTCGGTACGCCGCAGGAAACGTTTCTTTCTATGGTAGTTATAATTTCTAGAAATGATAGTCCCAGTCTTCTACTAACTCTAACGCCATCTCTATCCTGCTTCATCTCCACCATCCAGGTGCGTGCACATAACGGACATTGGTGTCGGATATATCTCGACAATGCTCTCGCTGACGGCCCTATTCCTGCGCTGGTGCTCGCAGGTGCGGGACTTCGGGCTGCAGCATCTCTGCTCCATGCGCAACCTGCAGGTACTGTCGCTAGCCGGCTGCCCGCTGCTGACGTCTTCGGGCCTCTCGAGTCTCATCCAGCTGCGACACCTACAGGAACTGGAGCTGACGAATTGTCCAGGGGCCTCGCACGAGCTCTTCGACTACTTGAAGGAGCACCTGCCACGCTGCTTGATAATTGAATAATTGTCGGGGGTTCTGGCCGAAATTACTTTCTGGAAAGAGGGAGACTAACTCATAATCCGATATTCGTTAATATTCGCGCTAACTCAACCTCTACGATAACTTTCTAGATTGTTATCTTTAGCCGGGAAGTTCCTTCGTGCTATACAATTCTCGCAAACTGTAAATCCCTATACCTACACACTATTTACTATCTACATACTATCTACTATTTACTATTTAGTTTTACGGTTTTCTTTGTTTTCAACTGTGATTTTAATTGCAACTACATAAGTTAAGTCAGTGGGAGCTGTAAAGCAGGACATACGCAGGAGGCTCCCCGCGTAACATTTATTTACCATATTTACAAGGCAGTACAATACCGAGACGAACTCTAATATAAACGATAATTTATACGCATTATGGTAGTTCTTAAAGGAAGTTTTAATTATTCTCACTGTAATTAACCATAACGAATATTTGAATATATGCACGCATATATGTACATACTTTATGTATGGCTGCATATACGTCTGTAACAAACCTACAAACATTGCGCCCAAAAGACACAGCAAACTAATGGCCAGACAAGATAGAGGCGAATAAAATCAAAAATAACGCAATATACTGTTCAAAGCAACAAATTTCAATATACAAACGAGAAGAGGATATACTCGTATGTATCTATGTATGTATGTATGTACGATATGTACTTCTATTATTTATAGGCAAGATCGCTAGCCAGCTTTACACTTAGCTCACTTGTGCAGCTCCGACCACTTATTTTACCCTACTGCAAACAGTGCAATACGTCAGAAAGGATGTCCTCGAGAACCGTTAGAAGTAGTCTATCCTAGCGAATGTGCACGCTTTGAAATAATCAAATTTCCAAAAGGATTAGCAAGTGCAATGAGGTGTGGTTCCGTGAAGCCCTGTGCCGCCCTTCCTAGAACTTAGTCGCAAACGACAGAGTAAACTCTATAAAATACAAAACAGATTTCCAAACAAACATATGTTCCATATGTATGTCAAACCAATTTATTTAATAGACCTGCGTTACCAAAGTGTTTGAATAAAAATATATGGGGACTACTGTTTGGAATTTTCCGAGCCCAAACCTACAAAATAAAGGGAGATTCGAAAGAATATAAGAGAATAAACTAATGCAAAATTGAAGATGTATTCGTGGTAGTTATTTGTTTATTGTAGTCGGCGTATTCCTGAGATACTGAATCCATCGCTTCCCTAAGTCGAACTATTGTGCTCCCAGAGTTGTCACTCCTCGCAGGCGCCCTCGCCGTCCTCGTCATTGTCATACTCCGTATTATCCTCACCGTCAACTTCTTCTTGATCCTCTTCCTTGCCTTGTTGATCCCACCAGGAGAGCACGCCCAATCCGGACTCGTTAATGGCGCCCTGCAAATGCCAACGTGCTTGAGTTAACACAGATGTGAAATGCTTGGAGATATGTCTCGATAAATACGATCAATTTGTAGGGTGCTTTCACTTCCTGAGCCGTAGCTGTGGAGACCGCTGCTGTGGCCGATGTGCCGGGATTCTGTGACGACTGGCCCTCTGCCTTAGGCGGCCCAATGGGCGAAGTCTCCTCAAAGATTTCCCGCGAAACGCGAAACTTAATTGGCTCGCCCACGTCCATAAAGAGATCGTGTTTGGCACCGTCCTCCAGTGGATACTCCCAGACCCAGGCCTGTTCCGCCTCATCGAAACGCGAGGGGTGCTGCAGGGCCGCATGCGGAATAAGTATGTCGTCGAAGAAGCCCAATGTCACATGGACGCCCTCCCGACTGCAGTTGCGTATTTTACCTGTCATCACGGTGCCGACCATAGGCCGGAACACCACGTAGCGGAAAAGGACCTCTGTGTGGGAGGCGCCATCACCGGGCAGAATAATCGAGTCCTTGAGGGAGACAATCTCCTTGAGTGCTATGCACAGACCGACGTTCAGCAGCACCTGCAGTAAGTGTAAAGCCTTTACACTGCAACTTTAATTAATAATATTAACAATGTTTACTTACCTTGTTTGCCAGCTTCCGGTCGATTTCATCGCGTACCGCATCCACGAGCTTAAGGTTAAAATGGTCTGGAGCAATGCGCACATTGTCTTTAAGTTCTGCCAACACGAACATCATTCACTGTTTGTTATAATTTTCCCATTCAGCCTATCTTAGCATTATAATCACTTGCTTAACTGTTGTTAGTTGGATTAGTTTGCAAGCAATGTGACCGAAAATCGATAGACGATGAATTTCAGATAAATACCAAAACAATGTCGCCGTGGCAGTGCGAATGCTTACATGCATTGCTCTGCGGCTCGATAGACGACGTCGCCGTGACAGTGTGAATGGCATGTTGCAACAGCTGTTCGTATACAACACGTGCGTTCCGTCTGCATTTCACAATTAAAATCAATGCAAATTAAACTTGAAAAGCTGCACGGCTCGCATATATAAACGACAAACTGCGACATACTTTGCAAGTGGCTAAAAAGGAATAATTGTATAGATATTTCATCATGGGCGATGCTCATAAATACAGCGACCCGGAGGAGGACGACGATTTGGCGAAGGTAAGTACAATTTAGTATGCTGCAGTTTGTTGTTGTTCGGCAAATCATTATTATTTATTTATTTTGTACTTATTCATTAAAACAATAGTCAGAGTGGGTGAACGACTTCAAATCACTGACAGTGACGCACGAGATTTTTAAGGACATCAAACTCGGCAACAAGCAAGAAGTGAACGCCGACCTCAGCCAATCTGCATTCGAGAAGGAGGACCCAAATTCAGAGTACGAGTCCGACGAATACGAGTACGGCGACGACTACGATGCGTACGAGGAAGCCTATAGCGGCTTCAACAAGCAGAACGCGCAGCCCCACCTGACGACGGGTGGTGCAGGTGGCGCTGGTGGCAACAGCAGCGTCGGCGGAGGAGCAGGCGGCGGCACGCAGCGCGTGAGCAACTTCCAGCCAAATGAGAAACTGCTGCGGCGCTACTCGGCGCGCATCAATGTCGAGAAGTACGACCCGAATGCGAACATGAGTGCCCAGGCGGCTAATCGACTTGTGAGCTTCGATCGTCGACAGGAGACGGAGCGGGTGCGCGTGCGCGATAAGCACGATCGCGCCACGGCAGAGCAGGTGATGGATCCGCGCACGCGCATGATACTCTTCAAACTGCTGAACCGCGGACTCATCCAGGAGATCAACGGCTGCATATCTACGGGCAAGGAGGCGAACGTCTACCATGCGGTCTCGAAGAACGGCGCCGAGGAGTTCGCCATCAAGATCTACAAGACGTCTATCTTGGTGTTCAAGGATCGCGACAAGTATGTGTCAGGCGAGTTTCGCTTCCGCCACGGCTATTGCAAGCACAATCCCCGCAAGATGGTACGCACATGGGCCGAGAAGGAGATGCGAAACTATCTGCGCATGCGCAACGCAGGTGTCCCCGTCCCAGAGCCCATTCTTTTGCGCTCCCATGTGCTGGTCATGCGCTTCTGTGGAAAGGACGGTTGGCCTGCTCCCAAGCTGAAGGACGTCGAGATTACCACGTCGAAGGCGCGCGAATTATACCGCGACTGCGTGGTCATCATGTGGCGAATCTACAACCAGTGCAAGCTGGTTCACGCCGATCTCTCAGAGTTCAACATTCTCTTCCAGGACGGGCAGCTGGTTATAATTGACGTTAGCCAAGCTGTGGAACACGATCATCCGCATGCCTTCGACTTTCTGCGGAAGGATTGCACCAACATCTCTGAGTTCTTCCGCAAGAAGTCCGTGGCCACCATGACGGTAAAGGAGCTGTTCGACTTCATAACGGACCAGACAATCACCGAGCAGAACATGGAAGAGTGCCTCGAAAACATTTCGGAGCGTATCAAGGACCGCGACTTCGACGCGATCACAGAGCAGGAGAAGATCGACGAAGCAGTCTGGCAGAACACCTACATACCCAAGCGCCTCGACGAGGTAAGTAAAACCCCGCGCAATTCCCCACTAAATGATGTCCAACGAGCAAGTACCTCTTCAACAGGTTCCGCATTTCGAGCGTGACGTGGCCAAAGCCAAACACGGCGTCCAGCAAGATCTCATCTATGCCAAGATTACCGGTCTGACGCCTGCGCTTGATGTCCAGAAGCATCCAGACGTGTTGGATGTGGAGGAGAAGAGCGCAGAAAGTGACCCGGAGGCCAGTGGCAACGAAAGCGATGAATCCCCAGACGAAGACGATGAAAATTCCAAGTTCAAAAACTCTGCGCGACCGCGTGACGAGTCTCCGGAGAGCAAAAAGGCACGCAAGAAAGCCGTCAAGGATGCGAAGGCGGAACAGCGCAAGATCAAGGTTAAGAAACACGTGAAGAAGCGCAAGGAGAAACTGGGCAGCATGAAGAAGTAGCGGAAATACACACTAAAATATAATTAATTTTTAAATATTTGAGCTGTAAATAAATTCATTACTTTAAGTTCAATTTACAATGAGATATTTTTGATTTTGGAAATTGTTGGTTGGTTATCCGTAAGTAATAGATACGGAACACTCAAAATATAATGTTTATGGATTACTAATTTTTGAAGATTATAACTCTTTCGAAAATCAAGTAATATTTCAGGATTTCTTGCAGGACTAAGGCACGACATACAAAGATTCTGCGTTCATTGCTTAACTGATTCAGTAGAGCGAAAAAATAATGTTAATATAATGTATAATGTTAATATAATGTAAATTAATATATGTATATTGTATTAAAAATGATATTTGCACAGGTATCCTTATTTATGGTAAAACTTAAATTTCGGAAATTGTCGAAACGAAAATTGAAATGGAATCAGCAATAGAAGATCAGACCAAACTATTCTGACAGAGAATTAGCATTCAGCGCGGCTTCTGGCAGCTTCTGGTGTACCTCAGATACCTAGTGTTATTTGGAGAGTACAGGTTGAATTGCTGTATTTAGAGTTGTACTACATTCTAGAGTTGCCATGCCGTGCAAGGATTGTAATTCAGGAAGAATCGACAGCCCCAACGACGATGCGACTCTGAGCTCTGAACCTCAATTAGGTTACGAAAGTGTCACTTGCAGCTCCATTTGTCACGAGTTTTTGGAGGATTTTCGCAGCTGTGGTGCGCGGCAAAATAGGAGAGCTACGGGCAAGGAGGACAGACTAGGTAAATTGTTTGTTTCAGGGTGGCATTTGAAAGCATCTGACAAATTGATAGCCTCGGCACTTGACACAAAATGCCACACCATTCGAATCTTGCAGACTCATCAGATTCCGCAGATACTCCGCCTCAGCTAAGTACAGTGGGCTTGTGCCGAGCCTCTAAGATCAGAACGAGCATGTCCAAGCCAGTGGAATCGCATCGTCTGCTCCGCTCGCAGACCATGGCCGAGAAGGCCGACGAGGAGGAGGATGATCTGTTCGTGAAGCTGCCGAAGTTCAGCAAGCGGCAGCGGAGCAAGCACCAGACAGACAACCAGGAGGAGGACAGCGACGCCAGCTCCAAGGAGCTGGTCGTCAACCAGAGACTGTATAAGTACCTCAAGCAGCCCAACTGCCAGCGCTGGGTATGGTGCGAGTTCATCGAGTCGTTCCTCGACCAAGCCATCCTGGCCAGCGCCTACGACATGAACAGCTACCTGCACAGCTGCTTCCCGGCATTGCAATCGCGTCAGCTACCGCGTCGTTGCTGGCAGATCATACGTCGCAACATGGGCAAGGCGCGTCGCTTCTCTACGGCATTCATCGCCGGTGAGCGCGTCGAGCTGGAGCGCTGTCGCCGTATTGTGCGTCTGCTGCAGTGCGGTAAGGTGGACATGGAGCAGGATGGCCAATCGCTGGAACTGATGCCTAAGCTCATACCCCTGCCACTGCCTGTGGACGCCAAGGTGATCAGCCTGCTGAGCAAGCCCCAGCTGAGTTTGTGCAAGGGCCGCGTGGTCGGCTACGAGCCCAAGGACAGCAGCTACCTGGTCAAGTTCGAAGTGGCCGGCAAGAACAAAGTGCTCAGCATGCCGGACTGCCTGCTGCATGCGCTGCAGGAGTGCAAGAGCCAACCACTGGCCAGCATCGTCCAGGAGGCTGAGGAGAAGTCTGAGAACGGTGCAGAGGACCAGGGACCTAAGGCGCTATTGGACGCCCTGCTGCAGCTACAGAAGCTGTTGGCGCTGAAGCGCCAAACTGTGCAGGACATGGCCGTCATGAACGAGGAACTGGAGGCAAGCGGAGTGCCGGCGCCGGTTCGACGGGAGGTGAAGCTGACGCCGCAAAGGGAGAAGCTGCAGCGTCGTTATGCTGCCAACATGATAACCCTGCACAGAGTCAATGCTGACATCCTGGAACCGCTGCGCGTGGCCAACAACCAGCTGAATGAGTACGAACAGGATGCACATCAACGCAAGAGCCTGCCGGGCAACAAGCTGTACGAGAAATGTCGCGTCCTAGCCGAAATGGACCTTAAGTCGGTATTGGGCCAGACCAATGCACAGCTGGAGGCCTCCAGAGAGCTGATCCTGCGCCTGCAGACGTTGCTCTACCTCTACGGGGAGCTGGGCTTTGGCAATGATGTGGAGGTGGACGCCGTCATAGAGGACTTTGTGACCAACATGCTGGTTGAGATGCCTCCTCAACTTAGCGCCGAGTTCGCACAGGTTCTGGCCCTGTTGCAGCCGCTGCGGGAGCACATTCTGGGCATGTACAAGCTGGAAACAGGACGCTGTCAGAAAATGCTGCAGCTCCACCAGCGTACCGAGGATTCCGATATCGAGATGGGTCTGTAGAGTCCACCCAGAAAAAAGGCCAACTTTATATGCTTACAAAGTAAAAACGTTATACTTTATATCACCTTGCCCAATTCGAAAAGCTTAGCAAGGCTTATCGTTAATATATGGTACATACATCCCTGACTTATGCCTAGATGTCTGTTTCAAAATATTGTACTTTAAAGCGCACACGTGTCTGACTTTTCAGATAAGTCGGGCAATTGCGATATGTATTATATAACTTTTTCCATTGTGCATGTCACTGCTCCCAGAAGTCTTAAGTTTATTCATTAGCTCGACGTAGAAGTAAAAAGTTCGCGGTTATATACCATATATGTACAGCTTACATATGCATTGCTTTGCGACTTGTGAGCGTATGCTAATCACATATCAATACTAATTTAACCAAGGGAATTAACTCAGCACCAATATTCTGGGAATGTCACACGGGGCAAATAATTCTGATCGTAGTACATACGTATTACTAGGAGTAGCTGTTAGTAGTCTGTATGTACATCTGTTATTCTAATGGTAAAACCAAAATCACAGCATGGACTTGCTATAACTAGACGAGGTTCCTTTGTAAAAGGTGGTTGATCAGGTGTAGCAGCGCTTCCGCAGGCTGATGTACATGAGGACACGGAAGAAGACCATCAACATCGCTAGCAGACCGAATTGATGCAGTATGGAGACCTTGTCAACGTCCAGGAACTTCAGCAGTACCCGCGGATCACTGAAGTGACAGTAGATGTCGTCGCAGTCGAGCTCCTCACGCTGGAAACCAAACACAGAGAGGACCAGGGCAACCACTCCCACCCGCACATAGCTGAACTTCATGAGGAGATTCATTCCACCGGTTATTTGGGGTGCAAAGTCAAATCCATATACGGCCAAGCCCATAAACGGGGCAATCATCATGGGGCCCACGACACTTCCATTCTGAGCGCAAAAATAGGATTTTCTTAGTAAAACACACTTCGATCTCGGGGGAACAACCTACAGTTATGCTGAATGTGGCGCCGATAGCCAAGCCCATGCCCTCGGCGACCAGAGAGATCATGAGCCCCACTGCCACAAATATGCAAAAGCGCCACCATTGTTCCGGCAGCCCTGACATCCAGTAGGTCACAGCCATGAACGTTAGATTGAGCATCACTTGGAGCGGCAGCCGCGATATCGTCAGCGCTAAGTAGTAAGGCATCAGTGTGTACCAGCGATTGAAAGTTTCCTTCTTCACGACCTTAACATCATCAGGATCTGCGGAAGGAATGCGTTACGGGATTGCCTCTAATCAGTAGCCCCACGCTGCACTTACAGCTGAGAATGGGAACCATCACTTGTGTGTAGACAATCATGAGAACGGCGCCGATGCAGAACTTGAGGTGGTCGAACATGCGAGCTCCCTGGTTGCCCAGCTGAAAGAAGATCAGGCCAAAGAACAGACCGCACAGCGTATGGTGGACGAACTGTATGGTCAACGCAAGACGCGCACGCATTGTGCGCAGCAGCATCACTCGCATCAGCACCAGGAACTGCTGCATGCTCGATATCTCACGGCGATTCCGCCGCAAACGATTCGAATATACCTTCATCTGTTCAAAGAAGGCGCCAGCTGCGCCCATCAGCGATCCGTCCGTCGAGGCAGCGCTACCGGCAAAGAAGGGCAAAAACTGACGTTTCGGCTGATCCAGGAACAGCGTCGTAATTGCCTGCTGCGGCTCCAGTGGCAGTGCATCTTGCGAATACTCCGGCTGCTTGCTGCGGTAAGTCAGCTTGCCATTGTCCGTCAGCTCACTGAGGAATGGCACAAGCCTGCCTTCCTCCGCATCGATAACCTCGATAACTGAAAAAGAGGGAGAGAGCAAGAGTTTGAATTACTACTCCAGCCGTACGCAATCGCAGTCGGGTATTGCTAGTACACAGTACTTAGAACGCGAAAATCGATTACGCAATCTTTGATAAAGCGACCCGGAACTTTTGGGGTCGGGGTCAGGTTCCGTCCTAGAATATATGTAAACGAGTTTTCCATTTGCTTTCTAAGTCTGTGAGTCGTGCACGAATCAAACTGCTTCGCACCCAAGACTACGTAGGAAATGTCTATTTCAGTCGGCTATGGAGAGACTATACTCACTGTAGTCCGACGGGCTGTAGTGTCGTGGGCAATCGAGTTGGGCCAGGCGTAGGAAGGGTATCGTGGCCTGCGGACTACCCTGGTAGACGCACTGTCCTTTGGCCAGCACGTAAATGCTATCGAAGCAGTTGTAGATAGTTGCCGAGGGCTGGTGTATGGTGCAGACGATGGTGCGCCCCTCACAGGCCAACTCCTTGAGCAGGCGTATGCACTGGGCCGCTGTCACCTCGTCCAGACCGCTGGTCGGTTCGTCCAGGAAGAAGATGTTGGGATTGTCAACCAGTTCCAGGGCAATCGAGAGACGTTTCCGTTCCCCGCCGCTCAGTTTATCCGCCGTGACATTCCGGCGATGATTGAGATTAAGATTCTTTAGTATGTCCGTAATGAGCTGCTCCCTTTTGTCATGATGCTTGTGCTTCAGATCGTAGGAGAGATGCATTAGCTCCTCGACCGTGAGCAGCGTCTGGTGGTGATCGTCCTGTGTTATATAACAGGCATTGCCGCGTTTTATTCTAATGTTGCCCTTGACCCCAGATTTTCTGCAAAGATCATTAAGTATAGTATCATAGTAGACTCTTCAATGAACTGAGCGCAGAACTAACTAGAAGTTCTCTGTTCTCCAAAGTGACCTTCAAATCGAGTTGGTTTTGTTTGGCTCGTCAATGTTATTTTTTAATTTTGCTTGCATGACTTAACAAATGATAAAGCAATGACTAAGCAGTTCTCGAAACGAATATCGAAATATCTAAAAGCTCTGTTCACAATTTCTTAAATACGCATTCACGTCTGAATCGTTTCGGAAAAGTTCTCAAATAATTTGCATACTTCATTCTTACTCTGAATATTATTGCGTGTGGAAATATTTACATACTATGTAAAAGTCACTGTAAAACCGTAGCTCAGATACTTGGGGTTTTTCTAAGGTGTAAGGTGTCTACTGGTCAAACGAAACATTCCCACTAGTCGCTTATTGTTTCCCCATAATTTATGCAGCATTGAGTTGCGTTCGGCAGTGCTGTCGTTGGAGTTGTTCAACTTTAACTCACCTGAAACCCGAAATCGCATTCAATAAACTGCTTTTTCCGGCCCCCGAGGGGCCCATGATCGCCGATAGTTGTCCATTACGGAAACTACCGCTGACGCCGTTCAAAATGTGACGTTGTCCGGTTACGCGAACTGCGGACAAAAACAAAAATACAAAAATTAGAACCAGAATGAGAAACAGCATCGAAATACGCGAACAACATGATAATAATCCCACTTGCTTGCTCCAAGAAGCTGACGCATATTATTATATTAAAGGGAGAGACTAGCCCAAACATTTCATATATTATCAAAAGATTAGAAAGAAAGGTTACGTTACCGAATTTCGCATACCCTTGCCCATGTTTGCATACGTCTTATTTTTAATTATCTTTCAGAATTTATCTTTCTACAGTTAAAACATAAATAATTTCAGACTTACATTTTTATACCATTTCATTGAAAATGGGTAAAAAATGGTATATTAACTTTGTGAAAATGTATGTAACAAGCAGAAGGATGTGCAGAAGGCGTGGCAGACCATACAAAGTATATATATTCTTGATCAGCATCAAAAGCGGAATCGATTTGATCATTTGCGTCTGTATGAACGCACAGATCTCAGCTATTGAAAGAGCTAGAGGCACCAGGCTTGGTAGGAGTGTGCGTGTATTAAATACACAGAACAAGTTATTTCAAACTTGATGTGCCACGCCCACCGCTTCCGCAAATCGATAAATAAATGCGTTTTTCAATTTTTTGCAAATAATTCAATAGCGAAAAGAGGTAAAACGCACCAAATCTTCAAACATTATGCAGAAGTTGGATTTTAGACTTTTGGATGCGTGTAGTCAGCGTGCAGTCGGCATGTGCCATTTGCGTCAATGCATGGGTATTTGACTTCGAAAATAAGCGATGCGTTGTTATTAGTTCGTTAGTTAGTTAGTTATTAATTAATTAATATTAAGAAATCATTTTAAATAGCCAAAGGTAAATGGTATCTTACTGTCGAGTGCACTCGACTGTAGCTTTCTTCACTTGTTCAATATTGACATTAGTTAAAACGGCTATATTTTTGCCCAATCGCTCTATCGCTTAATATTAATATATATAGGAAAATTGAAATATGGTATTAACTAAGCTATGGCTAACTTGCCTACGGTTAGATCCACTGTTCTATGGAAACTATATTTTATATTGAACTGAATTTCAATTATTAGTTGAAAAAACACGGGGTGTATTGCTAGAATAAAATTATGATACATTGAAATTATCTAAATTATAGACTCTACATTAGTATAATATATCTAAGCACCATAACAACAAATTCTCAGGAACGCATCGTCCTCAGAAAAATAGTTTTATCAATAACTCTGTGTCCATTGATATGTTGCTAATTTGCAGGTTACGTAATTATGTCATTTTGGTAATCAAATGTCTAAGAAATAAGTTCATAAAATTTTGTGATAATAAAAATGACAAATAAATTTAAATTAAAACACAAAACAGAACAGCTTCTTGCTCTCATTAACAAACATCATTTAACATATACATATTATTTTCGATTATATTTCAATGGCCTTCCATGCCTGCCTTTTCTGCCTCTTATATATGGTACATTTGTACATGATGCAACGACACGGTCAAGTGCAAGTTCTAGTCCTTATATAAAAATCATTTCCGGTAATCTCTAGGTTTGACGGATTAGTTACGCGATTACATTGATTGCATTACGAAATGCCTATAATCAATCAGTGGACTTTCACTAATCTGATTTAGAATCGTGCATACCCCGCTTTGAAGATTCTCTCGAATTCCACACACTTCTTGCTCATAGCATGTTTTATTCTACTTGGGATCATTGTTTAGCTTTGAACGACTCTACAAACTTGTTTCTTAATTCACGTCATTTGAGTTTATTACGCTGCGGTCATAAAACGCTGCGATGCCTGAAGATTGTGCGTTATAGGCTTAACTCCTTTACAAACTTCGATGACTCAGACCATGCTATTCGCTGGGTACTTTGCATGACTGTCTTAAATTAGACCATCTCAAGAAATTCTGTGTTAGCCAGAACCATAGGCCTTTTAATCTTTTAGTTGTATTAATGGCTGTATACATTAAAGTTGAATAATCAATTACGAGTGTATATTTCAATATATATATTAATAATGAAAAAATATATATGTGCATGTGTAATGGCAACTTTAATCTCACGTGTTGCGCCTATGTGTGTCAATGTCCAATCGGACCTTATCAGGGGCCCTGAGCACAGAGTCTGGAATTGCATTGCGAATGCGAGAAGTGTGTCAAAGAATTTCTGGGTTAAGCTCAGGCTGAGCTTCGTCTATTCGTTTATTCCAGCTAAGGTGGAATAAATTAAGACTATACGGAAGTCTAACCTATGATTACACTCCATGAACCATGAAGTGAAAGGTGGGCATAGTCTTCAATTAGGGCCCGATCTTATAGACAACTTGCGGCTGATTGATTACAGACTTTTCGTAAGCTAATTAATGTTACCGGTTAAATAGGCTTTTTAGATCACAACTTAACATTTCTGACCCGAGTACGATTAGCATCATAAAATACAAAGTATAAATATGCAAAAACAATCGAATGTCTAGACTAATCTTGATAGTATTGGCTTTCACTCTACAGAGGCAGAGATAAAGCATGAACTTGAATTTAAATTTAAAAAACTCACAGCTCCGAGCAGATGTTTTTCCAACTTGATTGTTTTGATAAGGAATTGAACTTTGCGAATATGTTTTCTACAATGTGCATAATTAAAATGCAGTGTTATGCACTACTGTTATGCAAATGATTTCTTATTTAGTTCGTTTTCAGCGGGTTTTTTTTTCAGATTGTGGGAGGGAAAGCAATAGTCGGGGCGCTCTTTAATCTTTCTTATTGCCATTCTTGGTGTACTCTTACAAATAGTGTATACATATTATTGCTGTCTCTGTCTGCAACGCAAACTCTATTTCTAAAAGCTATTTTTATGAAACTTAGTACACGTACTTATTTTTCTTGTAAAATGTAAATAAGCCTGAACTAATAAGATCGCTCAAACATATCGAATAAAACTGATTTTTGATTGTTTTTTAAGATATCTTAACCAAATGTGCAACGTCTTATTCTAATTTTGCTCCAATATTTTCTCAAAGAGCTTCCTTATCAGCAATCGGTGCACTCATAAGTTTTTTATAAAAACACACATAATTTTGCAAGGCACCATTTTCAATTATATTATCAATTATATATATATATATATTAATATTAAAATTAATATTAATATTAATATTTATTCCAATCTCCATAAAATCAGATGTCTATACCAAATTATTTCCATGGGAGAGATCGGACGGAAATGTACATTTTTTTAAATAATTTAAATATTGTTTTGTCTTTGAGCCTGAAAAATATAATGCTTAGCCTGAAAACCTTGTAGAGCTTGGCTACACTATACTGAATAATTAGTAATATAGTTTAGATAATAACAGAAAGAACAACAGGTTGAAACATAAACAAGTTTCTGCAAGGGTATACAATGTTCGGTAACATTTCTCTCTAGTTTAATGTAACTTGTGGGAAGAGCCTATTTAAGTCACAGGTAAAATTAAAATGCCAAATAACAGCAAGCATCTAAGCCAGTAGTACAGCGTTGCAGCAGAGTATTTGCCGCCTGCCAAGTTTACATACCAATTAGCTTGCTTCTGACTCTGTCCACTAGGCCGACAATTGTTCAAATACTAAAATCGCAACCTACATTTCTGTTTGAGCTTGTTCAATAACATTCCCACACCCATTCTTCTAAAACTCTGTAGAGTTGTAACTATTTATACCAAGGATTCCTTTTGTCGAGCACAAATGAAAAGGCAGAAGAGAGTTCGTATTTTTGTTTTAGAGGATGAGCAGCCAGAACGGTGGTTAAATATTTGCAAAATTTTCAAATACCTGTGGTAATACATGAATGTATGAAGACAATATGGCACTGGGTATAACCTAGTCGGGTATCGTCAAAGTGCCCTTTATTACTTGCTTAGCCGATCTTCTGCGCATTCATCGTATCACGAAGAAGCTCGAGATTCGCCAAAACACACAAGCGCAGCTCACCGAAAAAAAGCAAAGCAAAACAAAACCAAACTCGGGTATGAGTGCAGTAACGAGTACTCGAACACAAACTGAGTCACAGTACAAAGCACGACGTGACTATTTGTGGATGCAATACACAATTTTTCGGTCCGGGTGGGCTGAGTACGACTTACGCGAGGCTAGAACGTGCCGACACAATAATCAAGCTGAGTTCGAGTTCTGATCGCATTTCGAGTGCACGCATTTATCATATTCATGTGCATATCTTTTGCGCCGTTTGGGATGCTTTCGCAAATTATTGCAGAGGCGCTAAACAAATTTGACTGAACTGAAAGAGATTTCCAGTGAGAAGTGTATTCCGACATTCTTTCTCTCTCGTACCTCTGACGAGTTGCAGCTCTCGAACTCGGCGAGCTGTAGGTAACAAAAGTCATTCTCGCGATAACAGGTATTTAAAGCTTAAGCAATCAAATTTTACCGCCGGAAATTGGAGGTTACGCTTCGGATCTATTGTACCGCAGTGCAGCGCACCCCTCCATGAATAATAAGCTTCAATTAGCTTTAATTGTTTTTGCGAACTTGAAGGTTTTAAGCATATGTTCGAACATAACTCTATCACGGTATTACCCCACCTCTGACCATAAGATTTGCATTTATTTGCAATTAGGCTCCCCTTGCACCCTTATTAGCACCCTTTCAGTCCCTTTCCCTTGATATGTACACATTTATATATATTATTATATAATACACTTAGCAATTCCAATTTTCCCATCCATAATCTTTATGCATTTTGATTTATAATGTAGATAATTTGTGGAAAGTTTTCTGACTTATATTTTCCCAGCTCGCACGCAGAATTTAATGAAATATTGAAGTTTTTTAAAAAAGATTCATTTTCTACCGATCGGTCGATCGGTGGAACTATACGAGATAGCGACCCAATTGTACTGACTTTGGAGTATGCTATTGGGAACAAGTCTAAAAAATTTGGTCTATAATTATAGCTATATAAGAAGTACATGTGCCAAGTTACATCATACTGAAGAACAAGTTTGTGTTGCAACGGATATAACAATATACATTCTGTTCAGATAGGCGCTACTGTGGATGCTGATCAATAACATATACTTTGTACTGTTGGGAGTGCTTTCTTCTGTGCGTTGCATCCATCTCCCCAAAATAGTCATACCCGCTGCAAGAGTGTGAAGATAAACTTGAGAGCATTCATTTTAGGTCTCTTTTTGGGAATATTCGTAATTCTATACTCTGAAAGCAACGAGACCAAAAATAATAACTACATATGTACATATACATACACTCGCATATTGCTTGATATGAGCATCGAGTTAAAGCGAGGAAAACTAAGTAAAATTACGCGGCGAGTTGCGACGAGTTGCAGCGAAGGAGAAAAGGAGAGAAGGGGAGAGAGAAATTATTTAATCAAAGTTGCTCAATTTCGTTTGTCGTGTTGTTGCCGAGAGCATAATCTGGTTGCGCTCGCTATTGTTGATCATGCCGAGCATTTTGACGATGATGACCATGACGACGATGATGATGCTGGCCATTACGATGGCGCTTATAATGAGGTTCGCAGCGTCGCGCCGGGCCACAGTACAATTTTCATTTGAGGAAGTCGCTTGTAACTGCACAATTTGTACATGCTTTTGTGTACATACTTATCGCCCATATTCCCCACAAATTCCCCACACACACACAAACTAACACACACTAACACACAGTCACACACAGCATGCATTCGGCGACATCACGCGCCGCGTATTGCACGTTGCACATGGCGCATGTATGATAAGTTTTACGCTGATAGACAACGTGCGGAGTTGATTAACTGTGATTGTTGCCTGGAAGCAACCAGTGCAACCCTACGACTGCCAGACACTTGAGCAATTTTCCCTCCTCAGCTCTGAATTACCCCATTTAAACCTAAACAAGAACTAAGAGGTCACATCCGGCGAGCTGGTGGCTTCGTCCCAAAACTAAATTATATACAACAAATCGTAGTTGCCCGATTTTAATGAAACTAATGTTCTAGAAGTTGTTGTGCTTCAGTTTTAGGAAATTTCATTAACAATGGCAATAGAGCAGAATAAAACCGAGATGCATTGCAGGCATGCTATAGAAGCTATTGCGAATGGTGTTAGCAAAAATAATGAGTGTAATTATTTATGAGAATTTATATGGTCGTACATATTATATATTATATTAAATATTCTCGACATGATTTAGATAGAGGGTTGTACGCTGCATTCAAAGCAAAACTGTAAGTTCAGGGTTGAGCACGCTTAAGTCCGAAAGTATAATTCCCGCTAGAAGAACGTTACTATATAAACAATCTGCCCTCCATTAATCAATCAGTTCATTCTCGAATCGACATTGAACTGATTAATAGCAGCAAGTAGCAGGTTAAACTTGAAAGATAAGTATAATTTCTAAAAAAAGGGTGTACCCTTGGTATAAATCCACTTTTGATGCTAATAAGTGCTTTAATACTGTAAATATGTGGCATTTGCAACCAAACAATATGTAGAACATGCGCAGTTCTACAACAAATCGGTACAAGGCAAAGTTGAACAAGCCCTTCTTTGGGATACCCGTTCCGACAACCCGTTTGAAAAGGCCTATGTACTTATAAAAATATCTAATTATATCTATGGGGCAACAGCTGGAAAATTAATAATTACAAGTGGTATATTAATAGGATGTAAGGCAATAAAAACATTTGAACTTGATCGGTTGCCAATTTCGTCTTAATGTGTTTTCAGGTATTGCTGAATTGAGTTGCAGTCGAGCCAAGCGTCAAGTGGACTCGATTTGTGTGTGTCAATGACGGCCTAACGTTCAAGTACTGTCGAGTGCTCTATGGCCAGACGAGTCTGAGCGTCTGATTGCAAACCTGTTTGGCTATGCAAGAATTGGGCGCCACATCAAAATGAGGAGGGCACATGAAACAATCGCCAAGTGTGCCCACTTTGCTGACCATCAACCACAATAAGCGTCATGCTGAAAGGATTATGAAACTCTTGGCATAAAGTCTAAGCCGGTCGGAGTACATTTTCGAACTTAAGTCTATAGCCTAAGACCGCCGGATACATATTCTATGTGAAACGACTGTTATTGTTGGAATGCAAAATGCATTTCGCATTATTGTTATTGACTATAACTCAACTTCTTAAACTGCTCTTTCCCTCTCTGTCTCTATTTTGTAATTGGCGTTTGCTGTAATATTAGCGAAAATTACTCCAGCTTATTGCGACTCTTTATTTTTATTTGCTCGCCAGCTTGAACTCGCGTAATTATGGAACACTTAGCGCTTCGCCAAGCAGCGCGAAGTTTCAAAATACAAGAGCCAAGAGACCGAAACAAAGGCAACATTCAAATTGCGCTACCCGAAAAAAGATACTCGTATTGCGATAAAAGTGCCGCGATCGCATTAGCTAAGCCAAACATTAAGTTTGGGAAAAATGATACACGATATACGAAGTATACCAGTCTAGTTATATCATTTTAGCCATATTGCGTAGTGCAACAAAGACAGATTTAGCCATGTACAATGGTCAAAAATTCGAGTTCTTGGAGTCCTACAATATGATTACACTCTTGCAGAAGGTACTTCAATATCGGCTATATAAGGTATGTCGTAATGAAGAGCTGCGAGTCGCATTGCACATCTGACTGACATTGCAGTCTGACTAACAATAAAGTTTATTCAATTTTACCAAAAAAAAAAAAAAACTATCATTAAACTAAAACTTGAAACTTCTACTTGGATATTTAAGAGCATGTTTATTGCACGTTAAAAATGGTATATTATTTTGTGCAAATGCGTGCAACAGTTAGAAGAAAGCGTATATATTCTTGATCAGCATCAATTTTCGATTCTACTTGACGGACTATTAAAATAGATAGGGATACCAACATTATTATATTGCATAATAATTTGTAATGGATTTAAGGACTTAGTGAATGGTATCTATTGGTCGCGAATTCTCGAACATAGACTTCATTTCTTTTTTAAAATTACTATTATATTAACCTAATTTTTTTTTAATTTTACAGAATTACAATAACATTGAAATTGTAAGTTAACTAAGCTATAACTTCATAAAAGTCAAATATTAAGTTATTCTAGCATACTCACAGTAGTTTACGCGTTGATCGACCGTGTAGAAAACATCCTGAAATTCAACGTCTTTGGACTGTTTGGAAGGAAGAGTTCTCGATTGTTCCATAGCGAAGTAAAAGTTATATACAAAATTGGTTAATTGTTTTCAAATGCAATTCCGTTTGCAGATAGCGTTAATTAACTTGGTCAGTTTTGTTTATGATTTTATTGTTAAGTTACTTTCGTAGAATGTTTCATAAATTCGTGTGGTCTGTTCTTATCGATATTGCAAAATTTGTTGTGCTTCTGGAATATTTTGCGATTCCGGTTTGTTCTGCTTTAGTTTGTGCGGCGTCTGCACTGCCGCCGATTTTAAGCTGAAAATAAGAAATTAATCATTATTAACTTTTGTAACTATGATATCATAGAATGGTGATTTCAACTTTTGGCAAACATTTGTATGAGATTATTAAGACTTTCGACTTTCTGCATAGTTGCACGATCTTATTTCTATGTGGACTTTTTATAGAGTCTCTTAAACCAGACAGTTGAGGTCTTAATCCATCATTTAAATGGGAATTAATTAGAATATATTAGCTAATATAATTACTAATTATATGCAGTGAACTGCAATGGTATTAGACCTAGCTCCAGGTCTCGGTTTAATTACTTAATTACCTATGCATACTTATTGTAAGTAGCAATTGATAGAAATGGGAATCATTGTAAAACGGATTGTGACTCAAGAACAGGTCGAAGCTAAAAGAGAAACCGGAATAGGGTCCTACAAATCAGCACCTAATTAGCGACCCTACAGTATGGGGAACCGGTTCGAACATTCCTTCCAATCTTCATGTGGATTTGAGTTGATGCGATCTGTCTGTCTGTCTGGCTGGCTGTCGGCTAAGTCGTTGGAGTTCATTATCCATATATAATCAAATTAGTATCGCCCAATCCTTTAGAAAGACAAGAGATGACATGCATTCGTTTGAAACTCAAAGCTGTCGAGCCACTTTTGCGTCAAAATAATACAAAGAACGCAGACCGACAACGATTGCGGACTGGAACTGGGGAAAGAGAGGGGAAGCGGGGGAAGTCAAGCTCGCCAAATGACTCGTCGTCTGTCAGATGGATCACGTTCGTTCCGCTTTTAGTACGGCGTCTTTATAAGCAATCTATCATGACAACTAGAATCTCGTCGCCAACTCTCAAATCGGATAATAAAACTAAATAAACATATACAGAAGTCAACATTTACTGTGGGTAAGCAATATGACAAGCAGCAGCATTACTATATAACATTATTGTATTAATTGTATTAACAGTTAGAAATTGCTTCCTGTATGCACGGCATTTCCATAGATGCCATGTTAATTGGATGGCCAAACACAAGCCAAGACAAGACATACTTTGACATTTCCAAGATCTATTCACAGTTCGCAGACCCGCAGTTCAGCGCAATTATTTGCCTTAAGCATTCCTTTATTTCAGGTATATTTCAAAATAAACTTTGGAACCGATACTTCATCGCTGAGGAGAAACCTTTGGAGCCTTTTAGGTTGGGCAATCCGAGTTAAGAGTTAAGACCTCGTTATGTTTGCGGAACACCCTGTATGCCGTACAGCACCGTAAATACAAATACTAAAATACTTTGATTTCTGTTCTGATTTGCCTTCATTTATTTGCCTCTTTAATGTATTCTGCGTCGTCTGATTCCCTGCAAAAAGCAAAGGCCTCAGTCTGGAGATTGGAAACTTGTTTTTCGGATTTGTGCACTTATAAATATCCCGAGCGAAGAAGCCTTAAGCACGTGGAAAAGATCAAAGCCAAACCTGACTGGACATCGTGGCAAGTCCGACAGGGAGTTGCAGAGGGAATCGCGTGCTCCACTTGTTTCTATGAGATGAACAGAATGCTCGTTCGCTTCGATATATGAGTACAATACTATATGCTAATCGGAGCTTTGACGAAATCGTTTGGGGAACTTTGACTCATGCTAAGCGTACGTTGTGTCGCTATGGGCAATAGCATTATACTATGTCATAAGCACTGGCAGCTACAAGAAATACCCGATTACTTCTTATTTACTTATGAAATCCGAACCCTTATAATAATAATTTAGCATGATCAGAAATTGTCATAAAATCATTTTGCATTCAAATACATATTATATATCAATACATATATTAGCAGAAAGTATAATTAACTCTACTAATGAAGGGTCAGCATATCGTCAATGATTTTGTTGACACTTCAACAAAATTTAAAAACTATAAAATAATCCAATTATTGTAGCACTGTAAAAAAACATTGAATTCTAGAAATACATTAGCATCTGTAAGCCAGATATATATTAAAATTATTGAAATGTGAAATATATATGTATGAAAGAATTCGATAGTTGTAGTTAGGATGGATTTGAGCAGCCCTTACATGAGCCTAATTGCATTTTAATGAACCGGGATCATTAAATCGGCGTGTGGAATTCGATCCAATCAAGCGTATGGACGAACAAGCATTGCTCATCTATTGATCGAATAATTGCATTACAATGAGAGTTGCGAAATAATAATACGTATAGCACTTTTATTGCCCCTACGAGGCATGGAGTCTTTAAAGACTTCAAGGTTTAGAACTTATCTCAGTGTAGGTTGGGAATCGCAATGACGAATCACAAGTAATTTCTACAGCGTATTTCCAGTACTATAAACTAATCACATATGCAGATCATATCTTTACACACTTTCCCGAACTATCAAAAACGAATTCCCGTCCATTTGTAATTTTTCCATTAAAATCAGTCTAGGGTTGGGCATTACGATGCCAGCTAAAGTCACGTGACAATTAATTACGCCGCCAACGAACTTTTGATTATGCATAACAATTAGAGGAGTTTTTGCTTAATGCCAACAATACAGTCTGAAAATCATACTGTTTAATACTCAAAAATTATAAAAAAAAATTATAAATTATTTTCGGTGCTCTGTAAGCAAATGCGGCAATTGAACCGAAATGTGATATAAAAGCGACGAGTATTGCAAAATATGGGAGTATCTCAAAATGCATGGAAATGTCTCTTTTGAAAAATACACAATATTGGGAAATACCATAACTGTAGCCTGTTCAGTTGATATTCTTCGTGATTCATATGTAGAATATAATCGCTAGACGGCTAAATCGTGTTAAGGGAAATATCAGATCAGATTCAGGAAAAAATCCTAATAAATAGACGAATAATCAATGCTTAACTATCTGCATTTAACTATCAATGCTTATCTGTGCTACTTAAAACGAACCTATTAAAATTAAAAAATGTTTAAAAAAACAAAATTAAGTTAAATTTCAAAGTTGTTTTTTTTAGTTTTTTCGTTCCAAAATTTCGACACTTGCAGTGACAAATGCATAATTAACCTATTAGAGGTATGGAAAGAGGTAAGGGTAAAGCGCATTCGGTGCGTGCTAAAGGAGTTCATGTCAAGCGAGTGTAACCTGTACTTGATCCAAGAGATTGGCAGGTGCCGGCTAATCTCTCCACCTTGTAGATATGAAATACGTTGCACTTAATCAATTGCCCCTCCGTCCGTCCCTGAAAGAGTTTGTTAAACTCTTTCCAAAAGCGCAACAGGGTAACTGTAGCTATGCATGTGTTTGTGTGCGCCGGTGGGCGTGCGTGTGCGTGTGCGTGCGTGCCTGCGTGTGCAGTGTAAACAGTGCATGCAAATGCATGGGACATGGCTCCAAGTAAACTCTCAGAGACTTCTTAGGTATCTGCATAAGAAGACACACACACACACACACACACACACACACAAACACATACGCATACCAAAATATTGTTATTGCACTCAACACGTTGCGAAGCTTCCTTTGTGAACGAAGCCAAAGCCAAACAACAACGGAATTGATGAAGTTGTTGATGAAGTGAAGAAGGAGACACGGAAACACGAAAAACTGCACTCGCTGCGCTTTCCGCAAACTCTCATTTTCCAAGTCTGCAGTCTGTAATTCAATTTTCTGTCTTCCCATTTTGGTTTCTGGCGAATTGATTGGCTCTTGCATTTACTCACAATTGGCATTAATTTTGTTTCGCAGTTGTTTTGCCGCTGTTGTTGTTGTTGTTGTTGTTGTTACTATTGCATCTGTGTCGTACTTGTACTTGTGTATTATCAAAAAACCGAACGGCGCGAAATTCGCTAACGCTGACCACAAGAGCGGAGCAACCGCGTCCAAACTTAACGACGATACGGAAACAACTGAACGAACCACAGCGAAGTCGCAACTCGCGAAATGCTTATGGTCGTCTCGTTCGTGTTTTGAGTGTGTGTGGTGTGCGTGCGTAAGTAGTGGTGCACTAGTGTGTGTGCACACGAAGGGTGCTTCATTCTTCTTTGTTTACTTTGCTAAAAGTGGCCAAATTGTTATTGCTCTTCTCTTGCCGGCTTTATTCGTAACAAATTCTATGATTTCTTAGGTTGCGGCTTTGAAACCCAAACTTGAATTTTCAAACCTAAATACTTATTATTTTGACGAGTATTAACAAAAATGTAATTCCAGACTGTTGAAATAAAATTCTAAGCAAGTTGCAGGGTTTTCAAAAGTGGCGCGCCACTTTCGATGACGAGCACGACAGCAGTCCGCGTGAAATCGTCGTGCCAAGTTCGCTCCGCAATTATCGCCTATCGATTACTATTAGGCGCCGAATTTTAAATCGCGACTCTCGAGTAACCCGATCCAAGAAAACAACAAAATCAAAAAAGAATGCGAGAATTAAAAACAAAAAAATACCAAATGCATGAGTGCTGCTCATTTGCCATTTTCTGGAGTACCTTTGGCCACACAACTTTATTAAGTATAATTCGCTTAAACGAATCAGCTCTAGCCTTCTCGTCCCCACCAAGTGGAGACTTCCAGTAGCTAAACATATGCCTAAGGTATACATAAAAATATGCATGAATTCGATTTATATGTAGTATGTACAAAATAATATCTAGAATACGAGTCTCTCTCGTTAGTTTCAGACATCTTCAGAGGCGCAAGCTTGTTTGACTAGGGACGTAGAGAGGTTTTGATTTAGTATGTAGTAGAAGGAACAGCGAAAAAATAGGGTACTATGAAATCTGGCAGCATTGAGCCCTCCTAGCCATGTTCTGGCCCTCCCAACATGTCTGAAAGTATATAGATGAAAGGTGTATGAGTTATGCTAGAGCGTTTCAATTAGTTGCGGAGTATCAAAGGTGCATACGAGTTCTAAAAATAATATTCAACTTGACTGTGCAATGTGAAGAACTAAATAATTGCAACTCAAAACGGTTTCGATGCCTTTATTTGTCGATATAACTAATGGAAGCAGGAATACAAAACATAATTGATCGTGGAGATACTTGAAATTACTGCTGTTTCTGTGCTCTTTGCTGTGTAAAGTAGAACAAAAGAAAATAATGAGAAAATATGAAAAGAGTTAATGCAATTGAAAGGGTTTCGAAAATGATCAAAGTCAACAGTATGCTGGAGATCTCGGCAAGAAGGCAACTCGAGCACGTCTTTTTCTCCCCCAGCAATTAGTTGTTGGGGAAGTAAAAGAGAGTTTCGACTTGGCAAGTCTCAAGCTAGACGTTATCATACTGCATATCGGTCTACCGCAATGGTCACTACTGTCAACGGACTCAACTGAAATTCAAATTAGAAAACAAATTTACAGTTCAATTTCCGCATTTGGTTTCTTTTAATTGTTTTCATTTCGGATTAAGTAACTTTATTAGTAATTGTTAATTGTCACTCCAATATGCATTGTGTTCGCCTGCGTGGAAACAGAATACAAACAGAAAATACCGATCATAATATCCACTTATACAAGACGGAATATTCGATCGAGTTGATCGCGTATGCGTATACGTATGCGCCTCGCTCTAATATTATGTATATTACGTGGTAGGTAATTACGTAGTGTGCTTGATTGCCTGTCTAATTGATCGGTAAGCGTTCCCTACATGCTACTGTCTGCTCAAAATTTCCATTCGAATCTCAATGCAAGCTTGTTCAATTTTAATTTTGTTATAATCGTTATTGGTTCTCTCATTCTCTGCTGGCTTCTGCTTGGCTTTCTTGCCCTGGAATGCACACGACTCGGGGGGTGGTAGTGAAAGTGCTAATTGGAAATTAGTTTACCCATTTACTGATTACGTCCTGCAAGAGATAGAAGCAGAGAGAGCGTGAGGAAATTCTTTAGCGATGGCTTGACACACTGTACGCTGTCTGTCCGGCTCTCAGCCACTTACCTTGACGTCCTTCATCTCCTCGTCCGAGGACGAGTGCGACAGCCCGCTGTAGGTCTTGAAGGTGACGTTCTTCATGAAGCCCTTCAGTATGCTCGCGCTCAGCTGTCCGTACTTGTATGGCACCACGGGGTCGTAGTCGCCGTGCGCCTGGAATATGGGCACCTCGTCGCTGCTGGCCTTGGCTGCCGGGAACTGCTTGTGAAGGGGCAGCCAGCAGGAGAGCGCCACAACGCCGGCCAGCGACTGGTCAAAGGTCAGCGTCGAGTACAGTGCCAGAGCGCCGCCCTGCGAGAAGCCGCCGAGCACAATGCGATTTGCCGGAATGCCGGCGGACACCTCCTTGCGTATCATGCCGTGTATGTTGTCCCTCGCCGATCGTATGCCAACCTCGTCCTCGTCCCCGCCAATGTCCAGCGACACCAGATCGAACCACGAGGGCATGTGGAACCCGGAGTTCAGCGAGACCGGTTGTGTGGGCGCCGTCGGGCAGATCACCTTCATGAATGGCGGGCGAATAGCGGCCAGGGCGCTGCTCCAGCCGTGTCTGCAAGGCAAAGCACACTCATTATCCCGCTGCTCACACTGGGGCAATGACCAGCGGCGCGTCAGTCGCGCAGTGCTACGTCAGCGCAGTCCGACGCTGCTCTACATACCCAGTGTCGCCCAAGCCGTGCATGAAAATGAGCTGGAAGAGTACGTTCGAAGCGTGAATGTAGTATGGAAAATAGGCTCGACCGGAATCGCAATGCAATGCAGTGCGCAGCCCTTACCGTAGCCGTTTGCTTGGCCGTAGCCTCGATAATGACCGGTGCTGCCATCTTGACCGTTTTAGCCTCTTACGATATGTGGGAACAACAACAACAAATATAGCTCCTCCTACGTACGCAGTGCAGTCTGCAGAATCTGGAATACATATGCGAGTCAGCGAAAGCGGAATCAAATGTTCGAAAGCCAATATTCCATATTCCTTATTCGGTTTGAAACGACACAGTGTTAGTTATGTCACTTGAGCTGCGTGAAATTAGTTATATTGATTTTACGATAAGCCGCAGGGGCTGCCATTACACCGGCAAAAAGCACACGCAGCTCAGCCAATTTACACGACTGCAAATTGTGTGAACTCCGCTTTGGAGATAAGTTAATGCTACTTAACGTATACCTGGATTTACCGAAATCCACACGACCTTCCTGGATCAAATATTTTTTACCGCACCGCACAAAAAACTGTTTTCGACTGAGCTACAGAAAATATACACATGCGTATATTAACGTGAACATCTCCGTGTGCGCGTGTGTGTGTGCTCGCGTGTATGCATATCGATAGTGCTCATCTCTCGCAGTGCAGTGCAGCCCTGCAGTTAATTCTGCCGCAGTCGAACTATCGATAGTTCACGCCGACTGCGCTAATTGTTTACAAACTGTGAACCCGCCGATTTGCATAAGTAAAATGACAGTGCATTTCTAATTTGTTTTTGTTTATTTTGGAGTCCGTCATGCGCTAAGTTAGGATCAACGGCGGGAAGGGGTTCTGCTTGGAAACGACCAGTTTGTTGTGGGCGTGCGAGATGTAGCCCTTTATCTTGCCCTCGTAGATGAGGTTGGCCACGATGCAGTGCGTCTCGTCGAGTGACACGTCCGTCACGCCCACGAACTGCAGCGCGGACAGGAAGTCGCCCATGTCCAGTTGATGAGTCAGGCGAATGGAGAAGACCTTCTTGAACAGGTTGCGGTAGACGATGAACTTCAGCTTCTCCACCAGCAGGTAAATGCCACTGCGGATGAGCACGAGCTCCTGCTCGCGCACGATCTCGTCGAATTTGTTCACGTTGCCGGCCTTCAGGGCGAGTGCCAGGTCGTGGAACAGCAGCAGGTCGTAGCGTTCCAGCAGGGACTTGCGCGGTAGATACCCCAACAGCATCTTCACCGGCACCAGGTAAATGAGGATCAGGCGCTTGTTGCTCTTGAAGCGATCCGGACAGTGGGTGAAGGCGTACGACAGATCCTCCACGGCCATGCGGTAGTTCGAGTCGAACATGGCGCGTCGCCCCACGAAGTATTTGTAAGTGATCTGCTCCGGCAGCGGGAAACTGTCCTTGAACGCGCAGTTGTCGATGGCGCGGATGAGGGGCTTGCACAGGTGCAGCTTGTTGATGCGGAAGTAAATCTTGAACAGCTGATTCACCAGATTCATCATGCCCAGACGCTTCGTCTCCTCCTCCGAGGCGCGTCCGTCGGCGGCGCACACGCGGAAGCAGCCCATCATGCAGTCGGCAGCCTTCTCCAGTATGTTCCCGGGCGTGAAGCCGCGACAGTGCTTCTCGCAGGCCTGTGCCAGATAGCGCAGATCCAGGCACACGCGGTACATCAGGGGCAGGCACCAATTCTCGTCCTTGAGCTGCTGCAGGAGCTTGACCACGCCCGCACAGCTGGCCGACTGCTGGTTGTAGGCGTCCATGTAGCTCGGCGGCTCCTGGGCCAAGTAGTAGAGCACCTTGAGGTGAGCACTGACCACCTCGTCCAGCGGAGGCTTGAGAACGCGCTCGACCAGCTTCTCCGGCTGCGCTATGTACAAGTTGTGGTTCTGGACGTGCACATCGCGCAGCGAAAGGAATGTGCCCAGGTTGTCGCCATCGTAGTCCTCGGCTGCGCGCAGTACACCAGATAGGTAATTATTTACGGTTCCGAACATGTTGCATGTGGGCAAATTAATTAATTATTTATTTTAAGAGTTTCGGCTTCGCTCGAGCACGCACACACAAGTTTGTTTTTGCTCTTCTTCCGAGGCCGGCAAACAAAAGCCCAGTGTTGGACAACTGCATTTCGATAAATGCAGAGGCTCTATCGATATTTGTCGATGAGTTGATGGTTTGAAAAGTGTTTACACACTCTTGCGCAAGATAAAACTGAAATTAATTTAAAAAGTTTAAATAAGATAAAAGGAAGTGCTTTTAAGCTTTTCGTCTGCCTTTCGGCGTACAGGTGCCGAATTGTCTAGGTCAAGGTCGAAGAACTTTATGTTCTACAACAAAAACAACAAACTTTCTAAATTTAAACTATGTACGTACGCTTGTGTGTGTGCGCTTTTAAAAGCTGTCAACGAATTTCATTCGAAACAAAATTATCGTAATTTTATTGTTGTTAACTTTCGGTGAATGGAAGCAAATTGATTTTAAAGCATATTCCAACTGAGCTAGTTTCCAGCATAAGAAATGTCTACGCCAAATTTTCTCCTGAGCAACGGTAAAAATATGCCGATGGTCGGACTAGGTACATGGCGTGTGAGTTCCCATTAGAAATGAATAATCTCACGTAACTACAGTAGGATTATGTACGAGTCACATATTGAGTGATGTACACGTACCACATGAGCGGTACACACATCCATGTACACATACATGTGCAGGCTTCCCATTGTCAATATCGGCTAACCCGAACCCAAGAGCTTTCACCCTGTTATTTATTATTCTTTGCTTTCAGAGCCCCCCAGAGGTAATCACACAGGCGGTTAAGGATGCACTCGACATAGGATATCGTCACTTTGACTGCGCCCACATCTACGGAAATGAAGCTCAGGTTGGCGCCGCCATTTCCGAGAAGCTCAAGGAGGGCCTGGTGACAAGGTAATTTTCCTCTGGTATTATCCGCTCTACTCGCGATTAAAGGACATTTATCGATCGTCCAGGGACCAACTGTTCATCACAAGCAAACTCTGGAATACTCACCACAGGCCCGACCTGGTGCGTGCCGCCTGCGAGACGAGCATCCGTAATCTGTGCGTCGGCTACTTGGACCTGTACCTAATGCACTGGCCGATGGCCTACAAGTCGGGCGACAACCTCTATCCCACATGCCCCGACACCGGCAAGGCGGTGTTCGACGATATCGATTTCGTAGACACATGGAAGGCCATGGAGGAACTGGTCGACTCGGGCCTGTGCCACGCCATCGGAGTGTCGAACTTCAACGAGCAACAGATCAACAGGCTGCTGAGCGTGGCCAAGCTAAAGCCGGTTGTCCTGCAGATCGAGTGCCACCCCTATCTACGCCAAAAGTCCCTGATAACGCTCTGCTACGACAACGCCATTGCGGTGACCGCCTACAGCTCACTGGGATCGGCGCACACCCCCTACGAAAAGCCCGGCTCGTATCCGCTTCTGAAGCACCCCGTTATACTGGAGATCGCTGCCAAATACGAGCGCACGCCCGCCCAGGTGCTGCTGCGCTATCAGACCCAGTCGGGCATCATAGTCATCCCGCGGTCTGTGAACAAGCACCACATGTATGACAACTTCAAGAAGATATGGGACTTCGGACTGGACAACGATGACCTGCAGGCGATAGACGATCTTGATTGCAACGGTCGCTTCATGACAATGAAGGCCGCCTACGGCCATCCCCATCATCCGTTCGAGGCCGAAGCCCCGCTTCAGGCTTAACAACGATTGTGCAGGGTGTTCACAATAGTTAAGAGAAAAATTATCTATGTGCCTGTAGCTGTATCAGTTTTAGCTGATTTAAAAACAATTCGTTTCTGTTAATAAATGTGTCAAAGCTGTTTTCTCACATATAATATATAATTCGATTATAATGCTCATAATAAAAACGTATTTAGTTACCTTTAACAATACAAGTATGGGAATAAATCCTATCTGACAACAAACGCGATTTCCTCTGTTTTCATAAAACAAAGCAATCATGGAGTCTATTGGCACTGATTCAGTATTAATCAAACATTTATAGAACAAACACAAAAAAATAAAAAAAAAACAAACAAAATTTTTATTTATTATATTAATATTTGCAATGGTCGCGTCTTTGAAATGTCCTTTTCGGCTATTTCGCTCGACTATGAAAGCCACAATTTGGTGTTATACGGCTCCTAGGCGATATATGTAAGTGGTAAGCGATCCACAGACAACTTTAGATTTTACTAACTTGGTTTTGCATCAGGTGCCAGAAGAAAATTACTACGCCGAAACTTGAACTTTCGGATGGCAATGAAATCCCTATAATCGGACTTGGCACATGGGTGAGTACTAAGTTTTCAATTGGGGAATCAAAGTTTCTCGACAAAATTGAACAGTAGACATAAATTGCAAGGTGAAACGAATTATACTATTATGTACAAAATCCCAGTTAAAGTTCAGTCGTGCGTTTTTCGCGCGGTCAAAAGTCTAAGGTTAACTTTCGTTGAGCTAACGGAACTGCGAAAAAGAGATGGACAGGAAAACCCAAGGCAAAGCAGTTTGCCACCACTGTATGTTTGCCCACATCGATATACGTAACACGCTTGTCATTTAAACATTTAACCACGCATATCGATCGCACAGCTGTTATCGATGAACCATCGGCAGCAGCGATTGGCGGAAAAAGCTTCGACGAGCTTTTGCCTGCCAGCTATAAAAAGCTGAAACAGCTGTGGCTAATCGCTTAGTTATTGCAATTGAGGCAACTGTATTGCCTCTGGCATCCGATAGTATTTCTACATAATCCTCTATCCTCAAAAGGGCAAGAAAATCTTTCGAGATGGCGAGCAAAGTGCCAAATGTCAAATTGAACAGTGGCTACAACATGCCCATCATCGGCCTGGGCACCTGGAACGTGAGTATTAGTGGAACTTGTTAGCTTACAGTAGGGTCGACGTACACACGCCCATACATTTACACATTTGCATACATATATCATCCGGTTTGTATAATATTCTTCTGTAGTTTTCCATAGTTCAAAGCATATAATCGGAAATGAAATATAATGTAGGCTGCGCTGTGCCGATAACTTGGCCCAGCTCTGTCCGCGTCAGCAATTACACAGGCAAACTTATATGCATTCTATGTATGTACACATCTACATCCCTTAAAATCTATTTCTCTTCAGTTAACACACTTACTGCCTGTAATATTAGCGCAATTTGCGTTTTTCTGTTATCTCAAAAAACCATTTCCGCACTAAGTTTGCGCTCGCTGCTTAATTTGCCGGTAGCGGTGCCGGCAGCTGCTGCGTTCGCATTTACGCGTAGAGAGCAGAGAGGTGTTATAATGCGATCAGTTGTGATTTTGCTAATATCACTAAATATATGGGCTACTTATAATATATGTAGTTTATAGCTTACTCTCTTGCCCCAAGGTGACCTCTGGGACGGACAAATGACAGTGGAAAGTTTTCGAAAACCCTGTTATGATAGAGCGCATACTTATAGCACATACTTATATACAAAAACACACACATACAGAGAGATACTCGAGCAGTGGGCATGCAGAAGTTGCCCAGAGGAACATTGAGTGAAATTGATAATTTCTCTTATCTAGACGCTTGTTAATGGTTGTTGCTCTAAACTAAATAGGTAATACCTTCTCTTATTCTACAAAAGCGACTACGTTACCGATACTGGCCATGAATTATTGCAGTGTGAGGGTAATCCAGTCAAGACTAAGCCATAAAAACGAAATACTTACAGAACAAAATACAGATTAAAAAGATCAACAGAAGTTCGTTTTATCCGTATTAAAAGAACTACAAGTTAAAGAGTTTTATTGTTCGAATTACTGAGTGTCTGAATTTCCGAGTTATCTGTATTGTCGATCACACGTATTGTATTTGAATTATATTGTATGTGTGGCTTGTAGAAAATGATTGGTTACGTTAGGGGGTACGCGATTTGGCATTATGTGAACTACTCCCCCCTACATAATTGAGCTTAATCTTGCAGATGACGTCAAGGCGGATGATAAGCTATCAAATTTTTATTTTCAATATTCCGCTTTAAGCTTTTTAGAATTAATTCCCAGACATGACATTAGTGATACTATTGTAATCAAGCTCATTTAAAAGTTAAATACCCTGCACTCAAGTTTGAGGAATCACTGAGACACTTTGGCCTCAAGGTTATGAGATAGTTCAGTTCCGTGTAGTCACACAGACGTGCTGATATTATTTTTGATAGACGTCGACATTACCATTTCTTTGAAAAGTGTATAGTAATATTTTGTATATATTTGTGCCACGCCCTCTTCTTTCCATTTCCATTTCCAGCGTATATTTGCACAAATTATAATGATGCTATATTTCTAGTTGTTGTGGCAATCTGATAATAACAATTATGATGCTATTGCTATATTGTTATAATATTGTTATTTTATATTGCTATTTTTAGAGCCCTCCTGGCGAAGTTCGCGATGCTGTGAAAACTGCTATCGATGTTGGATATCGGCACATTGATTGCGCCTACGTCTACCAGAACGAGGCTGAGGTCGGTGAGGGAATTGCAGCTAAGCTTTTGGATGGAACTGTCAAGCGGTACATACTCCAAGCACATACTTTGTGCCTGTGCAAAATTGTTAAACAAAAATTCGCGTTGCTTTCAGTGAGGATCTGTTCATTACCAGCAAACTGTGGAACACTTTCCATAATCCGGAACTGGTGCGCACTGCCTTAGAGAACACATTGGACTTGCTGAAGCTGAAATATCTGGATCTTTATTTGATCCACTGGCCCATGGGCTACAAGGCGGGCTGTGAGCTGTTCCCCGTGGACAAGGAGGGCAAAACTCTTTATTCGACCGACGATTACGTTGACACCTGGAAGGAGATGGAAAAACTAGTCGAGGATGGCCTGGTCAAGTCCATTGGCGTATCAAACTTCAATAAGAACCAAGTTGAACGTATCTTGGCAGTCGCCAAAATTCCTCCAGCCACAAATCAGATCGAGTGCCATCCGTATCTGACGCAAAAGAAACTTTCAGAGTTCTGCAAGTCAAAGAACATTGCCATTACTGCTTACAGTCCGCTGGGTAGTCCAAACCGTCCTTGGGCCAAGGAGGGTGATCCAGTCATTCTGGAAGAGCCAGCGGTAAGCGATACAATAGTAAACTTACCAAATCATTGAAATTAACATGCGAGTGCAATTTAGATTAAGGAGATTGCTGCAAAGAAATGCAAGACCCCTGGACAGATTCTCATTCGGTATCAGATCCAGCGCTGCAACATCGTAATTCCCAAGTCTGTGACCAAGGAGCGCATCGAATCAAACTTCAAAGTCTTCGATTTTGAGCTGACCCCGGAGGAAATAGAAATTATTGAAGGATTCGAATGCAATGGTCGCCTAGTTCCATTGCTCAAGTAAGTTGATAAGTTTGAATAGTATTCGAATTATTAGGCTGTATATATTATTGGCGCACTACAATGACGGTTAAAATTATTATTTATTTTAAACATCTAGTGAGGCTTGCTCCCATAGGCACTATCCGTTTCATGATGAGTATTAGATGAAATCTCAAAATATCAAAACAAAACTTAACAACCAGCTGTTGAAATCTGAAATCTGATCTTGTGTTATCAATATACATATACCCTTAGTTAAGTAAATAATGTTGGCGAAAAAACAACAGTGGGAAATGCGAGAGAGCACCAACGTATGTTTAATTATTCTGTATACAGTCAGCCTTTATGTGTTATTTGTTTACTTGGTAACCCGCTTGCTTCAACCTTATTTACATTTGCCTAACTAGTTTGAAAAAGCTTCTTCCACTAAAAGGAATACACCTTTCGTAGTTTACCCAAAACCCTGTGTTTAGCTCGCTTGCTTTTATTTATTTGTTCTTAAGAAAAATCAGTAACACTTTATCTTTTCGGTATATTCCAGTCAATACGGCCATCCACACCACCCGTTTGAAAAGGACGAGTACTAATTGGGCAACTAAGCGTTTACTTTACATTGTTGATACGATAATAAAAATGCTTTCATAATGATGCTGAGAACCCAATGTTTTGTTTGAATAAGATACACGCTCCTCATATATACCAATTTCTAACTGACGTCTATACTTACGTAAAGTCTAAGAAAGTCTGACATTTGTTTAATCTTGGCTTAGAGCAAATATTTAGCACAACTGTTTCATGTCTTTCATGTGTTTTGCATGTCTATGTAGAATCGTATTTTAGATCACGACTTTTGGCATCAACTGTTGAATTTTTCATTATTTTTGAGAAAGAACAAAAGGTGAACCAAATGTTTTGCGAACAATACCAAATTTGCTTAACTGCAAAAAAAGAATAGCATCTACGCAAATAATCAAATAAAATGTTAAAGACAACAAACATTAATATCTTTCAAAGGTATAAAAGCTGGGACAATTGTCGTTTTGGCCAACAGATAGAGTGGAGCTGTGGCTTTTGGTAGACCATGCGTTTATTTTCAATCGCCCTTGTGGGCGTACTCGTGGCAATCGCAGCCGGCGCTCATATTCAATCGCAGTCGACGGAAGTGAGCACCTCCAATGTAGAAAAATCTTTACCAGCAACTAAAACCGGTCCGTGTTGTGAGAGTGTGAGACAAACTCTTCTGGAAATTCGAAAGGATATTCGCTTGTGGCTGTTGGATAGACTTTTCGGCAAATTAGTTCTCATGCACGATGGCGAGCTCATCGGAAACCAGAAATCTGTGCCCTGTTCTAAAAATCAACTGACGTCCACAGCGACATCTAGTTCCGGAAATGGACAGAGCACGGCGAATTTTAATTCGATACTTAACGATATAAGAGAAGCAGTACCTCATTATAACAAAACAACAAATAGTTCTACAGTTGAACACAGTCGAAACAAAAAACATTCGAAGGTAACCAAAATTATCAAAAACAAATCCATTTCAAAAACATTAAGAAAGAAACTGGGCAAAAAAAAATCGAAAAAAACAAAATCTAAAAAACACCGACATCATGGATCAACTAAGAACAAAAAGAAATACAATGCCTCAGTCTCTGATCAGCTTCTGGAAAATCCTGTTACAACTAAGGGTACATTAGAAGCCACTCAAAAAACACCTAATCCAGAAGGATCAAAAATTCCATCAGAGAGTGCTGTTAGTCAATCCGACGATATTTTTGCCAATGGAGGCTCAAACAATTCTGGTTCTACCACAACAACAAAAACCATCAATAAAGATTTAAATACATCTGCTGAACCGGCTGAAAAGCAGAACAACAGCGATTCAACCAACTCTGCTTCAACCACAACAACAACAACCATTACTAAGGAATCAAGCACACTAGCAGATCCTATTGAAGGGCAAAGTAGCAGAAATCAAAGTGGATTTACCACGACGTCAACTTCAGAAGATACGAATCACTCAAGTTCCTCCAAAACATCTGCATCAGCAGGTGGTGCCAATCAATCCGATGAAATTGTAAATAATGGCGGCTCAACTCATTCTGGCTCTACGACAACATCAACTATCACCAAGGAATCGAATATATCAGAGCATGTTGTAAAGCAGAGCAGTAGCGGTTCAAGTCAATCTGGCTTTACTACAACAACAACAATTACAAGGGAATCGAATGCATCAGCTGAACCTGTTGTCGAGCAGAGCAGCAGCGGTTCAATCCGTTCTGGATCTAGAACAACAACAACCATCACCAAGGAATCGAGTATATCAGTTGAACCTGTTGTAGAGCAGAGCAGCAGTGGTTCAACCCCTTCTGGATCTACCACAACAACAACAACCATCACCAAGGAATCGAATACATCAGCTGAACCTGTTGAACAGCAGAGCAGCAGCGGTTCAACCCGTTCTGGATCTACAACAACAACAACCATCACCAAGGAATCGAATTCATCAGCTGAACCTGTTGTAAAGCAGAGCAGCAGCCGTTCAAGTAATTCAGGCTCTACTACAACAACCATTACCAAGGAATCGAATACATCAGCTGAACCTGTTGCCAAGCAGAGCAGCGGCGGTTCAACTCGTTCTGGATCTACCATAACAACCATCACCAAGGAATCGAATGCATCAGCTGAACCTGTTGTGGAGCAGAGCAGCAGTGGTTCCACCCGTTCGAACTCTACCACAACAACAGTCGTCACCAAAGAATCGATTACATTAGCTGATCCTATTAAAGAGCAGAGCATCAGCGGTTCAACCCGTTCTGGATCTACCACAACAACAACAACTATTACCAAGGAATCGAATGCATCAGCTGAACCTGTTGTCGACCAACGCAGCAGCGGCTCAACCCGTTCTGGATCTACCACAACAACAACAACTATTACCAAGGAATCGAATGCATCAGCTGAACCTATTGTAGAGCAGAGCAGTAGCGGTTCAACCCGTTCTGGATCTACCACAACAACAACAACTATTACCAAGGAATTAAATGCATCAGCTGAACCTGTTGAACCAAAGCTGAACCAAAGCAGCAGCGGTTCAACCCGTTCTGGATCTACCACAACAACAAAAACTATTACCAAGGAATCGAATGCATCAGCTGAACCTGTTGTAGAGCAGAGCAGCAGTGGTTCCACCCGTTCGAACTCTACCACAACAACAGTCGTCACCAAAGAATCGAATACATCAGCTGATCCTATTAAAGAGCAGAGCAGTAGCGGTTCAACCCGTTCTGGATCTACCACAACAACAACAACCATCACCAAGGAAGCGAATGCATCAGCTGAACCTGTTGTGGAGCAGAGCAGCAGCGGTTCCACCCGTTCTAGCTCAACCACAACAACAGTCGTCACCAAAGAATCGAGTACATCAGCTGATCCTATTAAAGAGCAGAGCAGTAGTGGTTCAATCCGTTCTGGATCTACCACAACAACAACAACTATTACCACGGAAGCGAATGCATCAGCTGAACCTCTTGCAGAGCAGAGCAGTAGCGGTTCAACCCGTTCTGGATCTACAACAACAACAACCATCACCAAGGAATCGAATGCACCAGCTGAATCGGTTGTAGAGCAGAGCAGCAGTGGCTCCACCCTTTCTAACTCTACCACAACAACAGCCGTCACCAAAAAATCGAATACATCAGCTGATCCTATTGAAGATCAGAGCAGTAGTGGTTCAATCCGTTCTGGATCTACCACAACAACAACAACTATTACCACAGAAGCGAATGCATCAGCTGAACCTCTTGCAGAGCAGAGCAGTAGCGGTTCAACCCGTTCTGGACCTACAACAACAACAACAACAACAACAACCATCACCAAGGAATCGAATGCACCAGCTGAATCGGTTGTAAAGCAGAGCAGCAGTGGCTCCACCCTTTCTAACTCTACCACAACAACAGTCGTCACCAAAAAATCGAATACGTCAGCTGATCCTATTGAAGATCAGAGCAGTAGCGGTTCAACCCGTTCTGGATATACAACAACAACAACAACCATCACCAAGGAATCAAATACCTCAGCTGAACCTGTTGTAGAGCAGAGCAGTAGCGGTTCCCCCCGTTCTAACTCTACCACAACAACAGTCGTCACCAAAGAATCGATTACATTAGCTGATCCTATTAAAGAGCAGAGCATCAGCGGTTCAACCCGTTCTGGATCTACCACAACAACAACAACTATTACCAAGGAAGGGAATGCATTAGCTGAACCTGTTGTAGAGGAGAGTAGTAGCGGTTCAACCCGTTCTGGATCTACAACAACAACAACAACCATCACCAAGGAATCAAATACCTCAGCTGAGCCTGTTGTAAAGCAGAGCAGTAGCGGTTCAAATCATCCTGGTTCTACTACAACAACAACCATCACTAAGGAATCGACTACATCAGCTGAACCTGTTGTAGAGCAGAGCAGTAGCGGCTCCACCCGTTCTAACTCTACCACAAAAACAGTCGTCACCAAAGAATTGAATACATCAGCTGATCCTATTAAAGAGCAGAGCAGTAGCGGTTCAACCCGTTCTGGATCTACCACAACAACAACAACTATTACCAAGGAATCGAATGCATCAGCTGAACCTGTTGTAGAGCAGAGCAGTAGCGGTTCCACCCGTGCTAACTCTACCACAACAACAGTCGTCACCAAAGAATCGAATACATCAGCTGATCCTAATGAAGAGCAGAGAAGTAGCGTTTCAACCCGTTCTGGATCTACAACAACAACAACCATCACCAAGGAAGCGAATGCATCAGCTGAACCTGTTGTAGAACAGAGCAGCGGTTCCACCCGTTCTAACTCTACCACAACAACAGTCGTCACCAAAGAATCGAATATATCAGCTGATCCTATTAAAGAGCAGAGCAGTAGCGGTTCAACCCGTTCTGGATCTACCACAACAACAACAACTATTACCAAGGAATCGAATGCATCAGCTGAACCTGTTGTAGAACAGAGCAGCAGTGGTTCCACCCGTTCTAACTCTACCACAACAACAGTCGTCACCAAAGAATCGAATACATCAGCTGATCCTATTAAAGAGCAGAGCAGTAGCGGTTCAACCCGTTCTGGATCTACCACAACAACAACAACTATTACCAAGGAATCGAATGCATCAGCTGAACCTGTTGTAGAACAGAGCAGCAGGGGTTCCACCCGTTCTAACTCTACCACAACAACAGTCGTCACCAAAGAATCGATTAAATCAGCTGATCCTATTAAAGAGCAGAGCAGTAGTGGTTCAACCCGTTCTGGATCTACAACAATAACAACTATCACCAAGGAAGCGAATACATCAGCTGTACCTATTGTAAAGCAGAGCAGTAGCGGCTCCACCCGTTCTAACTCTACCACAAAAACAGTCGTCACCAAAGAATCGAATATATCAGCTGATCCTATTGAAGATCAGAGCAGTAGCGGTTCAACCCGTTCTGGATCTACCACAACAACAACAACTATTACCAAGGAATCGAATGCATCAGCTGAACCTGTTGCAGAGCAGAGCAGTAGCGGTTCCACCCGTGCTAACTCTACCACAACAACAGTCGTCACCAAAGAATCGAATACATCAGCTGATCCTAATGAAGAGCAGAGAAGTAGCGTTTCAACCCGTTCTGGATCTACAACAACAACAACCATCACCAAGGAAGCGAATGCATCAGCTGAACCTGTTGTAGAACAGAGCAGCGGTTCCACCCGTTCTAACTCTACCACAACAACAGTCGTCACCAAAGAATCGAATATATCAGCTGATCCTATTAAAGAGCAGAGCAGTAGCGGTTCAACCCATTCTGGATCTACCACAACAACAACAACTATTACCAAGGAATCGAATGCATCAGCTGAACCTGTTGTAGAACAGAGCAGCAGTGGTTCCACCCGTTCTAACTCTACCACAACAACAGTCGTCACCAAAGAATCGAATACATCAGCTGATCCTATTAAAGAGCAGAGCAGTAGCGGTTCAACCCGTTCTGGATCTACTACAAGAACAACAACTATTACCAAGGAATCGAATGCATCAGCTGAACCTGTTGTAGAGCAGAGCAGTAGCGGTTCCACCCGTGCTAACTCTACCACAACAACAGTCGTCACCAAAGAATCGATTAAATCAGTTGATCCTATTGAAGAGCAGAGCAGTAGCGGTTCAACCCGTTCTGGATCTACCACAACAACAACAACTATTACCAAGGAATCGAATACATCACCTGAACCTGTTGTCGACCAAAGCAGCAGCGGTTCGACCCATTCTGGCTCTACAACAACAACAACAACCATAACCAAGGAAGCGAATGCATCAGCTGAACCTGTTGTCGACCAAAGCAGCAGCGGTTCAACCCGTTCTGGATCTACAACAACAACAACAACCATCACCAAGGAATCAAATGCATCAGCTGAACCTGTTGTAGAGCAGAGCAGCAGTGGTTCCACCCGTTCGAACTCTACCACAACAACAGTCGTCACCAAAGCATCGAATAAATCAGGTGATCCTATTAATGAGCAGAGCAGTAGCGGTTCAACCCGTTCTGGATCTACCACAACAACAACAACTATTACCACGGAATCGAATACATCAGCTGAACCTGTTGTAAAGCAGAGCAGTAGCGGTTCAAATCATTCTGGTTCCTTTACAACAACAACCATCACCAAGGAATCGAATGCATCAGCTGAACCTCTTGTAAAGCAGAGCAGTAGCGGTTCAAATCTTTCTGGTTCCAGTACAACAACAACCATCACTAAGGAATCGACTACATCAGCTGAACCTGTTGTAGAGCAGAGCAGCAGTGGCTCCACCCGTTCTGGATCTACAACAACAACAACAACCGTCACCAAGGAATCAAATGCACCAGCTGAACCTGTTGTAGGGCAGAGCAACAGTGGTTCCAACCTTTCTAGCTCTACCACAACAACAGTCGTCACCAAAGTATCGAATATATCAGCTGATCCTATTGAAGATCAGAGCAGTAGCGGTTCAACCCGTTCTGGATCTACCACAACAACAACAACTATTACCAAGGAATCGAATACATCACCTGAACCTGTTGTCGACCAAAGCAGCAGCGGTTCGACCCATTCTGGCTCTACAACAACAACAACAACCATAACCAAGGAAGCGAATGCATCAGCTGAACCTGTTGTCGACCAAAGCAGCAGCGGTTCAACCCGTTCTGGATCTACAACAACAACAACCATCATCACCAAGGAATCAAATGCATCAGCTGAACCTGTTGTAGAGCAGAGCAGCAGTGGCTCCACCCGTTCGAACTCTACCACAACAACAGTCGTCACCAAAGCATCGAATAAATCAGGTGATCCTATTAATGAGCAGAGCAGTAGCGGTTCAACCCGTTCTGGATCTACCACAACAACAACAACTATTACCACGGAATCGAATACATCAGCTGAACCTGTTGTAAAGCAGAGCAGTAGCGGTTCAAATCATTCTGGTTCCTTTACAACAACAACCATCACCAAGGAATCGAATGCATCAGCTGAACCTCTTGTAAAGCAGAGCAGTAGCGGTTCAAATCTTTCTGGTTCCAGTACAACAACAACCATCACTAAGGAATCGACTACATCAGCTGAACCTGTTGTAGAGCAGAGCAGCAGTGGCTCCACCCGTTCTGGATCTACAACAACAACAACAACCATCACCAAGGAATCAAATGCACCAGCTGAACCTGTTGTAGAGCAGAGCAACAGTGGTTCCAACCTTTCTAACTCTACCACAACAACAGTCGTCACCAAAGTATCGAATACATCAGCTGATCCTATTGAAGATCAAAGCAGTAGTGGTTCAACCCGTTCTGGATCTACCACAACAACAACAACTATTACCAAGGAATCGAATACATCAGCTGAACCTGTTGTAAAGCAGAGCAGCAGCGGGTCAAATCATTCTGGTTCCTTTACAACAACAACCATCACCAAGGAATCGAATACATCAGCTGAACCTGCTGTAAAACAGAGCAGTAGCGGTTCAACCCTTTCTGGATCTACAACAACAACAACAACCGTCACCAAGGAATCAAATGCACCAGCTGAACCTGTTGTAGAGCAGAGTAACAGTGGTTCCAACCTTTCTAACTCTACCACAACAACAGTCGTCACCAAATTATCGAATACATCAGCTGATCCTATTGAAGATCAAAGCAGTAGTGATTCAACCCGTTCTGGATCTACCACAACAACAACAACTATTACCAAGGAATCGAATACATCAGCTGAACCTGTTGTAAAGCAGAGCAGCAGCGGTTCAAATCATTCTGGTTCCACTACAACAACAACCATCACTAAGGAATCGACTACATCAGCTGAACCTGTTGTAGAGCAGAGCAGCAGTGGCTCCACCCTTTCCAACTCTACCACAACAACAGTCGTCACCAAAGAATCGAATACATCAGCTGATCCTATTGAAGATCAGGGCAGTAGCGGTTTAACCCGCTCTGGATCTACTACAACAACAACAACTATTACCAAGGAATCGAGTACATCAGCTGAACCTGTTGCAAAGCAGAGCAGTAGTGATTCAAGTCATTCTGGCTCTACTACAACAACAACCATTACCAGGGAATCGAATGCATCAGCAGACCCTGTTGTCGAGCAGAGCGGCAGCGGTTCAACCCGTTCTGGTTCTACAACAACAACAACAACAATCACCAAGGAATCGAATACATCAGCTGAACCTGTTGTAAAACAGAGCAGTAGCGGTTCAAATCTTTCTGGTTCCAGTACAAAAACAACCATCACTAAGGAATCGACTACATCAGCTGAACCTGTTGTAGAGCAGAGCAGCAGTGGCTCCACCCGTTCTGGATCTACAACAACAACAACCGTCACCAAGGAATCAAATGCACCAGCTGAACCTGTTGTAGAGCAGAGCAACAGTGGTTCCAACCTTTCTAACTCTACCACAACAACAGTCGTCACCAAAGTATCGAATACATCAGCTGATCCTATTGAAGATCAAAGCAGTAGTGGTTCAACCCGTTCTGGATCTACCACAACAACAACAACTATTACCAAGGAATCGAATACATCAGCTGAACCTCTTGTAAAGCAGAGCAGCAGCGGGTCAAATCATTCTGGTTCCTTTACAACAACAACCATCACCAAGGAATCGAATACATCAGCTGAACCTGCTGTAAAGCAGAGCAGCAGCGGGTCAAATCTTTCTGGTTCCAGTACAAAAACAACCATCACTAAGGAATCGACTACATCAGCTGAACCTGTTGTAGAGCAGAGCAGCAGTGGCTCCACCCTTTCTGGATCTACAACAACAACAACAACTGTCACCAAGGAATCAAATGCACCAGCTGAACCTGTTGTAGAGCAGAGTAACAGTGGTTCCAACCTTTCTAACTCTACCACAACAACAGTCGTCACCAAAGTATCGAATATATCAGCTGATCCTATTGAAGATCAGAGCAGTAGCGGTTCAACCCGTTCTGGGTCTACCACAACAACAACAACTATTACCAAGGAATCGAATACATCACCTGAACCTGTTGTCGACCAAAGCAGCAGCGGTTCGACCCATTCTGGCTCTACAACAACAACAACAACCATAACCAAGGAATCGAATGCATCAGCTGAACCTGTTGTCGACCAAAGCAGCAGCGGTTCAACCCGTTCTGGATCTACCACAACAACAACAACTATTACCAAGGAATCGAGTACATCAGCTGAACCTGTTGCAAAGCAGAGCAGCAGTGATTCAAGTCATTCTGGCTCTACTACAACAACAACCATTACCAGGGAATCGAATGCATCAGCAGACCCTGTTGTCGAGCAGAGCGGCAGCGGTTCAACCCGTTCTGGATCTACAACAACAATCACCAAGGAATCGAATACATCAGCTGAACCTGTTGTAAAACAGAGCAGTAGCGGTTCAACCCATTCTGGATCTACAACAACAACAACAACAACAACAATCACCAAGGAATCGAATACATCAGCTGAACCTGTTGTAAAACAGAGCAGTGGCGGTTCAAATCATTCTGGTTCTTTTACAACAACAACCATCACCAAGGAATCGAATACATCAGCTGAACCTGTTGTAAAACAGAGCAGTAGCGGTTCAACCCATTCTGGCTCTACCACAACTACAACAACCATCACCAAGGAATCGAATACAGCAGCTGAACCTGTTGTAAGCCAGAGCCGTAGCGGTTCAAATCATTCTGGTTCTACTACGACAACAACCGTCACCAAGGAATTGAAAACATCAGCAGATCCTGTTGTCGAGCAAAACAGTAGCAGCTTAGTCCGTTCAGGCTCTACTGCAACAACAACAACCATCACCAAGGAATCGAATACTTCAGCTGAACCTGTTGTAAGGCAGAGCAGCAGTGATTCAAGTCTTTCTGGCTCTACTACAACAGCAACCATTACCAGGGAATCGAATACATCAGCAGAACCTGGCTCTACTTCAACAACTACCATCACCAAGGAACCGAATACATCAGCTGAGCCTGTTGTTAGGCATAATAGCCGTCATTCAGGCTCTACGACAACAACAACTATTACCAGGGAATCAAGCACGGTTGCCGATCCTCTCGAAGGGTTGAGCAGCAGCCATCAAACTGGATCTACAACGTCGTCAACTATAGAAAAGTCCAATCAATCAAGTGCTTCTTCATTATCTGGATCAAATGGTGGTGCTTATGAGGTATCTCGAAAGTCCAATAGCAACCGGAATTCCAGGAGTACAGAGACAAGTCTCAGTCACGGAGGAAGTAAATCTAATACAGTGTCTTTAAAAACCTGGACTGTTACTTCAAAGACCCCATCCATCCATGTAACGCTGAATAGCGGCCGAACTGGCAATTCCGGCTCTCGCTTACACCACACTGTGACTAAGCGGTCAAACTCTGTACACGGAAATTCCTATCAGTCAGGTATACCCGGGGTCATTGGTAAGGTCATTAGCAGGGGTCAAGTGGGAGCGAACCATCGTACGGCACGGCAATCGATCAATGTTGCTAGTGGTTATCAGCGGAATAACAGACAGTACCTCACAGGCAATCCAGGATTAAGCTACGGTTCTACGGGAATGCAACAAGGAACTGGAGGTAGTTATGCGAGTGGAGTTTATCCGTACTGGTGGGGCACTCAAGGTGGTTGGATAGCGGCCAACCCTACATGGGGCTATCCCTACGGAACTGGATGGGAAGCTGAAATGGTCGCTATATAACTAATTAATTATCTTTCTACGCATCTGTTCGGTTTTTGTAACTCGTATGAAAATTTGTAGATGCTAATTTTGAATTCAATATAAATTTGTATGCAAATCAAATGACTTGCTCACTTTTCATTTTAAAAAGGGTTCAAATAATTATGCATATTAGACTAAGGCAATATTATACATTTTAAATTGTGAACTTTCAATGCTCAAATCTTAGTAGTTGTTTATATCGGATCGATCTGGCTCGTTTGAACTTATATGTGCCGAGGTTTATCAAGATTGTTTCAAGGGAGACGCAAGTTTGCGTTGCAACAGACAATACGATAAAGTGGCGGAACAGAAGCGGATGCTAAACAATAATGTATATACCTTAAAGGGTCTTTGAGCCAAAATGAATATATAAATATGATCGTGCGCATTTTGTATACCATTGACCCATTTAAAATGGTTAAACCATGATATATAAACTTTGTGAAAATGTAAGTAACAGGCAGAAGGAGGCGTGGCAGACTATACAAAGTGTATATATTCTTGATCAGCATCAATAGCCCAGACGATTTTGCAATATCCGCCTGTCTGTATGTCTTGTTTTGACTTCTAAAGAAAGGTGCGAGAAATGAGGAGCAAAACAAAGAATCTATGTTTAGCTATGTGCATGCCAAATTTTATTTCGTTTACCTTTAGCATTCTCTTTCTGCTAAGAAGAATGCATGCAGACAATGGTTTTCTGCGTGGTACAAGTATTTTGACAGCAGCTTTATAGAAATATTTTCACACTTTCAAGCACGTGAGAATCAAACAAATTCTGTGTTTAACTTTGATCCATATTAAACGTTGTTATTAAAATACAAAGTTATTAAAAATTATTACGTAACATGGGTAAAACGGCTGAGCTAAGTTTGGTTACCCGATCTTCAATGGTACCGAAGTTTAACGCTGGAATAGCAGTCAAAGACATTGCAAATGAGTTTCATGTGTCGCGTCAAACTGTGCACTACCAAATTAAAAAGTTTAAAAAGCATAATGACATGCGTAGTTTAAGAAGATCAGGTGCTAAGCGCAAAACAGAACTCAGTGAAGACCGAGTCCTTGTACGGGAATTAAAAAAAAAACAAATTTCTTCGGAAGCCGAAATCTGCAGCAGAGCAATTCAATTTGACAGCTAAGACCCCAATTAGTGAGCGCACAGTGCGTCGACGATAATGTGACTTGTAAAGCCAAGGACGTACCATTTATTAAAAGAGCAAACAAGCTTAAAATACTGTCTTTTCGAAAGGAACATCTCCATAGGCCAAAGGAGTTCTGGAGAAGCGTTCTATGGACAGATAAAAGCTCCTTTATTATACTCAAAGCAGTTTCATCTATCCAGCATCAAAAAATACAATTTTTGCAAGATGGTACAAAGGCAGAAAAGGTCGCCCGTTTGCCAGAAAGCAAGCCACGGTTAAGGCTCTGTGATGTTCTGGGGATATGTGGCGTATAACGGACTGGGTGACTTCGTTTCTGTCACTGGTTCAATGACCCAAGGTCAATATTTGTGGGTTTTAAATTATAATGCCTTTAGTTTTGGAGACAGGCTTATTAGACGATCCTTCATACTTCATACTGCAACAGGATAACGACCCATGCCACAAAGCCAAGATGATTACAACATTTTTGAAGGATGTTGGTGCTACCACTTTGGACTAGCCACCTCAAAGACCATATTTAAATATAATTGAAAAGTCTGCTCTCTAATGAAATGCAAAAGAACAGTATCATTGAATAAAACCAGAGACTAGACTATTTCTGAGATCACTTCTATTTGGGAAGACATATCTCCAGAGATCATCCAAAATTTAATCGGTTCAGTGCCGCGACGCCTGCAAAAAGTTATTGAAACAAAAGGAAATTATATACTACTGTGAGCAAAAAGTAAGGTGAATTTTCAATTTAAAATTCGCGGGCTTAAGATGGCGAACTAGCTCTTTTTTTCTCGAGTTGGCAGGGCTGTTGATGACATTTGGCGGGAATTTCATGTCAATATCAGTATGAGTACTATATTTACGCTTTTGTTTACCAAGCGATCAAGAGTGCATTTGGCGATTTTTACAATATCTGTTTTAATTGAGCAGAGAAGTGCCATCATATTTTGTTTGCGAAATGAAATTTCGGCTGCGGAAACGTTGAGGAAGTTTGGGGATGGCCTTTGGTGATTCTACCATGTCCCAGAAAAATGTTTATAAGTGTTACAAAGACTTCAAAGAGGGTCGGGAACGTGTTGATGACTTGGAGCGCTCCGGACGACCATCGGCGTCAACAGATGACCAACACGTCAATGAAGTAAAGGAATTAGTGCTCAAAAATCGGCGGTTGACTATTAGAGACCTCACTGATATAATCGGAATATCAGAAGGATCTATGAAAACCATTTTGGAAGACCGTTTGGGCCTACGAAAAGTCAAATATCGTTTGGTACCGAAAACGTAGCACACTGCACTCGTTCTTCGTGACCATTTCGCCATGAATTCGACGCATATCCTTCCGCAACCACCGTATTCTCCTGATTTGGCTCCGTGTGACTTCTGGCTACTCCCAAAACACAAGAGACCACTCCGGGGAACGCCTTTCGAGTTGATTGAAGAGATAAAAGAAAAATCGACGAGGGCGCTCATGGTTATACCGGAAAGGGATTATTTGACCTGTTTCGAGGATTTGAAAAAACTTTGGCATAAGTGTATTTTATCAGGAGGGGATTACTTTGAAGGGGATGAAATTGATTTAGGAGAATAAATAAAGAATTTTGACTTTACAAAAATATTCACCTTACTTTTTGCCCACAGTAGTATTTTACTAAATTCGATTTCTTCCTTTAGTTTTTTTAAGTATAAACATTTTTATTCATATTAAAGGTACTTGTCAAAATAATTATGCCAACTACTGTAGTAATTGTTTCAGCATCGCTTTTAATATTCGAAATTTCGAAATATCCAACACTTGCTTGGCTCCTCATAGCGGACGCTCTGTGATTAATGCGATTAAACCGACTCTGATCAAAAATATACACACTTTAAAGTGTAGTGTATACACATATGCGCTATTATTACATCACATAAATATTGAGCGGCAACACTTTGTAAGCCAAAGTCACAACACTTTGTTGTTATGCCAATAATGTACATAGGGCATTGCTTTTTGTCACTCAGCGACAAGATGCCAAGTGCCCACACACATTTCAAATGAAAACGTAATATGATAGGCACTCTTAGCATTCACCGCTTAGAGCCGAGTCAGCATGGTTCCCATACTGACCGCTTATATACATATGTGCATGCATAACTCTCTCTCTCTGCCCATTTTACATATTATTACTTTACTTATATATAAAATATATAAAACGGCTGCTCTGCCGCTGCGCCGACTGCTAGCAAGCCTTAGGCTAAGAAAACTAAAGAACATTCGAATAAAGACCATCAACCAAACCACAACGAATGGGATATGTTATACTGAATAAACCGGACTATTATATTATATGGCGACCGGAGTGCATTAAACATATATAAATACAGTTGAAGAGGATGAAGTAGGCAACAACAACAACAGGAACAAAAATTAACAAAAAAGCTGAGTGAGTAGAGTGTAGTGTTATGGGTCGCGGTGGCCGGGTTAAAAAATTGAATAAAGAAATTGCTCACATTAAATGGCAATTATATTCACCCGAGGCGAACACACCGTGGAAGGCAAAAGCAAAGCTACAGGCCATGCTTGACTTTTATCAGCAACAGCTGAAACAGATTAAAGAAAACCCTTCACCACATACTCACTCAGTGAATATCAAAAATATTAAAGTTGTTAATGACAAAACAATTACCACACCTCCACCCAGAAGCAAACTGCCTCAGTACTTCGAGCGTTGCCCAGCAGATTGCTCTGGACCTCAGGGTAGCCCACACTGCAGATCTACTTGCCTGGTAAGGCAATAACCTGTGCGAAGACCGGCACCGGTTCTGCCCGAGCCCATAGGCCAAGGACAACAGCAGCTGGATTTCTCAGCGCGAGTGGCACCCCCGCATCCCTTGCACCATCAAAGGGAGCGTCAGCAATAATTAAAAAAAAATGTATATATAAAAATAATTAATGTAATATTATTATACTATACTATTAAAAAAAATTTATGTGAAATTGAGCAGAATATTTTTTGCCCAATCATCTTAAAAAAAAATGCTATGTAAAAAAAATGTTTTTTTAAATACCCGGCTCAGGCCTTGGGTAAATTACCCAGTAGCAAACAAATTAATCCAAATATTAAATTCCATGGCTAGCTGAAAAGCTAGCTTAATAAATTTGAAATTTTAAAATGGAAAAAATAAGTTTTCAGTTCAGTCAGTTTAACTAGAAATAAAAAAAAAAACAAATTGAATTAAATTAAAGCTATAGGCGAGAAAACTGTTATATTTATGAACAGTAATGCAATAAGTAAATCGTCAGATTTTCTAATTGAATCATATTATAATTCCTAACAGAATTTCAAAATGGGATTAGTAGACGTTAAGTCAGTGGATTCCACTGCTAACGTTATAAATAAAGTTGAATCAAACAACATAGATTTAGAATTATGGTAACAAACATATATTTCTTATAAACAGAATGTTAAAATGACATTCAAAACTGATGTCAATAGTTATCGATAAAACTGGAATGTATCGATTTGCGACCAAATCGAGTAGGGCAACACTGACCAGCCAGTAATTACAACCAGATGTTCGCCGTATGATTAGTGATGTCAAAAAAAATTCATTAATCGATTATTGAATCATATGATTAATTTTAGCCAATCCGATTTTTAATTGCAATTAATCGAAAAAAATGAAAATAATCGATTAATCATATGATTTTTTGCATTAAGTCTTGTAATTTAAATCTTTAATCCAAATGCCGGGATTACAGAAGAAAATTATAAATACATAACTCTTTTATTTATTTAGTATAGAACTCAAAAATAATAATTTACACAGACGCGGGGTGGTCAATCTGTTCCTCTTTTCGGTGGCAGTTGCTCCCGCCTTTGAAAACAGACGTTCTGCTGGTACTGAAGTACCTATGAGAAAACAATACCGACGAGCTATAATATAAAGCTTTGGTTATACTACACACATGTCATCCCAGGCATTGACGACGTTGCATTTTAGTTCAAGGACTGGAGCGTTCAGGAAAAAACTGAGCTCGTCCTGAACAAGTGATGGGTCATCGCCTACTTTGCGGCGTTTGTGCGCCAACGACTTTTGGTGTGCTCATGGATCAAACTCAATTTCACCAGTGGAGAATGCATCACTTGCGCTTTCCAGACTCTCATTCCGTTGTGAAAGATCCGCTATTTCTTTCCGAATATTCTTCATGGTTATGGCCAAGGCCATTGGATCATGGAAATGATTTTTTTTTAAAACGCGGGTCCAGCAACGTTGATGCACCAATAAAAAAGAGCGCTCTATAGCTCCAAATCTACGTTCAAACTGTCCCAGTATAGTTGATTTCAGGTGGCTTGCTGTAGCCGACTTTCAATATTTGTTGGCGTCCGCAATGTGCAATTGCAAAAATATTTCCAAACTTTACTATAAGTTGTTGCCATTATAATTTGTTTGCCAATTTGTATTTTGCCGCAAAAAGTAGTGACGTGATTATTTTAGTAAGTAATCGATTATAGATTCAATTAATTGCAACTGTTTTTTCGATACAATTAAATCGTAAATTGAGTCCAAATAATCGATTATTGTGTATCATATGATTAATCGTGCCATCACTACGTATGATACGACAAGCTGACTTTCATGAAAGTAGCTAAAAAATACCAAAAAGACAAGAAGAAGCATAACGTGCGCAACTGACAATTTTGTGGCTGGAGTAAATAAAAAATCTAACAGACTCTCCTGGCTTTTACGTCTTCTCTAAAAACCCAAAACAAAACTGCAGGAAACTAAGGAGTATTGAATTTTCCATCTGTGAGGATCTGTGCGCTATCTGTACAAATTGGTGACGGCGCGACCTTTCGTTTAATCGTTTCTATAACACGGCGAGGAGACAAAGACGACATACACGAAAGAGACACACACACACACACACACACACACGCACAGAGAAAAACACATACAATCACACACCCAAATGAAAATCTCAAAATTTTCACCAGTTACTTTAGCCAAGTACTTGGCAGCATAGTTTTTGCATTCGCGTTCGCGTTTGCGTTTGCGTTGGCGTTTGCGTTTTACAAATTCCGAGCGCTGCAACAACAGCAACAACAACAGCAGCAGCAATAGCACCAGCAACAACAACATCAACGTCAAAGCGAAATACGGAAGGCGAGAAAGAAGCTAAGCAGTGTTTCCACACGGACAAAGAACGCAGTGCAAAGTGACTACAATACCAATCACACACGCACACACACACACACGCAGACACGGGCACAGGCACACACTCGCACGCACTCACACGGCCAGCAAGCAGAGGCTACACTAGAAACCAGGTCCGGCTGGCCATAGCTAAGCGAATGCGCAGCTTACGTGTGCCATTGGTTTTTGGGCAACACTCGCAGGCAACTCGCGACTAACCAGAAGGATTCGTTTGCACTGCGCCGCTTCCGTAGTCCGGCTGCAGCATGACTATCAAGCCAGTGAGTGCGCCCAGTGGCAAGCGTGTCGTCGACGCGGACGCCGCGGAGGCGCATGCTGCTGGCCAAGTGGTGGTGGAGCAATCGGTTGTCAATCAGGCTCATCGCAATGTCGTCATCGACGGCCATGGCCAGGTGAGAGAGAGAAAGAGAGAGTGAGATAATTACAGTGCAATTACAATTCCGACGATTCGCTTTCCCTCTCCACACACAGAGCCCTCAGCGGCGTGCCGAGGTCTATGACGAACTGACACGCACACATCGCTGCAGCCCACACAAGAGGTACGCAGTCGCCAAGAAGAGTAATAACATTTATGAGTGTTGTATCTACATCCTCATTCTGTGATTCCTTGCAGCTCCCGATCAAAACGGCGCGATCACCACGACACACACGCTCACCACCACAAGCGCGATCGGTTGGAACGCGAGAAACTGAGTCATCAGGCGGTTGTGGGCGCCAGCGGCGTGGCTGGCATCAGCAACAAATGCGGCAGCCCACACGCTCCGGTGGCAGCTGCCATTGGCGCGGCCGCAGGCAACAGCAGTCCAACCGTGGCCGTGGGGCGCAAGTCGCCCGAGCAGCTGGCCAGCCTGCCCAAGGCGCAGCAGGCACAGATGACACCGGCCACGGCAGCGGCCAACCTGCTCAAGGCTGTGGAGGAGACGTTCTCCGGGTACAACAGCGGCGACGAGCACCTACAGCCCAAGGAGCGCACCATTCCGGCAGAGGAATGGCAGCGTCGCGATGCTGAGTTTGCCAAGTGCATGGAGAAGCGGGGCTACGAGCTGAAGCCCGTCGAGGAGGACGGCGCCTGCCTGTTCCGCTCGATATCCTTGCAGATTTACGGAGATGAGGACATGCATGATGTCATACGCCAGCACACCATGGACTACATTGTATTACTCACAGATATATATGCATATTTATGAGCCACACTCACACCAAGACCCCTCTGTCTTCTTTCACAGCACGAAAATCGCGAATACTTCGGACAGTTTGTAACGGAGGACATCAACGGGTATATTCAGCGCAAACGAGCTCGCGACGCCCACGGCAACCACATCGAGATACAGGCCATATCCGAGATATATAGTCGCACCGTCGAAGTGTACTGCTATCAGTCGAGTGAGTAAATGGGAACAGGACGGGTAACTGTCACGTGTGACTGTTTCGGTACTATATTTTTGGCACTCTTAGCCCCAATCAATATCTTCAACTCGGAGCAATCACAGGCTGGCTATCCGCCGCTCCGCTTGTCCTATCAGAGAGGCTCGCACTACAATGCCATACTGGACCCGTATAATGCGACTGTGGGCGTAGGCTTGGGCTTGGCTGGTTACAAGCCCGAGTTCCAGACCAAGGAAGCAGTACGTCTCAGCGAGCAACTGGAAATCGAACAGGTGAGCTGACGCAGCTGAGCCGCAATCAGATCGACCGAATTGAAACCACCCTGCTTTCCATTCGCTTCTTCCGCAGACAATGTTTGAGGATAAACTGAAGACTACAGACTGGGAAGCCACCAACGAGGCCATTGAGGAGCAGATCGCACGTGAATCCTACTTGCAGTGGTGTCGCGAGAACATGCAGCGTTCACGCAGCAGCAACACAGCCGCTGGCTCGGCTACGTCTTCGACAGTGACCTCTGCCGAGGCACTCACTGACTCGGACGCTTCGCCGTCGAAGTACTCGAGCGATGGTTGCGGCGGCAGCAGCAATAATAGCAGCAGCAATAGCAACACTGCCGCCACGCTGAGCAGCTCAAATGTAGGCGACGGGCCGGCCGCAGGCTTCACACTGTCCCCCAAGTCGCTCAATCAGTTCTCACACAAGTTGCCGCCCGATGTGAACGAGTTGGGCGGCTATGACAGCGACGCCACGGACATGAGCAGCACCAGCTCAGTGGGACACTGTACCGGCGGAAATGCTTCGCCCAACACAGCGGCTGTAGCTGCTGCGCAGCGAGCCAATAAGTTGTCCAAGCCGCAGCGGCGTGGCAACGGCTTGCGCGGCAGCAAGAAGCGCCGTCACGAGGCACGCGAGGCCGGCAGCAGGTTTGTGTTGCTAAGTGTGATTACTGCTCGTGTTATTCTCGCTAACGATGATCTTCAAACAACCAACAGCCTGGAAGCACTCGAGACTCCGCAGCGAAAGAGTCCCAAGCGTGATATCGCACCGACAGCAGCAAGAGCTCATACGCCCGAGGCGGAACAGCGGCCTTGCACTTCGAAGCAGTCCTCGCAGTCGCCGCCAAAACGCATCGATCCCCAAACGCCGCCAAAGCAGAGCTACTCCAGCTTCTACCAGGAGCTGCTCGAGGCCTCCTATGCCAACGATGGTGAGTGGTTGCCGGTGCATTGATTTGAAATTTCAAGCTGTTTGTGACCCTTCGCAGAAACCAATGAGAACGAGATGCTGCAGCGTGCCATACAGATGTCTACACGCGATTATATGGATGATCAGAAGCGGAAGTATCTGTGCGGGCCATAGGGCGGAAGGGCTTTGCTTCGTCTCATGCTTTATCCTTTTGTACAGTGATTGAAATTGTTCATTTTCGCAACGAAAACGACACACAACCCAACCAAAAAAAAAAACAAAACTGAAACAACCGCATCCAACACACACTTTCTACACACACACGAACACACAAACACACGGCAAACACTTGATGTACGATTAGTAATAAAAATTGATGAGTGAGGAAGCGCCCGCAGGACTTACTGTCGTTGGCCCAAACCTGCGAATATGCATATAAACCCACACACATAACGCATATACACACGTGCATACACACATATACACACACGCAACATAAACATATATACACTTATATATAAAAACTAAAATATGCTTTAAATTAAGAAACTGTTCGTTAGTTTTACACATTTGGCGACTTGAACAGTCTCAAGCCCAATCCGCAATAAGGCTCAATACAACTCCGCTCCCACTGGTGCGATGTAGAACCTATGTCCTCGGTCCCATTCCCCCCGTTTTCTTATCCCCCGCTGCCGGCCTTCTATGAAACTCACATGTATTTTATAACAGCTAAATTAACACAGCTTAAGCATACGAGTATCATCATAAAAAGAACAGCACATACATACGATAAAAACACTTGCATACGATACATATACATACGTACATACATGAATAATTAATTATATTTACATTTAAATGATATTGATTACTTCATTGAATTAAAATAAAAATGGTGCATAAATAAAAACAAACCTGGAGTTTCGTATCGTAGGGTATTCAAATGACTGCAGTGCACATACACGTGAGAAAGTATATAGTCTTAATATCTCAACCCGCTGTAGCCACATTGTTTCTCCATATATTGCGTTCTTAACGAAAGGTCAAATTTGCAGGATTTGTAGAAAATCCTAAGCTAGCCATGTCCGTCTCTTTGTCCGCTGTAATGCCTGCAAAGCAAACTACTGTTGGCACAGACTGCACTTCATTCTCCTGAACGAATGTGGAAATGAACAAAATTCCATGGAACCTGTTTGGCCGATTTTTGATACTTCTCTAGATATCGGAAACGTATCTATACTTAGCAGTATCCCTAACACTCACTATAAATTTCATCAAAATCGGAGTGTTATAACATATTTCTGCCATAGAAACAATCGGTGCAAGTATGAGTTTTGTATGAAAACGAAAAGAATTGCTTTCTGTTTCCAATTTCTTTATATCTAACTTTATACAGAAGTTGACAGCTACACCTGCCACCTGCTTGTGAGAGAAAGTTCCAAAAATATAACTGAATAAAAATATATAAATTGGAATCGGCGAAAAGCCCACAAACATTTAATGAGCTAGTTTGCTGATCGATCGGATCTTGGTAGTGATCAGCATTCCGGAGATCCTGCTGGGTTAAATGAAAGTAGTATTTAGAAATGTTCTGTTTTTAATCTGTGTTATCAAAAGTTGAAGTACATTCATAGTATCTAAATTCGCACTTACGACTAAATTGCGCTCTCTTTACGTATAACGAGTACATAAATATATAGTTTGCTTTTACATTTACATTGTTCTGGTTGGTTCTATACATATCATTTACATTATAAATTACTTTATACAAAAATACATTTCACTAAAATACGCCTTCCGCATATAAAATTATATCGTCTACAATTTCTTCGCTTATCTTAAAGTACTTGTGTGGAAATCTGGCCAATTGAGAAACAGATGGGCGCGAACTGGGACCCGGCTATTTTCTGATATTTCGATACCCAGTACCATAGATGTCACAGTTTTGTTAAGGTGAAAAATGTTTGTGTATGAAAAGACAGGAACAGCACCATAATCTTTATAACTATTATCAGCATATTGCAAGTATTCTTCTCAACAAATGGAAGGGAAATCAATTATCAATTATTCAAATTATAAAGATTTGTTTTTTGATTCTAAATCCATGTGGTGATTCGGTTCATTCAGTTGCCAAAAAGAACATATCTATAGTCTTCTATAAAATTGACATTATCTCCAAATTGCAACGCTATCAGACAAAAAACACAGAAATTATTTAAGAAACAATTTTCCGCAATTTCGCGTTCTCTAGATTATAGTAGTGCTGGGTCCCAGTTTCTCGTTGATGCCTAGGAATAATTGTACAGTTGTTGTTGCTATTGCAATTGCCGAGTATCTGGAGCGATACGCTTTGTGTGGTTATATCCGATTTGTTGGAGTCAATTAAACGATTTGTGGACCGAAAGAGTGAGAGATTTGGAGCCAAGAGCGATAACGACGCCAACAACAGCTGCTGCTGCTGCCGCTGCTGCTGCTGCTGTGGACGTGGCTACTTGTGATTTGAATCTAGATTTTGAATTTTGCTTTAACTGACCTTACAAAAATCATTTGGCTAATTTATAATTTGCTGGTGTTGCTGCTGGCCAGTTGCCTGGTGTTGCTGCTGCTGCTGCTGCTGTTGGCTGACGACAATGTGATGTTGCTGCTGTTGCTGCTGCTGCTGCTGTTGTTGTTGCTGCTGCTGTTGCTGCTGCTGCTGTTGCAGCTGCAGTTGCTGCTGATTGGCATGCTGCACGGCGGCCGTCGTGGCAGCCGTCACCACGGGCTGCAGCATGCTGGTGCCGTTCTCGCGCCGCACGTGGCTGTTGAGCTCGGCCTTGACGCGCCTGGCGATGTGCGAGCGCGTGTGCTTGCGCAGATGGTCCTTGCGGTAGAAGCCCTTGCCACACTCCTGGCACTGGTGCCGCTTCTCGCCGGAGTGGATGACGAAGTGCAGGCTCAGTTGCTCCTTGCGCTTGAAGGCCTTCAGGCAGACGGTGCAGATGTAGGGCCGCTCGGGATTGTGCGACTGCTTGTGCCGGGTCAGGTGGTCCTTTCGTTTCAGCGATGCCTGGCAGATATCACAGACATAACGCCGCTCTAGATTGTGCCCCACCAGGTGCACTTCGAGCAGCTCCGGCTCCGGGTACGCCACGTGGCACTCGGGGCACATGTACAGCGGGCTGCCGTCCAGGGCCGTGCTCATGCGTATCTCACCGGGGCGCAGCTTGGGCTTGCGATCCTTGGAGCGCTTTTTGCGCTTCTTCTTCTTGCTGCTTCCGCTCGCAGCAACTACAGGCGGCAACTGTTGCTGCTGCTGTTGTTGTTGCTGCTGTTGTTGCTGCTGCTGCTGCTGTTGCTGCTGTTGTTGCTGCTGCTGCTGCTGTAGCGGAAGCGACAGCTGCTCCTGCTGAGGTATGCTTATGGTTGTCGTTGTTCCAATGGTGTTGATACCAATGGCTGCACCCGATCCCGTCTGCACCTGCAACACCTGTCGGCAATATGTGGCTGGAGTCTAAGTCTACGTCTCGTCCTGATGCCTACTCACCACATTCTGCTGGTTCTCCTTTTTGATGCTCTCCGCGGAGTACTTGAGGAAGTGGTGCAGCGACAGGGGCAGCGTGTTGGCCGGAAGATGCGAGAGGTAGTCGGCGACCGTTGTGCCGGGCGTGATTGTTTGCCACGAGGTATTCTGAAGCACTGCAACGGGGATTGGGAATTGCTCTGGGGTTAGGAGTGAGGCATCTTAGTTGGTTGAGCGCTTACCTTGTTGTTGCAGGATAGCATTACACAGGTCCTGAGTCAGCTCCTGCGGCGCCAGCACCTGTTGCTGCTGTTGCACCTGCTGCTGCTGCTGGGGCTGCTGTTGCTGCTGCTGCTGACCAGAGCTGCTCGCCTGCAACGCATCCGCCGTGCCCGTCGTGCCGCTGGGCGCGTAGACAGTCGCATATTGGGGCTGCTGCTGTTGCTGCTGTGCGGTAGCTGTCACCAAGTGCCCATTGTACTTGTCACCTTGCAGCGCATCCTCCTGTCCGCCACGAAACTTGTTGCCGCTGGTGCCGCTGCTGCTGCTGGCCTGACTGAAGTGCGCGAGTTGCTGCTGTTGCTGTTGCTGCTGCTGATGTTGCTGGTAGCGATTGCTGCTGCCGGCGGGCTCTTGCTGCTGCTGTTGATTGTTGGCGGCCGCAGTCACATCAGCATCGGAGACGGCTACGGAAGCTGTGACCGTCGAGACGAGCGGCGCCGTTGTCGTAGTGAATTGCGGCAGACCCGGAAACGTGTTGCCGAAGGGCGTGAAGTTCATTGTGCGTTGATGGGGAGGCTTTCTTGGAGCACCCGGCGGAGGTCGGGAATGTCACTAGCGCGTTTAGCGAGAAGCAACTGCAATGAGATTGCACTCTATTAGAGAATGTGTGTGTTATAATATTACTTAGGAGCCAGAACGCACTTGACATATGTGTACTTATGGTTAATCTCTTTATATAATATTATGTCAATATTCGGATAGAAAGAGTCGTTACCTGCGGCGCTTCGAGGTACTTGAATTAGTTTCATTCGATTCATTCGAATTCAATATATTATTCAATGTTTTTAACAAACCTAATGTTTAGGGGGTTTTCAGACTTAGATTGAAACTATTTTTTAAAAGATCCGATTTGTTCTATTGATAGTTTAGAATATATATGTGTAGTAATCCGATTTTAAATTATTCGTTGAATCAACGAATTATTCCTATGAGAGATATATGTTAAATAACTTTAATTTTGTTGAAATTCACAGGGATGTTACAAATACAGATGTGATTCCAATATTTTGAAAAATACTACGTAATACGATATAGCGATCTTCTAAAATTGAGACATACGGAGAGACGAACGGGCACACGGTGGCTAGGTCGACTTGGCTGCTAATACTCATAAATAAATCAACTTTATCGAGTCGAAAATACTTTTTTCTGTGCGTTGCAAAATTGTGGATAAAATTATTTCAGGCTCTGCAAGGTATAAAAGTATTCCCAGAGATTCCGATGTATTGAGTTATTCAGGCTTTTCTTTTTATTAATTAATTCATAGTGACTACTCTATGACTTTTGTCCAATTTTTACGTTGAACTAACTTTTTAAAAATTTAATTACTTTAACAAATTTTCATATCATTTAATATAACCATAGCGAGAGACTTTAACTTTGAAAGGTTTGAAAGTTTCTAGTTGCCGTACGCAGATGAATTAATATTTTAAGATAGGTTGTTGCTGCCACGCCTTCTTTCCCATTAAATCGGCTTTGTATTTTAATCGAAGAATGAATGTATAATTATGTACCCATTGACCGTCGAAAAGGATTATTTATTTTGTACAGATGCATGCCACGAATTGACAGTAACGTGGCGATTTTGGTTATGCCCGTCAAGTAGCTACCACAATAATAGACCTATCAGACAATAAGAAGACTGTGGCAGCGTTGCAGAGAGCCAGCGGCAATGCTTGTGTTTGACTGTATGCGTGACATCGGGATGTGCGTGTGAGAACGGCCAATGCATGATTACGTTTGTGAGAATGGCCTATGCGTGTGAGTGTAACGAATTGGCGAGAATGCGAGTTGAGCAGTTGCTAAACTTTTGAATATCTGTTGAAAGCCGAATCCGAAACTCAGTTTTCGCAATTGAGTACCACTGTGCGGAAGTACACTTTAAGTAGTGTGTCGATGTTGCTTTTCAATAGCTTGGGGTTGTCCTCTTCAGAGTATGCACACACACACACACACACACATACACATAGTTGTACTTTATCTCGTGAGTGTGTTTTTGTGCATTTAAAAAGAATTAGAGGACAATAAATTCGTTAACTTATGCCAGAGTTTAGGTTGTAGTTGTAAGGCATGAAAGTGTCGGAATGCCGCGCGAATTTGCTGTTCGGTTCGGTTTTGGGCATATCGATTTTACTAAGTACGAAAATTAGTGCTGCATTTTAATTGAGAGACAAAGAAAGCGAGTACAAATAACACACACACACACACTGGCACTCGCACACACACACGCGCGCACGCACACATAGCACAGGTCGCACCTCTGAACTGATAAGAATCGAGGACATCTTTTTCGAGTGTGTCGACAGGCAGACTTTCACTTGGGCACACGCTGCAGCTCTGGCTTTCCTTTTTTACTTCGATTTTCGCGAGCGCGTGACATCGTCCGTCGTCCGTCGCCCGTTTGCCCGTCCACAAAGAGAAGCTATTAATGACGTTGACGTTGGCGCTGACGCTGACGCTGACGTCGCAGCCGATCGGCTGGACAGCGCAGTGTGAAAGTGCAACCGATTTGCAGTGTTGCAGTGGCGTTTACGATTTTCCTTTCCGTTTTTACTACGTGTTCACATAAACACACACACACACACACGCAGACACATACACTGGTGCACGCGCATCGGCATTTATAAAACGACAAATAATGGGCCGCGCCGGGCCGGGCCGTGCCGGGTATAATAGGACTCCCCCGACTACCGTTGGAATGCTGCGCTGTTGTCGCTGTGACTGCAACTAGGACTCCGTCTCCGACTCCGACTGCGACTGCGACTGCGATTGCGACTCCAGTCAGTGCAGTCGAAAATGAGGCTACTGCCCCCCTCGTGCTCCGCATGCAGCGCCTGGCAGCACACCACACTGGCAGCGTCTACGTCTGAGTCACGACAGAGGCCACCTATCGGCGGTGGCGTTGGTTTGCTACTGACCCGCCGCCATCTCGTTCGTGTGTTCACTCCCAAACGCTCTTGCTCTCTTCTGCGCCTCTCCTTCTGCGTGCAAGCCTGTGTGTGTGTGTGTGTGCGTGCGTGTGACAAGAGACAAGGGCTCCATGCCGACATTATTGTGTACATATACTCGCATGCAGGGCAGAGCGTGAGAGAGACAGAGAGAGAGAGAGAGAGAGAGGAAACGAGAGAGCGCCGCGGCGCGCTCTCTTCAAATAGTTAGTAAAACGTTGTTGCTCTTTTTTCCGTCAAACTGAAAGCGAAGTAGTAGCAGGCTGTGTGCAACTGCAGGTGAGTGCGAGTGCTGCAGAGCTCCGAAGAGACAAATACAACACAAATGCTCTGCTGTGAAGTGTTGCAGAGCTAAACGACGTTTGCTACGGAACAAAGCGGCAATATCACAGTTGTAATCAATTGGCAATGCGAGACACAAAAGCGCAGTGCTCGCTTGCATTAGAAAAGTGTAGTATATTTTTAATGCCGCCTCCCATTTCCCTGCTGTCGTCATGGATAGTCGGTTGCTCATACGCCTCGTGTACGCCAGTTTTGGATTTCTGCTCGGAGCTGCGCAAGGGGGTGAATAGCATGGGATATTCACAGGGTATATAGCGGGTATATTAGTTACACTGACGCGTTCTTCCGCGCTCTTTCACAGACAACTATGACGTTGTGGGCTTCCCCTGTGCGCCCAACGAGGAGGTCAGTTGTCTGCTGGTCAAGTGTGCACGCGGTCAAAATTGCCCCGCCGAGAATTTCTGTTATAACCCGAAGTGCGTGTGTCGACGACAATATCGCGCGATTAACGGCGTTTGCGTGCCCAAACGAACGACGAGCAGTTTGTTGTGGAAAGAGGCCTTAATAGGAACCCGAAGGGAAGGGTATCTATAGCGTGGCAAAGACTTTCTTGCCTTGCAGTTTCCTACCCAATGTAAAGTAAATTACATGCGTTTTCGATTTGCACACAGTATCTGATAATAAAGAAGTTACTTACGAAAAACCAACATTTCGAAGATTGCACAAGTCGGCTGTCAGATACCCTGCACAGCACTGCTTTGTCCGTTTCACGCGTACAGCCAATTTTCGTGCATAAAACTGTGCAGTACGAGCGAAAACTGCTTGTGGCTGCACAAAGTAATTTCTATACATTCCAATGTGAAATATAAATATCAAAAAAATATCTAATTTATAAAATATTATTTATAATATATAAATTTATGTTTTATTTAGAGACATATGAATATGAAATACCCACAAATAAACGACAAATATACCAAGGGTGTCTACCAAGTTCATTATGTCTACGAAGTACCCTCGAACAAGAGTCTACTGAGTATCTGTGAGTCTGATTCGAAAACCTTAGCCTGATGTTCTTTGAACTTGACACCAAATTGAGGCTTGTGCCCCAAATCAGATTCGCTGGCGACACCAACAACTGCCGACAGATTTGCATACGAGGGATGGAGTGGAAGCAAGGTGCAGCAGGGGAGGGGGAGAAGGCAACGAAAGGCGGCGGCTTTGGTGGCAACAACAAAGATGCTGCCGCAGCTGACACTGAAATATATCCGCATGCAACAAGGCCAATCGACGAAATCAGGCCACGCACCGATGCGATGTTAACTCGGTTTGCCTCCCGTTGAAGTTGCCCTCTGTGCCGCACCCCCATAGCCCCATACCGCACCCCCCTGCATCCCCTGTTCCTCTGTGGCTCGGCGCCCTTCGCCGTTTCGAGCAGAGGTAAATGCACTCCGCACTCCACGGGGCTCTGCAATCGGCATCGAGTAAGAACCGAGTGCGCAGCAATGCCTCCAGCAGGAGAGCAGAGCTGGCGTTGCATGCATCGGGCCGCAGCTGCAACTCTCCCATCTCTCTCTCGCTCGGTGTATGTGTGTGTTGGTGTGTGTTCCGGCCTCTGCGTGTTTGGTTGGGGTGCATTGCGTCATCATCGTCGTCATCGTCGTGAGCAGCGAACCAAGTCGCGCCGCGAGCTGGTCAACCTGCCTGCCTGCCCCGATGCACCCTTGCCCCTCTCTGACTCCCTCCCGCCCGCGTGCCAAATGCAGCACATGCCACCCCTGCAACGTGCATGTGTTACAAGTGGATGACGCTTGCAGCTCTGGTGTCAAGTGGGCGCCACTTGGGGCAAGACGAAAATGAGGCTGAGTGAAGAGTCTCGCGTTGTTTATCCCGGCTCCGTGGGCTCCGTGTGCTCCGTGTGTGCTGTGAGCTGTGTGTGTGTGCTCTGTGTGCCGTGCTCTGTTGTGGCATGAAAGTGAAACCTTGCCACACAGAGGCAGAGGCACAGGCCGAGGCAGAAGCCGAAAAGCTAATGGTCGTTGCCGTGGCCGTGGCCGTGGCCGTGGCCATGACCCGTCTGCGGAATGCACTCAGACACATTTACACACACATACACGCACGCAGGTTTTGGTAGCAGCCGGAAACGCGGTCACACAGACAGACATACTTACGCACACACGTAAAGTACGCCTGATTACGGTGCGAATGCGTAATGTGCACGCTTTAAATTCTTCATTCGCCGCGTACTCCGACAATGTGCAGTTATCCCCATTCAAAATAAAATTGATATTCAAAATAAACTTCAAAACAAACAAAATGAATATTAAAATTTTAGCCTCACTTCATGACTACACTTTAAAATTATATTTATTTCATTAATTAAATAATAATAAATAGTTAAATAATAGAAATTTAAAGGATTTCCATGAAATTTTTTTTTTAATATTAATAGTTCTTCAAGTACACAAAATATTTTTAGTTACTGAAAAATGTTCAGTGTTTCGTCACTTCAAACTAAGTATCGCAAACTTAGTCTTTTTAAAAATATATGTTTGCTAAGCTCGTTAAAAATATATTATAAAGATGCCCTAGCATTTTATGTTACATTTATATTATAAATTTTTTTTTTTTTTTTTTAATAATATATATATTATATATAAATTGGCAAAGTTTGAAGTCGCCATAGACGCATAAGGAAATGCTGCACTAAACGTGTCTCAAAACTTATAATATTTTTAAATGTTACAAGGGATAATGCATTGAGACATGTAAATTGGAAAATTGTCCAGTTAGTACTTTCTTTTACAAGCTGCAGGCTATATGAGAACCCATCGGAAAATTTAAGTTAATGTCGAAGATATCACTACAATTACAGCTACATCGCATTTCAGATATTATCAATATTTTCTGGTTCTTCTCAAGATTGCACTGCTATGCATATGTTAGCATAGAAGGAATCTGTCCAAGTATACATTTTTGTGTCAACACCCATAGTTCCTCATGCACGTTGCAGTTATGTTATTCAAGAATTTCAAGAAGTTCCAATTTTCATAAAATCGTATGCCTATAGCCTAATCTTCATGTGATCGTTCTATTGATAAATGAGCTTCTTTAGAACGTTTATATTCAAAAGTGGATTTTGATCACAAGCTCTCAATTTTGACAAAGTTTCAAATAAACATCATCTCTGTATGCAATATAGGAATCATCATACCTAATTTGCTGTATCTAGCTCTTACAATGGCTGAGATCCGCATGTTCACATATAGCCATTTTCAGCGAGTGAATGGTATAAAAAACTAAACATTCAACAAGAAAATGTTAGCACGTTTGATTGGAATATCTCACCTAATGGCAGAAATTTGATGTTGGCTATATATAATATCGATTTGTATAATGTAGTTATTGGGCGAATTCATTATTTACCCTATTGCTGGTGATTATGCAGGGTATTAGAATGTACATCATTAGCCAATTTAAAAAGAACACCCCTCTGAATTTTTCAAAGAGGTTGTACTTATCAGTAAATGTACAAAAAATCAAATTTACATTTTGACCACAATTTGAGTATTGGAATAATGGATTTTATAATTAAAATATGGATGTTGTATCGTTTAAAAGTCGGGACGAGCCAGCCGCCATATATCCTATCAGCCGATTCTTATTACTTATCGTCACCAAACGTCGGTCCTGTATAGTCTATATAGCTATCAACTCTAAAGATAATGGTATGAAACCTTTTACAGATTAGTTGTATTACAATTTGTTAACTTTATATATAATTGTAATAAACAATTGAATGTAAAATGCAGGAAAATTTGAGGTGTGCTTGTGCGTCTTCAGAACAAGTTATAGCATCTGTTTACCAAATTGTAGACACTAACCGAAAATTTTAGATTTTAAGACGTCGAATTGCCCGCCGAAATTCAAATTGGGCGCGTGAAATAAAAAACGTAAACGCAGTCGTAGATTGGGAGCCGGCGCCAACGGAACGATACACTACACAACACAAAACAGAAACTCGACACGCAAAGCTGCTGCGTGACGTAGTGTTGCTGTTGATGCCTTAACGCAAACTGATTGAAAGTGTGTCCAGTGCGTGGCGAGCCGACCAAACGGACAGAAGGACAAGCGACAGACGGACAAACTGGCCTGCCGGCCGGCCTATTGAGCCGACGCTGATGGGCGCCTAAAATTTTGTAGAGTTTGGCGACGAGAACGAGAGTGCGGGTGGGTGCATAAATGGGGTTGGGGCTGGGCTGCGAGCGTGGGCGGATGCTGTGCTAGCTGACTGCCCAAATAGGCTTACCCGCACGGCCAGACGAACTCTTTAAACTGCCGCCGTCTGCACCAATACATTTGCACAGCACACGCATACGAATAGGGGCGCAGCGAGAGAGCGTGAGCGACAGCCAGAGAGAGAGAGAGAGTAACAGTTACGCACTATGCTGGGTGCAACGATTCCTCGCTTTCGCTTTTGTGTTTGTGTACGCGCTCTCTATGGCTCCATCACTCTCGCTCCCTACTCTCTCCCCCACACTCTCTCCACCAACTCCACTACACACGCGCTCTCAGTTTGCAAGTCAGTTTGAAGTTCTGCCTCTGCGATGCAACAGTTTTTTCCCATGGATCTTGTTGTGTGTATCCAAATCTAGAGAACTTATTAAAGCGAGTACACGCATCTTACTTCTGTCACAGGGACATGTATGTGTGTGAGCACTCTACATACGTATGCATCACAGACTAAAGCAGTGGAAGAAAAGACCAGGGGTGGGGAAATACGTACAGTGCACAATACACAGCTTATGTAATTATATACAACATATGTATGTGTGTATATAGTGTAATACATGCCCCTACTATGTATGCATAAACCAGAATTTAATTGAATTCAAAACTGATTTACATTCAGGACATACCGAAGAACTGCGACCAAAAAAAATTGTTGTTTTGCATTTTCTAATATTTCATCTGTATATATGTAAAACATATGGATACATATTAATGACAAATTTAGTCCGTACTACTTTCAAATCACCATCAAGTTTCTTGCTTTAACGAATAACAAGAAGAAGTTACATGAAGCTAACAAAGAACCAACTACAGTTTTATTTCTTGCTGCTACTAAGCACCAGTTAGAAACTAACAAATTTCAATGAAATTATCAATTAAGCGTCACGAAATTGTGACAAGTATATACCTCCTTAACTCTGTGATCTTTTTTGTATACAATATAATATTGCTTTACTTGGAGTCCCCAATGTTCAGTTAGCAACTATACGTTTATGCTAAAATGTATCTATAAATGATCCAATATGGATATAGATAACAAATAGATATAAAATAAGTGAAGAAAGCTACAGTCGAGTGCACTCGACAGTAAGATGTCATTTACCTTTGTCTGTTAAAAATAATTCTTAATATTAATTAATCTTATTCGGCGAACTAACAACATAGCGTGCATATTTTCACAGTCAAATACACATGTATTGATGCTATTGGCACCCGCCGACTGCACTCTGACTGCACAATGAATGTGCGTACAAAGTCGACGTGAGCAATGACGCCAGGCCTTTGCTGCTGTATGTGAAACTTCTCGAGCCTATTAATTCTGTGTTTATTGTCCGATCAATCAACTATTCCTATAATTCTATTTATCGATTTACAAAATCGATTTCTGGGGGTGGTGGGCGTGGCATGCAAAAATTGAAAATTCAAAAACTTCGTTTATAAGGGCGGTGGGCTAGCATCGTAAAGTCTAAAATCCAATTCCTGCATAATGTTGCAAGGAACACTCCTACCGAATTTGATGACTTTATCTATTATTGTTATTGAATTATTTGCAATAAATCGAAAACCGAGTTTATTCATTTGCGGAGGCGCTGGGCGTGGCACATCATGTTTGAAACAAACTTCTTATGTGTATTGTATACCCGAACACTTCCACCAAGTCAGACACCAGACTAGATCTTTTAATAGCTGACATGCGGAAAAACAGACGCACCTGACCAAATCGACTCTTCTATTGATGCTGATCAAGAATATACCTATATATTTTGCCTGTTACATACATTTTCATAATGTTAATATACCATTTGTTACCCATTTTCAATGGGTAAATGGTATAAAGAGAAACTAAAGCTACAGTCGAGTGCACCGACAGTGAGACACAAATTACCCACTTGGGACATTAAAAATGGATTCTGAGTATTAAATAATGTGTATGTAACATGTTCGGAAAAACGAGTTGCATCGCATATTAACTGATTTGTTGATTTCACACGCATTTACTTTTTCTTACATACAGTGAAAAGCGCATCTATTTACGCTATACGCACATACACTAGTCGGCATAATTATTTTGACGAAACCTTGTTTTGACTTTTGAACGTTGCTTTGCTTAAAATCATCAAATAACGGTACGAAAATGAGGCGCAAAACCAAGATCATATGTTTAGCTATGTGCATGCCAAATTTTATTTCGTTTAACTTTTGCATTCTCTTTCTGCTGATAAGAATGCATGCAGACAACGGTTTTTTGCCTGGCACAAGTATTTTGACAGCAGCTTTGTGAAAATATTTTCACACTTTTAAGCACGCGAGAATCAAACAACTTCTGTGTTTAACTTTGATCAATATTAAACTTTGTTAATAAAATACAAAGTTATTAAAAACTATTAAGTAACATGGGTAAAACGGCTGAGCTATGTTTGGTTACCCGATCTTCAATGGTTTTTTTTTTTTAATGCTGGAATAGCAGTCAAATCATTGCCAATGAGTTTAATGTGTCGCGTCAAACTGTCAACTACCAAATTAAAAAGTTTAAAAGGCATAATGACATCAGATCAGGTGCTAGGCGCAAGACAGAGCTCAGTGAAAACCGAGTCCTTGTACGGGAATTTAAAAAAAATGTTCTTCTGCTGCCTCAATCTGCAGCAGATCAATTTTATTTGACAGCTAAGACCCCAGTTAGTGAGCGCACAGTCCATCGACGATTAAAAGAATGTGATTTGAAGACTTTTAAAGCCAAGGACGTACCATTTCTAACAGGAGCAAACAAGCTTAAAAGACTGTCTTTCGCAAAGGAAGCCAAAGGAGTTCTTGGGAAGCCTTCTATGGTCAGATGAAAGCTCCTTTGAGTACAATTCATCAAAAAATACATTTTTTGTAAGATTCCAGGGGTACAAAGGCAGAAAAGGCGGCCCGTTTGACAAAAAGTGAGCCATGGAGGAGGCTCTGTCATGCTGAGGGGGTGCGTTGCATACAATGGGCTGGGTGACTTGGTTCCTATTGCCGGCTAAATGAATCTAGGGCAATATATGGAGTTCCTAAACGATAATGCCTTTTCCTTCCAGTGATAACCTCATTGGTGAGTCATTTATTCTGCAGCAGGATAATGCCCCTGCCGCAAAGCCCCAAATGATTACCAATGTTTTGAAGGATGTGGGCGTTACTGTCTTGAACTAGCCGCTCCAAAGTTGAAACTTTAACATTATTGAGAACGTCTGGTCTCTTTTAAAATGCAAGAGAACAGTTTCGTTGAACAAAACCCGAGAGAAGGCAATTTTTGAGATCACTTCCCTTTGGGAAGAGATGCCTCCAGAGATCATCCAAAATTTTATAGATTCAGTGCAGCGACGACTGCAAAAAGTTATTGAATCCAAAGAAAATTAAATAATTTACTAAATTATAATTTTTCCTTAATTTTTTTTTGAGTTTAAACTTTGTTATTCATATTAAAATGTACTTGTCAAAATACTTATGCCACCACATAAAAATAACTTTAGCTTATATTTTTTCAAGTTGATATTATAAAATTTTTAATTCATTATTTTTAAGATTGTATTATCACTAAGTAAACCAGAAAAAAAATTCATTGAGTTATATTGAACCATTGAAAAGTTACATGCAAATTTGCACCATTTTTTTTCGTCAAAGTAATTATGCCGACTAGTGTACATACACATTCAATTAAACACATGCATTGACGACGGTGTCGCTGCTTATTTGTTTCGATTATTTGTATCTTTTATGTTCTATATTTATTGTCAGATCGGGTTGAAATTTGCAGATAATAGTTAACTAATTATGTACCAACCAATGTTGAAGCTAGAATACTTTGCTAAATTTTGAAGTTAAAAATTGAAAATGTTGATTTTCGAAAGCGTTTGGTATACACAAACCTTCATGACAAATGTTATGTCTCTAGCTTTTGTAATAGGCGTATTATGTGTGTTCATACAGACAGTAAGGCAAACGGACATGATCAACTAGACTCGGCATTTAATGCCGATCAAGAATAAACAGACGCCTACTGGTCACGCCCACTTTTGTCTGTTACATACAATTTTAAACAGTTAATATACCATTACCAATAGGTAAGTTGTATAAACAGCATTAAACCAAGTCGAGAAAACTGCTGTATGTTATGATAACATGTACTCATTAAAATTTGATTCGTAATAATAAAAACTTATATTTCTTCTATTCTGCGTGCTCTAAATAAGTTTGAATGAGTCAGATCTGACCAATACTTTATGTCGTATAGCTTCCACAAAGCCTACTACACTAGTCTAGCAATCCATATATCTATATGTATGAGAACGATCGTAGGAAAATGAATGAAAATTGCATCCGAGATCGAAGGATAAAAAACTTTTACACATTAGCTTCATTATCAGTCGCGATCAAACTCTCATCGAGAACAGACGTGCCTACGGACTGCGCAGACGCCACCCAACAAACAAACACACAACAACAACAACAACCACCGTTACAAGCAGCGAGCTTATCAGCGCACTGAGTTCTGATTGGCTGGCTGAGTCACGCCACTGAGCTGAGCTCGAATCTCAGCTTGCCGTGTGCAAGCTAACTGCAACGCACCAACACACACACACGCACGGCCTGTGCGTGTTATCTCTATTTAAAACAGCTCTGCACTCGACAGCAACAACAACAATAATAAACAGCGCACCACGTGCAAAGTCGCCTGCGACTTTAGCACTGCATAGCCCCCCACACGGCTACCCCTCCCCCACCAAGACGATCAACATGAATTGGCAGGGCAACAAGCGCCCAGCAGCCGAATCAAGCTCGACTAAGGCTCCACCAGCTAAGCGCACCCAGCGCATCGCCAGCGATTACTCTGACTCGTCTACTGAGTCAGGCGAGATTAAGATAAGCACTAAACCAGCAGGGCCCAAAACTGATGACGACAAACCAAGCACCAGTGCTGCAGCTTTGGCCAAACTCCGAAAACAGTGCAAACTGAAAAGCAACAGCTTTGCACTGCTGTCCTCGGACAGCGACACTGAGGATGAGGAAACCAGAGACACGGAAACCGAAGACGACCGAGATATGAAAAAACCGACCAATGAGAAGACCCACCCGAAAAAGAGCGAGAAGAAACCAAAAACGGAAATTAAGCCACCTCCAATTTTCATCCCTGATGTTACTGACATCGCGGCTTTCCTCCGGTCGATCAAAGATATTGTAGGCAACAACTGCGAATTCAACTACAAGGCCTCCCGTGACAACAAGGTCAGACTAATGCTGCCCAACAAAGAGTCGTTCTCTCTGGTCAAAGCAAAGTTGGACATTGCCAATATAAGGTATTACACCTTTCAACCACGCGACGAGAGAGCCTACAAGATCGTCATCAAGGGGCTGCACCAATCCACGGCAGTACAGCATATAAGCGACGACTTGAGCGCAAAGGGGCACGCTGTGCGCAACATCCACAACGCCGTTGGCCGATACAACAAAACCCCGCTACCCATATTTTTTGTCAACTTAGAGCCTGCCAAAAACAATAAGGAAGTCTTCCAAATTAAAAGGCTGTGCAACGCGGTGATCACCATCGAGCCGCCACTAAAGTTTGACGACATCCCACAGTGCTACCGCTGCCAAGGTTTCGGACACAGCCAGCGCTACTGCAAACTGCAGCCAATATGCGTCAAATGCGGAAAGGAGCACAGCTCAACCGAATGCACTAAGAAGACCGAGGAGCCAGCCAAGTGTGTACACTGCAGCGGAGACCACCCAGCCTCATACAAAGGTTGTCCTGCGTACAAAAAGGCCAAAACCCAAAATTCTCAGCAGACGTCCCGTACCGGAATTGCAGCCAGAGCCAAAAAGACTGCCTCAGCACAACCAGCAATGCCCGTTACAAACGGCGTCTCTTATGCCAGCATGGCTAAGGGATTCAACTCAGATATGGCAACTCCCCTGCAACCAGCCCAGCGCGATACTCCACAGGAGAACATAATGGCAGCCATGTTCACCAAGATGGAGCAGATGATTGAGAAGATGTTAGACAAAATGTTCCAACAGATGACACAGATGGTCACATCCATCATCGCGAAGGTCTGCAAATAGGCCTCCACATAGTCATCTGGAACTCTAACGGCCTCATCAAAAGCAGGCCGGAAGTGGAACATTTTGTCCACAACCATAAAGTAGACATCCTTCTAGTGTCCGAAACCCACTTCACCGACCGCTCCTATTTCCGGCTCCATGGATATGACATTATCCACGCCAATCATCCCAACGGCACTGCTCGAGGTGGAGCCGCGGTCATTGTAAAAGCTGGCATCAAATACAATGAATACGCCACGCTCGAAGAGGACTGGGTCCAGTGCGCAAAGATATCCATCAGCTGCGTCGTCGGTGAGGTTACTGTAGCAGCAGTATATTTGCCCCCCAGACACAAAGTCTCCACAAGTCAATTCGATGTACTTCTGAGCAGCCTAGGAGCCAAGTTCGTAATTGGCGGAGACTTCAACGCCAAGCATCAATGGTGGGGCTCCCGTACCAGCAACCCAAAAGGCACGGCACTTCTCAAGTGCATACAGAGCAATGGAACAGACTGCCACTCACCAGGCGAGCCCACATACTGGCCGACGGATCCAAACAAAAGCCCAGACATCCTTGACATCGCCCTGACCAGAGGTATCAACCGGTCGAAAATCTTGTGCTCCTCCAACGCGGACCTCCTATCCGACCACAGTGCAGTCGACCTGCGCATAAATATTCCTGCCGTGTGCAAACCCGCGCGGGCAAGGATGATACGGAAGAGCACGAGACCTGACGAATACAAGGAATGGCTCACCGAAAAAATAAATCCGGAGCAGACGCTCTCCACTGCAGAATCTGTTGACGCGGCCATAGAAACACTTGAAAACGAAATGAGAAACGCTGCAGCACATGCCTCGCCCAGGATTCCAACGACGCCTAGGACACCGACCAGATACCTACATCTGTGGTCACCTGCAGTTGCAGAGTTAGTTGCCGAGAAGAGGAGACTAAGAAGGGCCTGGTTCATCAGTCGAAACCCACGGGACAAAAGAGCGTTGAACAGAGCGGCCAAGCAGCTGAAAACTACTCTTCTCCAGCTACGTCAGAGCAGCCTTGACCAATTCTTGGCCAATGTCGATCCTGGGGACCCCCAAAACAACTTGTGGCGCATCACTCGCCACATAAAACGGCCAACAAAAAGGTGCTCTGCAGTACAGAAGCCTGACGGAAGCTGGTGCCGCAATGACCAGGAACGTGCTGACGCTTTCGCTGATCACCTGAGTGAAGTTTTCACACCGATCATCACTTGCTCACGGACTGACTTAGAAAATACTCTAAGCGCGCTGCGCTCCAGCACCACCAACGAGATCAACGCGGAGATTGAGCCTGTGACAGTGGAAGAGGTGGACCTTGAGATCCAGGGTCTAAAGCCCAATAAAGCGCCTGGTGCTGATGGCATTGAAGCTCTTGCCATCAAGCTCCTCCCTCCTTCCTGCCATCAACTCCTGGCAAATATCTTTAACCGCTGCTTCCAAATCGGCCACTTCCCAACACAATGGAAGAGAGCAGAGGTGATCCTAATCCACAAACAAGGCAAGCCTGAAGCCAATCTTGCCTCCTACCGTCCTATCAGCTTACTGGCAATCCTCTCCAAAGTACTCGAAAGAGTACTTCTGCGCAGAGTGTTGTCAGTACTGGACGAGGCTGGTTTGATCCCTGATCACCAGTTTGGCTTCAGGCGTTCCCATTCCACCTCGGAACAATGCCATCGACTGGTCGAGCGGATCCTCGAAGCCTTCGAGGAGAAGAAGTATTGCTGCGCCGTCATGCTGGACATAAAACAGGCCTTTGACCGAGTCTGGCACATGGGCCTGCTTTATAAAATCAAGCTCAGTCTTCCCCAGTCACACTTCGCCCTGCTGAGTTCATATCTAAGGGACCGGAAGTTCCAGGTGAGATGCGGCGACGCCAGATCTACGGCCAGGAGCATCCATTCAGGAGTACCTCAAGGCAGCGTACTTGGGCCACTACTGTACACTCTGTACACAGCCGACATGCCAGCCCTACCAGATGAAGCCTTGCTCGTTGCCACGTTTGCAGACGACACTGCCTTCCTTGCCACCGCTTACAATGCACAGGATGCGTCTGACTGCCTACAAAGACAACTTAATGCAATCGAGCCATGGCTCAAGAGATGGAACATCACGGTGAACGCCGACAAATCATCGCAAACAACTTTTGCCCTCCGTCCAGGCGACTGCCCCACCGTTAGTCTCAACGGGTCACCCATACCACAAGTGGCAACTCCCAAATATCTAGGCTTGACGCTTGATAGACGTCTCACCTGGAGAGCCCACCTCCTTAAAAAACGCAAGCAAGTGGATGAAAAGCTCAAGAAATTATACTGGCTCATCGGTAGGCGCTCGAAGCTGAAGCTAAAGACCAAAATATTGGTCTACAAGTCCATAATAAAGCCAATATGGACATATGGTATCCAACTCTGGGGCACAACGAGCAAGAGCAACCGCAATATAATTCAACGCGCACAAAGCAAAGCCCTGAGAATACTCTCTGACGCACACCCGTACCATGACAATTACACTATCCACTCAGAACTTGGTATACCATGGGTGCGAGAGGAGATCCCCAGGTTCAGCAAAAGGCACACTGCCAAACTTAATGCACACCCCAATCACCTAGCTATTAACCTACTGGACAACAGCCAAACAACAAGAAGACTAAAGCGCACCCACCCCTTGGATCTTCTAGCCACTGAGACATTCTAAGCCAACAACAAATAAATAACACAACATCCCTAGTACTATTGTAAATTACCCCAAACCGTCAATGTTTCCTCCAACCGCCAATGTTTCCTCCATACAATTTAATTATTGTCCCCTGCGGGACAGATTTTAAATAAAAAACAAAAATGCTATCACAAAAAAAAAAAAAAAAAAAAAATTAGCTTCATTATATGTGGATAGCCATATATACGTATGTATACAATACCAATATCATATACGCATTAATTCTCAAAAGTCTATGCTAACTATGCCTTATGCACTCGACAGTAAGATACCCTTTACCTTCAGCTGTTAAAAAAAAATCTTTATATTAATTACTTTTATTCGGCGAACTAATAACAACGCATCGCATATTTTCGAAGTCAAATACACATGCATTGACGCTAATGGCACATGCCGACTGCACGCTCACTGCGCATCTCACACATTGGGTCCCAGGTTCGAATGTCAGTCAGTGCAGTGGCATCCAAAAGTTGAAATTCCACATTCTCCGTAATGTTACCAGGCACCTTACTTCCAAATTTGGGGCTTCTAGCTTTTCTAGTGTTCTTTTAAACTATAAAAATGTGTTTTCTGGAGGCGGTGGGCGTGGCATCCAAAAGTCTAAAATCCAACTTCTGCATAATGTTGCAAGACACTCTCCTACCAAATTTGGTGCGTTAATCTGTTTTCGTTATTGAATTATTGGCAAAAAATCGAAATACGCATTTATCGATTTGCGGAGGCAGTGGGCGTGGCACATCAATTTTGAAATAAACTCGATCTGCATATTCAATACACGCATACTCCCACCAAGTCTGGTGACTCTAGCTTTTTTAATAGCTGAGATCTGTGCGTTCATACAGACGCACAGACGGACGGACATGACCAAATCGACTCGGCTATTGATGCTGATCAAGAATATATATACTTTGTATGGTCTGCCACGACTCCTTCTGGCTGTTACTTACATTTGCACAAAGTTAATATACCATTTGTTACCCATTTTCAATGGGTAAATGGTTTACAAAAAAATTGTCCGCCCCGCGCGGGATTTGAACCCGGGACCCCAGAGTCTGAAACTTGCGAGCCAACCATCAAACCACACACAGCTTTGCAGTGCGGTCTTTTAATAGCTGAGATCTGTGTGTTCATACAGACGGACAGACGGACATGACCAAATCGACTCGGCTATTGATGCTGATCAAGAATATATATACTTTGTATGGTCTGCCACGCCTCCTTCTGCCTGTTACATACATTTGCACAAAATTAATATACCATTTTTTACCCATTTTCAATGGGTAAATGGTATAAAAAAATAAAATTGACCCGTGGATCGAACACTTGCGACCTCATGAATTCTTGAATCTGCGAGCCAAACCTCTAACCACCAGACAACACAGAGTCACGCAATGCGATCGGAAAATTAAGCTTTTATAGACGCCGGCCCTCTGTTGCGTTGGTTCAATGTTTTAGTTGGAATTCTAAGCGCCCATAACTTTATATGGGAGATTCTTACTCCTTTAACTTCTTTGTTGTCCGATCGGGTTGTAATTTAAGGGTAGATCAAAACTGTGGCAAGCTATGAGAATGTCAAAAAATGTCTTGCCATTTCTCTGAATTTCTTATTAGTCAATAAAAACTATTTATGGGGGGCGGGCGTGGCACCCAAAATTTGAAAATTCACATTCTGCGTAATGTTACCAAAAACCTTACTACCAAATTTGGTGATTTTTTAGTTTTCTTATAAATTAAAAAAAATACGTTTTATAGGGGTGGTGGGCGTGGCATCCTAAAGTCTAAAATCCAACTTCTGCATAATGTTGCAAGACACTCTCCTAAAAAGTTTAGTGCGTTTATCTCTTTTCGTTATTGAATTATTTGCAAAAAAACGAAAAACGCATTTATCGATTTGTGGAAGCGGTGGGCGTGGTACATCAAGTTTTCAATAAATTTCTCGTGGTCTGCCACGCCACCTTCTGCCTGTTACATACATTTACACAAAATTAATATACCATTTTTACCAATTTTCAATGGGTAAATGGTATAATTATACAAAAAGTAAAAGTTTTAATTAAAGGGGACACATTTGAATTGCTCTTAAAAGTATGCTATGTATATCAAAACTTCTTTTTTTTTCTCAAAATGTGTATATTTCTTAAACAAGTTTACTTCTATCTATGTGACACCTTAATCAAGTTGTAGGTACATATTTCAATGTACTAGTTAATAGGTACTTGGGCTAGAAAACTCTTCAATCTTAACTGTCCCATTCAAGCACCGCTTGGCTATGTGCGTAAAGAGAAAAAATGGAGCAACCAAACAGGAAAAACAAAAGTGCAGCCGATGTTGGCACAGAATCTAAACAAGTTCAAGCCAGGGGTACAGTCGGAGTCGGTGTCGCAGCCTGGCAGCCGGAGTCGTAGTTGGAGTCGGAGTGGTAGCTGCAGATGGGGTCCAACCAACCCATCCAGGTTTTGGCCAAGGTCGAAGCGAGCCAGTGCAGACCAAAAATAAAAACACTCCCACACAAAAATGGGAACCGAAAACTAGCCGAAATACTAAAAGTGACTCTCGCCAGAGAGCAGGACCAGCAGAGGGAGCGGCAGGGGAGATGAGGTTTGGGGTAAAAGTTGGTTGTAGTTTGTGCGCCGAAAATTCATTCATGAAATTCTAAAACGCGCTAAAATCTAAAATTCTAAACAAAACGCAAACTCCACGAGGGGTCCACCTGTCCGTGTGTGTGTGTGTGCGGATGCGGGTGCCGTGCGTGTATGGGTGAACCGCGTGAAACTGTGCCAGTTTTGGGCTGGCCAACGGCACCTTTGGTACGCAGTGCAGTCATTCGCATGCTTTGCACACAACTGTACCAGAAAGAATTTTGTGATTATTTTTAGCTGACAAATCAAACTAAAAAGAAGAAAGAGCGAGAGCGAAAATTGCAACTGATGCGCTTTATGTACACATATAAAATAAATATATAATTTCATATGAAGGCTTATGTAGAAAAAATATTTCTATATTCTATATATAACACCCTAAGGCCTAGACCAATTTAACTCGCGCGCGTGTGTGCGTGTGTGTGTGTGTGTTTGCCTCTCTGCTGTTGTATGAGTGTGCGCAAAATGCAGCTATGCGTTTTTCTGCATGCAAGCACACACACATACACACACACTTGTCTGCATGTCGCAGACACACACATACGCACACATGTGTGTCTGTGCAAAACCTAACTGTGGCTGCAACGGCAAGTTGCAACAAACTCTACACAAAAAGGCGACAAACAAATGGCAAAATTTTTGCCAGACTGCAATGCAACTAAAAACAAAGGTGGGGGAGGGCAGGACAAGGCAGGGAGGGGAAGGGGATTGCATTGGCAGTCAGTCTGGCCAGGCGAAATGCAGCAAAAAGCCTGGAAACATTTTAGTTGCATTTGCCACATAGCAAGGCGAGCCTGTGTGCGTGTGTGTGTGTGCATTTACGTATATATACATATATTAGCACACACGCAGACACACACACATGCGTGTATGTATAAATAATCTATGTGACGAATACATAGAAAACAGCATCCCTTCGGCTTGGCTGCAACTGAATAAAATGTGCATAAAATAAATTTCATTTCAATTAAAATAAATAAAATTAAACTCCTCCCCCTCCCTCTGCCGAGCAGGCCAACAGCCTTACAAAGACAAAGGCTTAGAGAAAACGCAGAGAGCTGAAAATGTCAGGGGACGACAGAGGAAAACTTTAAGTTCCATATTAATGTCTATATCTATATCTATATCTATATCTATATCTATATCTATATCTATATCTATATCTATATCTATATCTATATCTATATCTATATCTATATCTATATCTATATCTATATCTATATCTATATCTATATCTATATCTATATCTATATCTATATCTATATCTATATCTATATCTATATCTATATCTATATCTATATCTATATCTATATCTATATCTATATCTATATCTATATCTATATCTATATCTATATCTATATCTATATCTATATCTATATCTATATCTATATCTATATCTATATCTATATCTATATCTATATCTATATCTATATCTATATCTATATCTATATCTATATCTATATCTATATCTATATCTATATCTATATCTATATCTATATCTATATCTATATCTATATCTATATCTATATCTATATCTATATCTATATCTATATCTATATCTATATCTATATCTATATCTATATCTATATCTATATCTATATCTATATCTATATCTATATCTATATCTATATCTATATCTATATCTATATCTATATCTATATCTATATCTATATCTATATCTATATCTATATCTATATCTATATCTATATCTATATCTATATCTATATCTATATCTATATCTATATCTATATCTATATCTATATCTATATCTATATCTATATCTATATCTATATCTATATCTATATCTATATCTATATCTATATCTATATCTATATCTATATCTATATCTATATCTATATCTATATCTATATCTATATCTATATCTATATCTATATCTATATCTATATCTATATCTATATCTATATCTATATCTATATCTATATCTATATCTATATCTATATCTATATCTATATCTATATCTATATCTATATCTATATCTATATCTATATCTATATCTATATCTATATCTATATCTATATCTATATCTATATCTATATCTATATCTATATCTATATCTATATCTATATCTATATCTATATCTATATCTATATCTATATCTATATCTATATCTATATCTATATCTATATCTATATCTATATCTATATCTATATCTATATCTATATCTATATCTATATCTATATCTATATCTATATCTATATCTATATCTATATCTATATCTATATCTATATCTATATCTATATCTATATCTATATCTATATCTATATCTATATCTATATCTATATCTATATCTATATCTATATCTATATCTATATCTATATCTATATCTATATCAATATCTATATCTATATCTATATCTATATCTATATCTATATCTATATCTATATCTATATCTATATCTATATCTATATCTATATCTATATCTATATCTATATCTATATCTATATCTATATCTATATCTATATCTATATCTATATCTATATCTATAGTGGGGTATGCTGGTACTGAAACCTGCTGCTGAGTTGCCCCAAAGTGTTGCAAGCTCACAGCAAACACATGTCAAATAAAATCAGGCAATATCAAGGTATAATCAGGACGACAAGACAGTTAAACAGGCATTCGTGGGGCACAGGGGCGAACTGGCGGGGTACACATTAACCGAAAACATTGGCGAAGTGGAGAACGTCCTCGACCTAGTTCAATGTCAATGTCGTTGTGGCACATTATTGTCGTTGGCGACGGCGACGTTGGCGGCGACGTCGTCCTTTTGCAGGCTTGGCCTTGGCTGGAGTGAAACGAACGCACGAGTCGAGGCCACGGCCACGGCCACGAACAGTCACCCAAAGTGGCATACGGTGCAGGGCCCAGCAGCAGCAACAGCAACAAAGGCGGCGGGGAAAGCAGGGGCGCCACCACCAGGCACCAGGCGCAGAAACAACCAAACCCCTTCCGCTTGACAAGAGGAAGTGGGCGCTGCAAGCGATTCACTCCTCTCCTCCCCTTCTTCACGCAGTTGTTGCGGCGATGCTGCAGCGTTGGCGTGCTGCATGACTGATGCGGCTGGTGGCAGGTGGCTGCCGCTTGGTGGCGACAGTATCCTTGCACTTGCACGAGCAATCGGTCAACCAATCCGCCAACACCAACAGCAACACGAACAACAACATCGCCGCGTCGCCTCCTTTCAGCGCATGTTGTTATTTCGCTCGTGCTGGCTGCAACGCCCCCACACCTCCACAATTGTGAAGCGCGTTGCATCCCAGGCTGCAGCACACATACTCTCACACACACAGACAAGGCCCAGCAGCCATCCACAGAGCTGGAAGACCCCAAAAGAACCCAAACGCACACCAAAACTTTGACTTATCGCCCATGCACACAGCAATCTTTCTCTCTCTCTCTCTCTCTCTCTCCGCAACTCTAGTCGTTGTCGATTTCTCTCTCGCACTCGCTCCTACTCTCTCCTACAATTCTGACCGGCCATCAACACCCCTCGTAAGTCTACATAACATCTGCTAAGGTGCGGGGGATGAAGTTCGTTTTGTTCTCTCCACAGAAAATGCTTTATGTGTGTGTGTGTGTGTGGAGCATGGTTCTCTTTGGGGCTCCAAACAATTGCGACTCCCGGTTAGCGAGTAGGGTGACTCACTGTGAAAGTAGTTCGTTTACTGCAAACTGGTAGAACTATTATTAATACTAAGGAAAAAAAATAAAATAAATTAAAACAAAAACAACTAAATAAAATCAATAAATTATTTTAAACAAATGCAATAAATTTAGTAAACAAAATAAATAAAATTACTAAAATAGATTAAAAAGGCATTTTGGATTAACGTTCAATTTTAATTTTATAAACCTTCAAAAGGTGATGTGCTACTGTGAGCAAAAAGTAAGGTGAATTTTCAATTTAAAATTCGCGGGCTTAAGATGGCAAACTAGTTCTTTTTTTCTCGAGTTGGCAAGACTGTTGATCACATTTGGCGGGAATTGCATGTCAATGTCAGTATGAGTACTATATTTACGCTTTTGTTTACCAAACGATCAAGAGTGCATTTAGCGATTTTTACAATGTCTGATTTAATTGAGCAGAGAAGTGCCATCATATTTTGTTTGCGGAATGAAATTTCGGCTGCGGAAACGTTGAGGAAGTTTGGGGATGGCCTTTGGTGATTCTACCATGTCCCAGAAAAATGTTTATAAGTGTTACAAAAACTTCAAAGAGGGTCTGGAACGTGTTGATGACTTGGAGCGCTCCGGACGACCATCGGCGTCAACAGATGACCAACACGTCAATGAAGTGAAGGAATTAGTGCTCAAAAATCGTCGGTTGACTATTAGAGACCTCACTGATATGATCGGAATATCAGAAGGATCTGTGAAAACCATTTTGAAAGACCGTTTTCAAATCTCGTTTGGTACCGAAAACGTCGCACACTGCACTCGTTCTTCGTAACCTTTTCGCCATGAATTCGACGCATATCGTTCCGCAACCACCGTATTCTCCTGATTTGGCTCCGTGTGACTTCTGGCTACTCCCAAAACACAAGAGACCACTCCGGGGAACGCGTTTCGAATCGATTGAAGAGATAAAAGAAAAATCGACGAGGGCGCTCATGGTTATACCGGAAAGGGACTATTTGTCCAGTTTCGAGGATTTGAAAAAACGTTGGCATAAGTGTATTTTATCGGGAAGAGATTACTTTGAAGGGGATGAAATTGATTCAGGAAAATAAATAAAGAATACAAAAATATTCACCTTACTTTTTGCCCACAGTAGTATATAATAATAAGATATATAGTCATACTGGCCGGCTCATGTGGCTCCCAGTTGGTGAGTGGGATGACTGCGAAAGAAGTTCGTAAACAGAAATGTCATAGAAACATTATTAATATAAGTTTATGTTATCGTGATAAATAAAATAAAACATATAAAATACAACAAGAAAATGAAATAATTACATTATATTAAATGAATACAATAAATAAACTAGACAAAATAGATAAAATAACTAAGATAAATTGAAATTGAATATATATTAATATATATATATATATATATATATATCTATATATATATATGTAATATATAAATATATATGTAAAATAAATAGATTTTGTATTAAAGTTTAGTTTAGTTTGATATGTTATAGTCACACTGTGACTCCCAGTGGGTGAGTAGTAAAAGTAGTTGGTATACTATACAGCAAATACTATACTATACAATACTATTTTACTATATAAAAGTAACACTGCATGGCGATAAGTTAACTTATAGTTTGTGGGCGTGGTGCGGACTTTTGGTAGATTCAATATAATTGTATAACTTCATTATACGAACTCGCTGCATTTCCCATTGGCTTGAGCGAACTGTATACATACAAGCATGTAATAAGTTGGTTACATACTTATAACGCATAAATGATTTAACCATTGGCGCAAGTGTTACGCCGTTTATCTTCGCTCGTCTCAAGCGACTCCTCTGCGATCGCAACATGCGCCTGCAGCAGGTTCGAAGCTGTTGGGAAATGCCTGCTCGAACATTTTCATATTTTATTTTAAATAATTATATTATATAGTGGTAATCAGAATAATGTAATAGTAATATAATTATGTATGTATTTTGCCTGTAAGAAAGGTGCCAACAGGTGGCCGCAAGAGTTGTTTACATTCTCAAGAACGGCAACAGCGCACGCGAGAAAGGGAGACAGTGCGGGCGGGCGCGAAAGAGAGAGCGTGTAAACCAAAAATAGGTTAAGAATCAAAGTAGGCGACGCAGACGCAGACGCAGCTCGAGACAAGCAGAAAACCTGCCGCATTCCAGCGCTGCCAGCAGCCAACGGCGGCAGAGAGCAGCAGCTGCGCAGCCGCAGACGGCGACGTCGGCCCGTCGAGTCAGTGCGCGAAGCAATCCCGAGCGAGCAGGTTGACGAGCAGCGGAGCGCGCGCGTCGCCCGAGTCGAGTGTCAGCCGAGTCAATGCAAAGTAGCATAAAGCGTAAAATATGCAAGAAAACACACGCACAATACCCACACACACACACGCACACACTTGAATTTCCCTTGTACGAACTTTCTTCAGCCGCTGTTGGGCGCATTGGTTGATGTGAGATAGAAGTGAAGAGAGTGAGAGAGCGCGAAGAGTGCAAAAGCTTCGACGTGGCAGAATTCTAAGACGCGAGCAGAAGGAAACGCGCAGCGCGAATCGAATAAAATAAAAAACAACAAATTGTACACACACACATATGCATATACCTTGTATGTGTGCGCAGACCGAACTGTTGAACACCTTCGTATGCAAAGTGAAAGTGCCAACAGGCAGCACACGCCTGGTCGATAAATAAAAACCAAAAGACTACAACAAATACAAATACAAATACAAAAAAAGAAAATACAAGAAATTCTCACGCTGCAGCAACAAGCGCTGCGCTGCTTGCATCATGTCCACCCACAGCAGCGTCGGCAGCGGCAGCGGCGTCGTTCAACGTCGCAAAACAATGCGCTCGAAATCGAAACAACAACAAACTCAACAACAACAGCAACAGCAACAACAACAACAACGAAATTTTGCGAAAAACATGGTAGAAAATCACGAGCAAAACGAAAGACTTCACTTTCGCAGCCGTTCAGCAACCTCAGCGGCAGATTCGCAGTCGCCGTCGGCGTCGCCAGCGTTCGTGTTCGCCAGCCGAAATTCACCTTCCCCACAGTGCTGTAACGGCCTGCTGCCCACCACGGCTGCGAGCGTGCTCTGCTGCCGCGACGTCAACTGCCATCTGAATGCACCGATTGCGCTGCCACTGCGCCGCTCTGTGAGTCGGCCGTCTTCTTCGCTGGCAGATGCGTTTAAGTCGACGTCGACGCCGACGCCGACGTCGACGTCGACGCCAACGCCGACAGCGTCATCGGCTTCGCTTAACTCTGTGTGTAAAAAGTCTCGCTCTCGCTCTCGCTGCTCGCGTTCCTGTTCGTGTGACAGCAGAGAGGGCAAGCAGCAGAGCGCCGGCAGCGCAGTCGCTGCTAATGCGGAACACACTCGCAGCGATGCTGCTGCTGCACAATTCACCGTTAGCCTGCACATCGATCTCCTCAGCTGGGGCCTCTTTCTGCTGGCGTTCTTCACGCGCTTCTACAAGCTGGCAACTCCGGCGCACGTCGTGTAAGTACTGCCAACTACTTGACCCTCCCTCGCTCTGTTCTCTAGCCTTCTGTCTACCTATCCGTCTATCTGTCCACACAGCTTCGACGAGCTGCACTACGGCAAGTACATCTCGCACTACATGCGCAACATCTTCTTCTTCGACCAGCACCCGCCGCTGGGCAAGCAACTGATCGCGGGCCTCGTCAGCTTCGCTGGCTACGACGGCAACTACACCTTCTCGCACATCGGCGCCAGCTACGCCCCGAACGTGCCCATCTTCTGGTTGCGCTTCGTGCCCGCGCTCTGCGGCAGCCTCCTGGCACCGGCGGTCTACAAGCTGCTCCTGGAGGCCAAGCTGCGCCGCTGGACAGCGGCCCTAGGCGGCCTGCTCGTCGTGCTGGACAACGCGCTGCTCACGCAGTCGAGATTCGTGCTCATGGAGTCGATGCTGCTGCTGGCCAGCACCGCGGGCGTGGCCTGCCTGTTGCGCTTCCAGCGCTGCTCCCTCGGCAGCCTCAGGTGGCTGGGCAGCGGGGCGGCAGCCGCTCTCTTCTTCGCCTCCGCCGGATGCATCAAGTACGTCGGCTTTCTGGCCCTGCTGCTGGCTGGGTACCTGTTGTGCCGACATCTCTGGAATCTGCTCTACGACGCCAGCCTAACGAGTGAGTATCGAGCAAGAACAGAAATAAGAATATGAATCTTAAGCACAGGTCAAATGGGTTTCACTAGCAGAATACGCAATAAATGTAAGGAAGTCATTTGTTATAACACGCTTCGGTATAGGATAGGAGCAGATTTTATTGCAGCTTGGCACATATGTATATTCTTTCTTAAGTAAATAAATCGGAAATTTTCAAATCTAACCGATATATCGTACAGCTGCCATAGAGTCTTTCGGTCGATTTTTGTTCTTTTTCAAGATATCGTAACCAGATTCACCACATCATGTGCCAGTAATCCTCCTTACATTATATTTTTCTATTCATTTAAATTCAAGTAGGATAAACATTGTTTTTAAGATAATAAAAAATTACATTAAATATTGCGACCGAGCACATTAAATTCAGTCTAAAAATGTTCACGAAAATTCGTATTTTGACCGATGGTTTCTATTGCAGCCCTACGTTATAGTGAACTCTACTCTGTGTCTTGCTTCATAAGGCTACATTAAGTTAAGGCATAGTGCTTGTTTTTGATTAAACCCAAACAGAACTTACAAAACTGAAACTTCGGTTCGTCATATTTCATTCACAACTATTGTATATTAACAAGTGAAGAAATCTACAGTCGAGTGCACTCGACAGTAAGACACCATTTACCTTCGGCTGTTAAAAAATAATTCTTAATATTTATTCATTTTTTTCGGCGAACTAATAACAACGCTTCGCATATTTTCAACTGCTGAAATAAACTTCTTATGTGTATTGAATACACGCATACTCTCACCAAGTCTGGTGCCTCTAGCTCTTTTAATAGCTGAGATCTGTGCGTTTATACAGACGGACAGACAGACGGACATTGACACGGACAAATCGACTCGGCTATTGATGCTGATCAAGAATATATATACTTTTTATGTTCTGCCACGCCTCCTTCTGCCTGTAACGTACATTTTCACAAAGTTAATATACCACTTTTTTACCCATTTTCAATGGTTAAATGGTATAAAAAAAAGTATATTATAGAATGTTATAGTACTTATATTGAAATTCTGACTGAATAGAGTGGAATAAAGTAATGATATTAAATTTTGAAAGCTTGGTTGCAAAATTTAGGTATAAAAACAAATGTTCGATGCAACATCATTTTTATTATTTGCGCAAAGAGTATGATTGTTAAGTTCTGTGAAAACATGAGAAAGCGTACAAAAACTGATCCTTTTGTTTCAAAAAGAGATCAAACAGTGTGAAGCTAGAGCCTTACACAATTTGTTTACAAGAAAAAGATCTGCAGTCAAACTCTTAATACCTCCCCGCCAGCTGGACAACTGTGGCTACACACGCTGGGACGATTACTCCTCTTTCTGTGCATTCCGCTGGCTATGTATCTGGGCATCTTCTACGTACACCTGAAGGTGCTTTACCGAGCCGGACCGCACGACAGCATCATGACGAGCGCCTTCCAGGCCTCACTGGAGGGTGGCCTGGCCTCGATTACTCAGGGTCAGCCACTGGTGGTGGTGCACGGCTCGCAGATCACGCTGCGACACACGCACGGACGCACCTGCTGGCTACACTCGCACGCCGCAGTATACCCGGTGCGGTACAAGGACCAGCGAGGCTCGTCGCACCAGCAGCAGGTGACGTGCTACTCATTTAAGGACGTAAACAACTGGTGGATAGTCAAGCGGCCCGAGCGCGACGACCTTGTGGTGGGTGAGCAGCCGGATGCCATCCGCCACGGGGACATCGTGCAGCTGGTGCACGGTATTACGAGTCGGGCTCTCAACTCGCACGACGTGGCGGCCCCAATGACGCCGCAGTGCCAGGAGGTCAGCTGTTACATTGACTACGAGATCAAGATGGCCGGCGAGCTGTTGTGGCGCGTGGAGATACTCAATCGGAAGAGCGAAGGCGACCGCTGGCACGCCATCAAGTCGGAAGTGCGACTCATCCACCACACGACGGGGGCTGCACTGCGCTTCAGTGGGCGCCAATTGCCCAATTGGGGATACAACCAGCACGAGGTGGTCGCCGATCGCGAGCAGGTGCATCAGGACGCCATCTGGAATGTGGAGGAGCATCGCTACACCAAGAGTGAGTTCCGATCGTATCAGATAAGCTTGTTCTAATGTGCCTTCGTTTCCCACTCAAATTACAGCCCAGGACCAGCGGGAACGCGAACGGCAACTGCTCTCCGCCGAGATGATACCCACCAAGCGGACGAAGCTGACCTTCTGGGCCAAGCTACTGGAGCTGCAGGGCAAGATGTTCTGGAGCACAAAGCAGCTGCAGAGCCACATGTACAGCTCGCAACCGCATGAATGGCCGCTGCTCGACAAGGGCATCGCCTACTGGCTCGACTCCGGCTCCAGTGCCCAGATCTATCTGCTGGGCAACATCGTCATCTGGTACACAGCCAGTGGCGGGCTCCTCGTCTACGCCGCCCTGCTCGTCTTCTATGCCATACGGCGGCGTCGCCTCTGCTACGATCTGTCGCCCGAGGAGTGGCAGCGCTTCCTCATTGCCGGCGACACCTTCTTCGTGGGATACCTGGTGCACTACTTGCCGTACTTCTTCGTGGACCGCACTCTCTTCCTGCACAACTACTTGCCAGCGTTCATGTTCAAGCTGCTGCTGCTCTGCTTCGTGGTCGAGCATCTGGACTCCCTGCTGCGCCGCTATTGCCTGCCGCGTGGTGGCCCACTGCACCATGCGCTTCGCGTCTATCACCTCGGCCTGCTGCTCTGGTTGGTGGCGGTTTGTGCCGTCTTTGTCAAGTTCTTGCCTCTCAGCTATGGCACCAGGAAGATGTCCGCCCAGGAGATAATCGACATGCGCTGGAAGGACACCTGGGACTTCATTCTGCAGAAGGATTACGCACTGAATTAGACTGCCCGGAGCATTCCACTGAAGGTGCAGGCGCCACATGCCACAGCTATGCTTAGTTAGACTGTTTCTGTTCCATCCAATAAAAATATTTTATTTATTGTATTTGCGACTAGTGACTAGCATCACCTTCACAGTGATGCAGCAGGTTTTTCATATATTATAAGGTTAATACGGGTTAGCCGACTTTCTCTCAGGACCCTAGAAAAACTGTTTTCTTCTTGGTTTAATAGTTTATTAATTTACCTAAGACCTTCAGGTTTCCAATGATGTTTCTGGTAGAGGAAAGTGATTTTCTGTTACTCCTTTATATTATTTTTTTTTGTGTTTTCTTCACTCTACGCCACAAAGGATCTGCTGTCAACCCAGACATCTCAGTGGTTAGCATAAATTGAGAACAGCGAGCCACTTGTAGGGCATATATATGGATAGGACGAGAAGCCATTCTGTGAAAAATGGGAAAAAAAAACAGAATTATTGTCGTTAGATTCTGTTTTTCCCCCAAAGTAACCCGATTAGTACAAGGATGTCTGCTTCCATTAATCCACCTACAGAACCATACAACCAAGCAGTACTGACAGTTCGTAGTTCTTGTTGTAGGATTCGTAGGCGTACAAAGACACGAAGGTGGGCTTCTCTCGCTGTTTGCTTGCTTGATTCTACTGCTTAGTTCCGGTTAATAAGATTAAAATTCTACTGATAGTTTCTATTGTAACTATAGGATAAACCACAGTGCTCCGATTCTATTGAAATTCGAACATGATATCGATATCGATCTTTGAGTAAGTTATTGCCAATTTTAGACAAAATATCATGAAAATTTCATTATAAATCTTCATGCTTTAGCAATTGTTCCAATGCTATTAAATATATACATATATGTATATGTATATTTATGTTTATGTTGTGTAATCAGATTTTGATTAGATTTAGGCAGAATGAAGGAAATAAAGGGATGGTAAAAGTCAGCTGTGGCTAGTTATACCATTTACCCATTGAATATGGGTAAAATATGGTATATTAACTTTGTGAAAATGTATGTAACAGGCAGAAGGAGGCGTGGCAGACCATACAAAGTATATATATTCTTGATCAGCATCAATAGCCGAGTCGATTTGGCAATCTCCGTCTGTCTGTCCGTTTGTCCGTCTGTATGAACGCACAGATCTCAGCTATTAAAAAAGCTAGAGACACCAGACTTGAGTGTGCGTGTATTGAATACGCAGATCGAGTTTATTTCAAATTTGATCTGCCACGCCCACCGCCTCCGCAAATCGATAAATGCGTTTTTCGATTTTTTGCCAATAATTCAATAACGAAAAGAGATAAACGCACCAAACTTAATAGGAGGGTGTCTTGCAACATTATGCATTTTCAAATTTTGGATGCCACGCCTACCGCCCCCAAAAATCGTTTTTGTAAATCGGTTAATCAAATTATAGGAAAAGTAGAAAAGTTTCAAAATTTTTTGGTATTATTGTAGATAATAATAATACCAACCAACCCTATAACTTTAAATCCGATCGGACAATAAACACAGAAGTTATAGGCACGGGAAGTTGCCCTCACAGCAGCAGAGGCCCGACACCGACGCCGACGCCGACTGCGCACGCACAGTCGTCAGTAGAGGTGGAGAACTATCGATAGTGGGCGCCATCGATAGTCGACGATAGTTTATACTAAACCATCGATAGTGTCGATAGTGCCATCGATAGTGTCTCGATAGTGGCTCGATAGTATAGCCCAACAAAACATTTTTTTAAAGCAAATATAATAAAATTATGCTTTATTTTAATTAAGTTAAGCATATTTCTTGTCGACATTTTAAAATATTTCCAAACATGTGAAATTTTCGACTTTCTGTTACTGTGGCGTTTTGGTTCCAAATCTTGTTCAGACTCTGTGCTGTAGGAGCACTCACAGTCCGGCTTGTCGGCACTTGATGAAGACATTCGACGTTTTGGAATGTAAGAAGCACACTATCGATGGCACCATCGATAGTGGATGGGCCACTATCGAATGTGTCTGCTGCCATCGATGGTGGTTCGATAGTGCCAAAGCATCGATAGTGGCGATAGTGCCATCGATAGTTCTCCACCTGTAGTCGTCAGCGCGCAGTCGACATGTGCCATAAGCGTTAATGCATGTGTATTTGACAATAAGATGCGAATAAAAGTAATTTATATTAAGAATTATTTTTTTAACAGCTAAAGGTATCTTACTGTCGAGTGCACTCGACTGTAGCTTTCTTCACTTGTTTTTTCTTATATTCTAAGCTTGCCTGATAGTTTATATATGAACTATATATTATTCTGATACGGCGGTTCTAACTTATGCATGTATTTCTATTGTTCCAGATTTCATCTTGTTACACAACAATAGACAGGCTATTGCTAGATCTACTCTATCTTATAGAGTTGAAGATGCTGAAGATGCCTCTAAATTTAACAAGCAGCTTTTTCACTATAGCATACGTTACTAGGAACAATAATCACTAATAAATAAAGCGTATGTGTACCAAGTTTCGTCAAGGCTGATTAATTATATATGATTCATACACACATTATATACTAAGTGGATATACCCCTTGCTAGAGGAATCCAGGCTATCTGAGGCACCTCTCCCCGAGATTTTCCAATCACTTTTCGATTCTCGTACTAGAAAGTAGAACAAAGTCGACACGTTTTCTCATTCCTGCTCCGTTGAAGCTGAAAAACCACACTTGAGAAATGGCCAATGTTGGTCGCTACACGGACCGCAATGCGGACATCCGCGCTGCGGGCCTCAGCTCTACTGTGGACTACACGAACACGACGGGGAACTGCATGACCATTATGCATCCGGAGGAGATAGCCGAAAGCTTGATTCGGGCCGAGTGCAAGCGCATCAAGCTGAAGAACGCCGGACAGCTGTGGCCGGAGTCGCCCTGCCTGCCGGAGGTCAGTGTGCCCGAGCTGCTCGCCTTCGAGAAGTCGAAGTCACGGTTCACCGTTTTCAAGGAGAAGTTCTCCGAGGACCTTTTCCTAAAGCAGGCCAAGCTGGCCGAGGTGAAGCCGACGTTCTCCAAGCCGGACACGGTAACCAACTGGAGCCGCACCTTTGGCCGCGAGACCAAGTCGAAGGAGCGCCTCTACGAACTGGTCTTGCCACCCAAGCCGGCCGAGCAGATCAACCGCGAGTTTGCTAAGTTCCACGACAAATACATCATCAGCCACAACCACTACTTCCCCTCGGAGCAGGTGAACCGCAAGTGCGCATGTCCAGAAGACCTGCTCCTCTCAAGAGTCTCCTTCTAAGCCCGATTCCTAATCCCAACAGGTACGCTGCGCCCTTCTGCAGACAGAGCACCTACGGGGAGCACACGCTGGGGGACACCTCGGGACAAGCGGCCAAGCGCTGCATGCAGCAGTGCGCCGGCAACGTGATCATCATCAGCAAGGAGCAGATGGACTTCATCGACCGCACCTACTCGCGCCTGGGCAGGAAGTTCAAAAAGTCAGTGTATCATGCGGAACGTAGATCTCGGGGGTAATACAGTTTCAGTAATGCAGCTCTTCTCTTCTGTCACAGGTACCCGTTCTCGGTGCCGCATGACATGACTCACGGCACACCCACCCACGTGCCGGACTGCGACTGCAAGATGCTCATCGAGGACATCTCGCCCTGCCAGAGCAACAAGCACCTGCTCGACGCACTGGGCCACCTGAACATGTGGCGCCACAAACTGCAGAAGCGCGCCAACTTCCAGATGTTCGACCTGATCTCGGTGCTGGAGCACAGCGACAAGCAGCAGACGCGCCACCTGCCGCCCAGCAAGATCTTCGAGGTGATGCACAAGATGTACCTGTACATCGACGTGCACAAGATGCGGACGACCCTCTCGCACTTCCACATGATACTCGACGAGGGCTGCCCGACGGAGCGCGTCAACTACGACGCCTTCTGCCGGCTGCTGAACATCCAGAACCCGTTGCCCACCACCGGCAACATCTCCAACTCGCCGGCCAACGTGTACAACAAGGACACCACGTACCGCCTGCTCTGCTCGGACCTCAGCAAGGAGCCCGTCAAGGGCCCGGTGATGCGCAAGCTGCGCCCCAAGCAGCTGGACGACGATTCCACGCACGTGAAGGACCTGCTCTCTCCGGACGTGGCCACTCTCTACGGGCTGGCGCCGAGCGACTTCCAGTTACTGCGACCTCGCGAGCAGTTGGAGCAGATATTCAAGGACATCGTCAGTGCCGAGGACTTCGAGAAGTTTTGGCAGCAGCTGCTGCAGACGCACAAGGAGCAAAACAACTTGGTGTCCGTCATACAGTTCCGCGAGGTCATGGACAGCGCGGAGAGCGCTCAGCAGACCAAATAATCAACGTAATTGTTTGTCATGTAAATAAATTGAAAATTGCGCAGTTACCGTTCGGTTCATCGATACATCATCGTTAGAAAAGTGAGTCACAGTGATCGATATGGCATGCTTCCCAATTTGAGTAAAAGTGATCGATAGGACATCGATAACTAAATGGTTTATAGTGTAGGTGGATTTGGTCCTTACCAATTTGAGTAATAGTGATCGATACAACAACAGCGTGATGAACACTGATCGACATTTTATTCTTACCAATTGTATTCTAAGTGATTGATATAATAACGTTAATTTTATTATTAAAAGGGGTCGATATTTCATCCTCACCAATTTGAATAAAGTGGGCGATGTGTTATCGTTAGAATCGCGAGTAACAGTGATCGTCAGTGCCATCTTTACCAATGTGAGTTAAAGCGATAGATGCCATCCAAATTGTAATCGATATGTCAGCTTACCAATTTGAGTAAATGCGACCGATAATTTAGCTCACATTACCAAGAGTATTTGAAATTTTGGCGCGTGTTCGCAAATATCTTTCTGCATACAAGTCTATATCACTACTAACTCAATTACTCGTTACTTCCTTTGTTGTTTTTATTTCGCTCTTTTGTAGTGTTAGTACGCAACTCCAGAGACCGCCTGGATCCAGTCCAAGTGGGAACTCACGCGCGTGAAGCCTGCAGGCGCCGCCGAGAGGCAGCTGTCCGCGTCGCTGAAGGATGTGACGCCCACCAGCTTGTTGCCCTGGTGCGTGACCAGTGGTCCCCCAGAGTCGCCGTCGCAGATCGATCTGCCCTGCGGCGTATCCACGCACAGCACGCTCTCCGGCAGCGTTCCATAGCTAAGCTCGCACTGCGCGTTGCTGATGATGCGCAGATCGACGCACTGCAGCCAATCCGGCAGCTGGCTGCCGTCGTAAGTGCTGCCCCAGCCACAGGTGACCGCCAGGGCATCCTCGAAGCTGGCGTTGCGCTCGGCGAGGCCAGGCAGCTGCACCTTGTTTACCAGCGACCAGAAACCCACGTGGGGCGTGCGTATCAGGGCGATGTCGTTGCCAATGCTGTCCGGCCACTCGGGATGCTGCACTACATGCTGCGCCTCCACAGTCACATGGAACAGCGGCTGTGTGCGCCGCGTGGCGCCATAGTAGATGCTCAGCGAGCCCATGTGGTCGGTGCAATGCGCCGCAGTCAGCACCCAATTGTGGTGGATGATCGAGCCACCGCACCAGCTGGCCACCGCGCCATCCCGCACCAGCAGACCCACGATGTAGGGCGCTTTACCCAGCTGCGCCGGATATCCGTTCGTGATGATGTTGCTCGCATCTTGGCCTGCGTCCAGGGAAGGAACAGCTGTAGTCACAGCCGCACTCGCAGCCGCAGCTGCAGTCGCGCCCAGGACAGTCGTCCACGCTAGAAACCTATTCCACATCTTCAACCCGAGCAGCAACTGATGCCTCTGCGCAGCGACTACCTGCTTATATTAGCCATAAGTCGTTTAGGTCGCACCCTGTGTAAACAGCGACATTTATCAGTTACGAGGCGGGCCTTAATGCTCCCTGCCATTAGCCCGGCCACGAGCCAACTCGCAAATGAGACTGAACTCCAATCTTTCGACCAGGAAGTAAGCTCTATCAGCGCCAGATTTGCATATGCCAGAAGGTATACGCCGAACTGTGTGGCTAGTTCATTTGCTATCTCGTCAGATGAGATTAGACCTATTGTTCCTGTGACTGCTATATGCTTCAGCTGTCGGAAACTAGAAGAACCCAACAAAGTCGTTGGGTTGATCACCCGGAAGCAGCCAAAAGTACTTGTATGTATGATGTCTGGCCAAAATTAAAGCATAAATTTGATCCTGCTTTTACCATTTCTAATGCTTCTTCAAACTTACTAGAGTTCTGCTTGAATATATTCATCTCTTAGCGAGTCCACTCAACAGTAAAATACCATTTACCTTTAGCTGTTAAAAAATAATTCTTTATATTTATTATATTATCTTAGTTTTATCCGACGAACTAACAACAACGCATAGCGTATTTTCACAGTCAAACTTTGTAACTTTTGTACTTCTATTATATTTCCATTTATCGACTTACAAAATCGATTTCTGAGGGCGGTGGGCGTGGCATCCCAAATTTGAAAATTCGCATTCTGTGTAATGTTACCAGGAACCTTACCACCAAATTTAGTGCTTCTAGCTTTTCTAGTGTTTTACTAATTCGAATAATTCGTTTTTTAAACATTTTCAATGGGTAAATGGTATAAAAAGAGTGAATGTTGTACAGTATCCAAATGTATGACTACACCTTTCGTGTGTTATTTTTGCTTGCTAACACTTTATTGCATTATTGGCTGCAAATTCAAAATTTTCGTAGCTTTTAAAACACTCTTTACATACATTTTTACATGTTTTCTATTTACCATATACATGCAGATTGTTGAATTATTGTAAGATCGATTTAACTTAAATAAACCGTTTTTTCAACGTACCAACGTTTTCCATACCTTAACTCTGTGGGAATGCAGCAGGCAGAAGGAGGCGTGGCAGATCATACAAAATATATTTTCTTAATCGGAACTAATAGCCGAGTCGGTTTGGCCATGTTCGTCTGTCTATCCGTCTGTATGAACGCATAGATCTCAGCTATTAAAAGAGCTAGAGGCACCAGACTTGGTGAGAGTGTGCGTGTATTGAATACGCAGATCGAATTTATTTCAAACTTGATGTGGCACGCCCACCGCCTCCGCAAATCGATAAATGCGTATTTCAATTTTTTCCAAATAATTCAATAACGAAAAGAGATAAACGCACCAAATTTGGTGGGAGGGTGTCTTGCAACATTATGCAGAAGTTGGATTTTAAACTATTGGATGCCACGCCCACCGCCTCTAAAAAACACATTTTTATAGTTTAAAAAAACACTGGAAAAGCTAGAAGCACCAAATTTGGAAGTAAGGTGCCTGGTAACATTACGGAGAATGCGGAATTTCAACTTTTGGGTGCCACGCCTACTTCCCCCAAAAATCGATTTTGTAAATCGGTAAATCAAATTATAGGAAAAGTAGAAAAGTTTCCGAAATTGTTTTTAGGTATTATTGTAGATAATAATAATATTGACCAACCCTATAAATTTAAATCCGATCGGACAATAAACACAGAAGTTATAGGCACGAGAAGTTTCGCTCACAGCAGTAGAGGCCCGACGCCGACTGCGAAAGCCGACTACGCACGCACAGTCGTCGCGTAGTCAGTGTGCAGTCGGCATGTGCCATTAGCGTCAATGCATGTGAATTTGTCCTCGAAAATATGCGATGCGTTGTTATTCGCTGAATAAAAGTAATTAATATTATGAATTATTTTTTAACAGGGAACGGTAAATGGTATCTTACTGTCGAGTGCACTCGACTGTAGCATTCTTCACTTGTTCTCAAATACAGTTCTTTAAAAAGTTATGATCAAAAATGTTTGTCCGGGTTATTTATTGTCACCCTGTATATAGAGGAAAATAGTATAAAAATAAGCGACGTAGTGCTGCGCAACACATGCGAGAAATTATGCATGTATGTTAAAAATGAAAACAAAATAATTTCTGTAAGATGCAATATTATCACATCGTATACTAAAGCACCGTACAGTAATCTTAGCTGTACTCATAAAATACTGTACAAGTTTGACAGGTATACTCATACTTACACTCATGCTGTACTCATTTTCAGTATGAATTATTAATTTGTCTTTTTGAATACATTTATGCAGTTGTCTAATAGATACATAAATCTACACCCACTTAATAGATTTATTATATCTATTTTAAATCTACACTCCACTTGAGGTTGCCACTATCTATGGCAATAAAAATATTTATTTCAATATAGTTACTGCGTTTAGCATTAACCATTCTATATATCATTCAAACTAAACAAACGGAGCTCCTGGATTCTGGATGCTCAACGTTGACTAGAAGAGACTTTATCCAATACCCATACCCTGTCTTATATTTCATGTGATTGTTCCAATCGTTTCTACATTATTTATGCAGTATATAGATAGCTAACCCGCAATTCTGCAGTACATTTTTAGATGGATTTCAGAGTTATACTGTTTTGCCTGTATTGAAACTTTAAACTTTTCGTTCGCTCCTTTGGAAGCTTTAGAATATAGTACACCTATTTTATGGTGATCGGCATACACTATTAAAAATGTTGGTTGTCTTAGATATGAATAGCTGGCCCACAGTTACTTGCCAAATTGTTTCTATAGTCAAATTTAGAGGGAATACTGAGAGCACTATGAAAATAAGAAGCAGCAAGTTATCTTGAAAACTATACGATATGCTTTGAAGCACCGGACATACGGACAGGCAGACGGACAAGTCCAGATCGAAGTATAACCTATATAGAGGAGCTGATTGGATGCAGCCGATGCAGTCGTTATATATGGCAGCTATGGGGCGAGTTGTATAGGGTTTGCGAAGACATTCCGCTTAAGGTGGAGGTGTCGGTAAATCAATAGCATAAGAGTTGCGACTTGGGATCCTAGACCACTCGGAAGCAGCTCAGGTACGATGGAAACTCCGGTCATGATCTACGCGTATTTAATTCCACACTAAAAACAGTTGTCGGGGCTTACATGCTACTGTACAGTTATTTGTGTTGTGTTGTGTTGTTCATGACGAGCCTCCACGATTCACTTGGCGTTGTCCAGGAAGTCCTTGGCCTCGTTTATCTTGGCTGCCAGGTAGGGGGAGCCGCCTCGATCGGGGTGATTGAGCAGCATGATCTTCTTGTGCGCGTCCTTCACCTGCACAGTGGGACAAGGCGCAAAAGAGAGGAGTTACTCTGGTGAGTCACTCTGGAGGTGTGGAGGTGGGGCGGGACTTACCTTCAGCTTGGAGGCACTCGGACTGACGCCGAGGATGAGCGCCGCCTCGCGCTTGTTCATCTTGGGGTCGAATCCGCCTTTGTAGTACTTGGCGTTCGCCATGCTCTCGGCGTCGAACTTGGGCAGGTTCTTGAGCGCCTCGTTGAACTTGGAGGTCATCTGAGGCATGCGGCGCATCAAGTGTTTCCCGGCAAAGCCCACGGCCGCCACGCCGAGGCCTGCGAGAATTATCGAGCTCGTCTTGTAGTATTTCAGTTTGGTATCGGTTTGCAGGTGCAGTGGCATGGGCGGCGTCGATGGCATCGAGTGCGGTGTTGTTGTTTTCATGAAATTATTATCGAGAACGTTTGTTATTTGCGAATTCAGTTAGAAATTTCCAAAGTATTTTTGTAATTTTGTACCATTTTTATGTAATCGGTGTGTGTTTGGCGTTCACTCACAGCTGTGACTTAAGTCTGACAGCCGCTCGCCAGGCTATCGGAAATCGATAAGTCAGCGCATGTTGCGACTATCGGCTCTCGGAGTCACAGTGTCACGGCGAAAAAGGTCGCTCTTTTTCAGTGCGACTGCTGCGGCGGGTATGAGCTCACAAATGTTTCAATATTTGCCATTATGTTCAATCAAAGAGCGAACTCGGAGCGGTGAGATATTGGAAAATGCTACCCTTAAGCAGCAGCGTGAAGTAGACATCAATTTATAAACATATAATATCTATTTATAAGTATATAAACAAACACGCACTTAGCACAACATCATCACTAAATCAGCTGTTCTGTGACCCATTTGACCGGCAGTTGCTTCTGGTCAACAGCTGTGCACGGCAGACCAGGGCTACAGCGACACATCAACAGTTCTGCAGCAGCTGGCCAACTGTTTGGAAACTGCTACTGAACAGTTGCACAGCGTATAGTTGTCTCAAGCTCTGCAACTAGTTCTTTATATTTTGCTCTTTATTATCGTTAATTCTTCCCACGCAGATTGTATGCACATCACGTTTGACGTAGGCCTGCACATCTGATTGGCCTGCAATGCTGTTCTATGCAGTTATCGCACTTATCACCCACTATCGAATGCGCACGGCTATCGATTGGCACTAGTATCGCCTGAAAACGTATCGGGGCCTCACAAACAAGTGAAGAAGAAGCGTGAAAATTTGATGTGCAAAAGTTTTAAAACGAAATTCGTAATATTATTGATTAACAAAAGTAAAAGTGTTTATTGGCCTGAAGCTCTGTGTGAAAACTCGTGTTGTTCGTGTTGTTGACGTTTGTGCCAGTGTAGGTGCTGCTGGGGGTGTGTGTGTGTGTGTGTGCCCGTGTGCTGTGTCTGCGTGCAAAGAATCTAAAACTATTTTTGGCGAAAGGCAACAGCAGCAGTAGCAGCAGCAGAAGCAGTAGCAGCAGCAACAGCAGCGGCGCGGCAGCAGCGCAGCAACCGTCAAACTGGAGCGTATACCGGAGTACTTGCGCGACACGGTCGATTGGCTGATGGGGTAAGTAGAAGTAGGAGCGGAAAATGCTCAGTGCACTGCAGATTATGCATATTACGACGATATCAGCGCCCAGAGACGACAAAGACGGTCGCTCCGTCGCTCCACAGAGATGTTACGTCGCTGCCCGTTTGCTGGCTTCGTCTCCGCCTCTTGAGGTGGTGAGGAGGGGGGTTGGTCTCTTGTGTCCTCTGCGTTTTACTTCGTCGCCATTTGGCATTTTGCCAATTGGCCTCGTTTCCCCATCTCTGCAGCTATCAAAAGAAAATGTTGCTTGCGTTTCTGCTTTATTTGCTGTATTTATTGCCTATTGCTTATTGCCTGTCCACTCTGCTCCTACTGCTCCCTAGTGCAGGCGTTGCTTTATTATTTATTATTGTTGTTTGTCGCTGCTGGTGCCTCTTCTTCTTGCTCTTTGTTTTTCGGTCTATCGCTGGCGATGCAAAATCAATAGAAGGCCCAGAGTTGTTATCGATTTCTCAAAATGAACGCGAGCTGCAAGTGTTTTGATTGCTTTCTAGTGCGAATCAATACAAATGCGTCTGCATGCTGCGTGTTTGTTTGTGCGTGTGCATGTGCGTGAGTGTGCGTGTGAGTGTGCTTATGCACTCTGCTTCCCCCACGCCCATTGCAATTTTTGATTGCGTTCATTTGCTTTTATCTGCTGTCCTGGATTCTGCTCTCAACCTCTCTCTCTCGGTCTCTCTCTCAGCAGTCGCAGTTTCACTCTCTTTCTCTCTCGTCTCAGCATTGCTTGCCATAATCTTTTGTTTATGTTTCTGCGTATCTTTGTTGTAGCTGCCAACGGCGTCAGTGGCAGCGACGTCGACGTCGACGCCAACGTCGTCTGCAGAGAGATAAGGGATAAGGGAAGCCGAATGCGGTATACTGAACTTGCCATTTCTATTTGAATTTAAAGATAATCCTGATTGAATCAAACACTGCAACAAAAAAATCTATATCAAACAAAAAACTAATAATCAAACAATGAAAAACACGCCCCTCATAAGCGGACAACCCTCTTAAATGGACACTCGCTTTCTCATGCCTCATTGTTTTGTAATGATTTTCGGAGAATTTGAATCTCTCTTAAGCGGACGCGCTTTTGGACAGCAGTCAAACTACCTTTACCTCTCTTAACCGGACACTAAAGTTGAATCACCGAAAAATGTACTTTCCGAATTCCGCGCAGACTGTATATAATTGCAAATAAAATTGCAAATTTAATAAATTATTTACCATTTATTTACCATTTACACATTCAAAATAGAATAAAATGTTTGGCAACCCATACAATGTATCTTTCTGTCCGTATAAACATACACAACTCAGATTCTATATTGGCAGGTGCCCAGAGCATACGCAAATGGAGTTTATGTCAACCTATTTTAATTCAGAACTTTATTTTTAAGAAAATGTGTTGGACAGTAATATATCTTTAATATACTGTATAGCTATGAACAAAATTGCCTATAAAATTGTCATACGCTGTAAATTACAGAGAGAAATTTCGCATGCAAAAGTCGCAGCAACGCAGTCAGCAGCAGCTTTCATTTATGTTGTGACAATTCGTGCATTTGACTGTGTGTGTGGAAAGCGCATGCGTGTGAGATCAACTAATCCATGAAAAAGCACATTTCTCTCACATTTAAATTGAATTTGGTGTGGCCAAAGTGTATGAAGGGTATCTCTGTGTCGAGTGTACGACTGTTACCTTCGTAAACTATTTTACTTGCCTTTTTAACTTTCGACAGGTAAATGTAAAATATTCAAAAAGGCTGTTTGAATGGATGCAATATTTGTACGAATATAAAAAGAAAAACCTCAAAGTTTGTTTTTATTAGAATTCGGGCTTCGGGCACTGTCCGTTCAAGAGAGTATTTATTTATTTATCTACGATACAGTGGTGCAATTCAAAGCGCACGGATGGGATCAGCCCTAGAGGCCGAGGGCTCGATTGTAGCCAACTGAGAACTGTTGAGATGTGCGATGGTTCGATGGGCGGGGACTGGCTCGGTCGGCCTTGGGGCGCACTTAGCACAACTCTAATTGAATTATCGAGAGGAAGAGGAAGAAGCGCGACACAAATAAAGAGCGCGAGGGGAGAATCATTATGTAGATAATACCCTGGGCTGGCAACTTTTTAACGCTTGGAATTGATTGACGGCGCAAAATCAATTTTGCTTGCCAGGAGGGAAGAGTGAGATTGAGAAAGAGAGAGAGAGAGACAGAGAGAAGGGGAGAGAGGAAACCCCTTATGTAGAGCGTAGATTTCGCTGCAGTCGGTGCGCCGTCAGTTGTCGTTAGACGCTGCTCGGGTCTCGTCATGAACTGGGCCATTTCGAATCTGACGGGCGGCAATCGCGTGAGTCGTGCGATTCTGGTGCACTACTCATCGGTTCCCTCGGCGGACGATGGAGCCTCTAGTGCTGCACCATCGGTGTCTGGGGCTGCCACGCCTCGTGCCTCCAGCTCGCATACGTCGTTGTCGTCGACATTTGCAGCCGCATTTCTGCATTCGTCCTCGCGTCATAATCACAGCAACAACAACAACACATCGAGCAGCAGCAGCAACAACAACAACGTTAGCACAGTGGGCGGTGCAGGTGGAGCTGGCACTGACAACGGTGGAACGGCTCATCTGTCGTTGCCCCTCGATGTGGAGGAGACTGTCACCTGCTTCTGCCGGTAAGTGTTGGGCATATGTTCGGCAAAGGGATAATACTGGAGAGAGTCCAAACGCGCCTCGAAATATCAATAATATCTTTTATATTAGTCTGTGCTGTGCCTATCAGCATTTTAGTAGCTATCTCTAGATTCTTTAATAATTTACAGGCTTATTGCAAACACACTTTAAAAAAAAGTTGTATTGCAGAAATTTAAGCATTTGCACACTTTTAGCACAATTTCGGTCATTTCGTTTCAAATGTTTCGGAAAGAAAACACTTATTACCAAAAAGGTATTTGCAAAAAATGTCAAATTTAAAAAAAGAGAAAAAGTCAGTGGTTTTTTTTATACGTTCATTACAATATGCTGCAGAATTAAAGTTCCAGAACAATATTTTAAGAAGAAAAGGTTATTCCACAAAAAAAACGTAAAATTTTGCAATATTTTCGAATCTGAAAGAACCTCTTTAAGCGGAGACTTTGTTTTTTAACCATAGTCTTACATAATTCAAAATTTTCAATATATTTTATAATAACAAATAACAAATATATTTAATTGTACATAATGTATTATATTAATAATATAATGTAATGAATTTGAAATGATTCAGTACCAATTTTTAATTTAGAAAATAAAACCACTTATAAATTGATGAAAAAAAATTTGTTTTAACAGTTTCTTAAAGCTTCTTTACAACAGAAATGTCTTCCTATTTGTATTTACAATTCGCTAATTTTGAACATTGGCAGCACTGGTTTCAATTAGCACAAGCACTACAGACACGACTTTTAAATTCAAATACACATGTATACCCATACACGCACATCGGTTTGCAATTCTCAGAGTCTGTTCGATATAGAAATGGTTTTTTAGAAATGTACACAAGTACACAAAATTGTAATCCTCCGTACACAGCAATGCCTTAAGATATGTGCAGCTTCATTTACCATCAATATATTTTCTCAAATTTTAGCTTCTTTCAACTGTTTTAATGCTATGTAGCTTTATAAAACGTCAAATTGTTGACAGCACTGACAGTGTAAACGCACACACACACACACATAACGGGTGAGATAGAGCGAGAAAAAGAGAGCTTTAGCTTGTGCTTGCATCGGTTGCCGCTGTCGCTGGCGTTGTTGTTGTTGTTGTTGTTGTTCTCCTGCCGCTTGAACAGCTGATGGTCGTTGGAGTTAGTTGTTGGTAGTGCCAATAAAGTTTCCTGGGAATTGCTCTTTTGCTGCGCAAATACCAACGTGCCTACCCCCGCACTTCTCTGTTGCAGCCTTTTACATAGCGCGTTTTGTAGGGCTTCCCTCGACCCCTTATCGAGGGTGGTTGACAGTGTCGCAGCGAGAGGTCGCTGGGTCGAGGGAGGCGGTTCACACCTACGACGCAATTCGAGCAACGCATGTTGTGTCACGCCCCTTTTGGGGCCTGCATAAATCACGCAGCGCCTAGCCGCAAATTGCAGACGTGTGTGACGCAGGGGAATATCCACTTCGACTCGAAGTTTGCAACGCAAATAAGAATGTACTAAAATAAAATAATATTAAATAATAAAAAATTAGTACATCTTATTGGTCAGCATTAATTGCCAGCTTAGCTGTTCTTTGCTAAGTCGAAGTCAATATCTATCTATATATTTATTACTACGATCCGGGCGCAATCTATATTTATCTATTATTTTTATTTATTCGGATTTTCTCAGTAATTCGGACTGTAGAATACTTCTATTCCGTTATAAAAAATCCGAACAAAGAGAAACTTAAATTTTATACAAACATAAATACATATACATTTTAAGAAGGTATAAATATTAACTTCGAAATTTGCACTTATTTCTGTGGAAAGGAAAAATTTGTAGGTGGACAAGCATAAAGGCAATTTGTTCTATTTATCAGGAAAAATTCTGTACATGAATCCAATTCTTTTGGGATTAAAATATTCCAAATTATTAAAAATATAATGTTTCATTTGAAAATACGAATGCGTCAATAATTACGACATGGCCTAGCCCCAAATTATCAGGAATTTCCAGGAGTGTCGTTTCATTTGTTCAATTTTATAATTTATCGTGAGCAACTTTCGTTATAATAAACAAAAATCTGTTCAAGTCTTACAATCTTCTTACAGATTTTACTTCAATCTTAAAATATAGCCACCAAAATGATGATGTTGTCCCTTGGTAATACCCTACTTAGTGTAAGGGGTATTCACCTACAGCCTCTTTCTGAGTTATTTCAGAGTTTCGAAATGCCTTTCCAACTCTTTGCAGGGTGTCTGTTAGTCTATCACACTAGTCTCAATGTCTTGCTTTTTTGCGCACTTCCAAATTCGATGGATACAACTGACGTCATCTGTAGTGCGCATGACCCAAGGCAGCGGACGCAAACGCTGCTACTCTGCTGCTTTGCTGCCTTGCTGCCTTGCTGCTTGCCGCCTCGGCTGCTGCTCAGTTGATATTGTTGTTTTGTCTTATTTATATGTGGTGGCGTGACTGACTGAACGGAACTGCTCTAGCACTGCCATCGCGAGTTGAGAAAAACACAAGCAGCAGCAAAAACAACACACACACACACACACACACACACACACACAGTCTCATGCTACGAACATTAGCAACAGATACAGATGTAAACAACTCGCCAAAATAAAGCATAGGTCACTCCAATGCGCAAAGTGAGAGACAGGGAGAGAGAGAGAGAGAAAGAGAGAGAGAGAGAGAGCGAGTGACTGATATTTATGTTTTCCCCAAGTCTTTTCCGCTCTGTTTCTCTAGCGCCATTCGCAAGTGAATGCATTTCAATGTAGACTTCGCAATGGGGGCTTTTCGGGTGCGATTGTCTTATACCTGCAGATTGTTATCGATAGTTTTATCAATGAAATTTATCGCAATCCTGTTGGATTCAGAGAGGAAGATGTTAGGCGAGATCGTTTGCAGAATCTTTGAGAGTGGCCAAGAATCACACTCCTCACACACAGCTTGCTGTGTTTTCGGAAGGTTCAAAGAGTCCTGCGAAAAATACTAAGAGTGAAAATGTTATGCGCTGCAGGCGGTCACAGGTGTTCGCCGTGCCTGGGAGAGCAAGCGAGACAGCAAAGGAAGCGAATGGAGTCCACACTCAGCCTTCGAGCGACTGACAGCTGCTGCCCCCGTTAAATCTGTTGTTGGGCTCGTTTCCGCATTTGCTTTCAATGCGACTTTCTTATACCCAGCATCCAAACTGCAAATAAAAAAGAGTTTCGAGTTTGTGCCAATGCAAAAGAAACTTATGTCGTGATTAAAGCGCGATAAACTGTTACCAAAAATGTTCTAAGTATATTCAAAGATATTTCTCGGACTTTTGCAATGCTGTAAACAATAAACTTTGTGCCGGGTATTTCGAGAGGTCCTCGCTTACGATAGTCGTGATTACTTGTGGATTTTGTAATTTGATTCCTTAGATCCCTCGATCCAGTATTATTCTCTTCATTGGTTGTTGTCTGATGCTTCCTTATCAATGACTAAAAAATGAATACGTAGAGAGTGTGAGCATTACGAGTGAGCAGGGCCAAATTTGTTGTCTTTCATAAATACAGATTTATGTCGGGCGCCCGCTGCTCTGCTCTGCCCTTTGCTAATCAATTCTAGTACTTATTTTTCTGCAGTCTGGCAACGCCGTGCCGTGTCAGCTGCTGCGTGCGCTGTTGTTGTTTCTGCCTGTGAACCAGCTGATACGACCTGACACACATGCAAACAGTGAGAGCGGTGAGAGTAAGGCGAGCAAATGAGCGAGCATGTCAGCTCAGCTGGCAAACAAGTGGTCGTGAGTAGTAGACATACATATATGTAAATATGTGTAATATGTATGTGTGCGTTCTGGTCTTGCTTGGCTGCCTCATTTGTGTGCAAAGCACACAGAAAACATTCACTGACCGACCGTTCACTGCTCTCGCTCTCTCTCTCCCTCTCTCGGTCTGTCTCTTTGGCCAATGCGGACAGAGAGCGCAAAACCAGTTAACGTGTGCAAGTGTGCGTGTAACTGCGACGGCGGCGCAACAACAACGTATGTATGAAAAGAAACTGACTGCAGCAACAACAAAGCCATCTGACATCTCTGGCTCTGCTCTGCTCTGCTTTCGTTCGCCAGCTTCTGCATATGTCTGTATGTTGTGTGTGCGTGTGTGTGTGTGCTGGCAGTCAGTCAGCCAGGCAACTGTCAGACTCGACGCTGCTGCCTCAGTACAGAAATTTCCTTTGGCATGTTTGGTTGCACGCTCTTGCCGTGGTCCGCAGTCGTCGTTGTCTTCAATGCCGTCGCCGTCGCTGTCGTCGTCGTCGTCGTCGGGTCGCCAACGTCGTCGCGCCTTTGACTTTGTTTTGGGGCGTGCAACAGAAGCAGTTGCCGCAGCGCAGTTTCAACGTCGATAACTTCCTTGTTTTCAAAGCGAACCAAAATATTATAAATATTATTAACAAACTTAAAAAACAAACACCAATAAAACATTGTGCAAAATTAAAAAAAAAAGACGCAGCAAGTAAGCAAAAAGTCTACCACAGCCGATGCGCGGCTGTGTGAGTGCGGGCTGTGTATGTGTGTGTGTGTGAGTGTAACTGTGTCATTCACAGCGGACTGCATACAAGTTTTCAATGTACTTGCTACTTCTTCAGCGCCGTAGCCGCATTACTACTCTACGTTTTGTTGTTGTTGTTGTTTCCACGGTTTGTTGCTTCACTGATTACGCGCAATGCAGCAGCGGTGCGCTGCTTGCAAAAGCGACGAAGCGCGATTATTGCCAATGCAACGTTTAGAATTGGCACAGCATCAAAAGCAAAGCAAAACAAACAACAACAACAACTGCAACAGCAACAGCAGCAGTAACTGTTACGGCGCATCGAGCTTTTGATTTGGCCGCTAACTGTAACTGTTACCACTGAGCAACGCTGGCAGCTGTGCCGTGTATACCCCGTTTATACCCTAGCAGCAGCTTTATCGTTTTATCGGTTTTTTTTTTAACCACTTCCTCTGCTTCAGCTGGCTGTCCGCCTATCCGCTGTCTCTCACTTCCTTTGCGGATGGGCTTCCTGCTGTCACTGCTGATGCATCATCCCCCAGCAGAGCCTGTGCTGTCAGGTGGAAACACTCAATTTCCCTCAGTGTATTCAATAAAAAATGTCCTGCAGCAACAATGGCAACCCTCCCCCTTCCCTCCCCCACCTCCTGCCTTCCCGTGTGCTTAGTTATGCAAATGCGTCAGGCACAGTTTTACAGTGTTGCAAAAATCGATTGCTGCAAACCGAAGAGTGACTAAGCGCTGTTAATTAACATAGCGCTAAAACACGGCAACAGAGACTAAAAAAATACTTCTAGTATATACCAGTATATGCCAAGCCTTCGATTATTCGCTTTATTTGTATAGGAATTCTCGCACCTCTGATCAGTTTGGTTCCCTAACACACGTTTATAGGGTATGTAGCGCGTTGTGGGGACTTTCCTTGTGCATCTTTGGCTGACAACAACAAAAGCTCGGCTTGATATCGGCAACTAGTTTTATTTCTTTTGATAGAAATAATTCTAGGTGAGACCAGCGGAAGAGAGAGAGAAAGAGAGAGGGTGAAAGAGAGGGAGACGGGGAGAAAGAGAGAAGTAGCATTGATTGTGCGACTTGTTCGTTCTTGTTCGTTCAGTTGCCATTTCGTTTCTTCTTGCTGTTTCTGTTTCTGTTTTCTTCTTCGCTTCTTGCTAAATGCTCGCATGACCTTTAACGGTGCCTTCTCGCTGCTTAAGCACACACACTCACACACACACAGCACACTCACTCAGAGAATCGTCAACAATTAAGCTTATTCAAAACGCGAGCAATGGTAACTCGTAGGGATGGGAAGGGGGAAGGGGTGCACACTCGGCGCCGCATTATTAGAATCACTTCATAAATTTTGATTTAATTACGCGACTTTGGCACTTGTCTGAAGGATGGAACAAAAAAGAAAAAGAAAATTCAAATACAAATACAAATAAAAACACAAAAATAGCAAATTGGCTTCAATGCGAGCTGAAGGTTAAGCTCGACGCCGACACGAAAGGGAAAGGCAAGGCGTCAAAGTGGGAGGGGGATGAGGAGGAGAGGCCGGGGATCGGCCAGTCGGAATTGAATTCGTGACAAAGCAGAGAAAGAAAGAAAGAAGAAACGCGACGCAAGACATTAAAGGGTATAATTAGATGTAAATGAATACAACATGGAAGTCGAGTGTGATTAGAAATGGAAATGGAAGTGGATTGCAAAAATACCCATCATATTCAAGGTACGGAAACGATGTCGAACTGCGGGCGCCATACACCGCGAAGCGAGGCACACCACCAGCCACACAACACAACGCTATACAACGCTACACAACAGTCGCAGCAGAGCAGAGCAGAGCAACTCATTGATTTCCAATATCTGCGCAAATATTTGCACTGTTAGAAAGTTCACCCATAGTTTCAAAATCAAAATGGGATTTGCTCTCGTAATATTGAAACTTTTGATTATACCATTTATCCAGTAAAAATGGAATTTAGTTATTACAAGACCTAGAGACACCAAATTTAGCGTCAACATTGCCGTATAGCCCACGCAGATGAAGTTTATTTCTAAATCGATATTCTCAATTTTCAGCTTCAATACAAAGCAAAGTTTGCAACATTGTCATTTGGCATGCATGGCGTAAATAATCATCATACTCGCTACAAATTTCAACTCGAAAACACCGAAATTATGGCTAAGAGAAGCTTGCCAAGCAGAAGCAGACTGCATTAAGTATTTCACAATGATCACAAGCAATTCTCCAGTTGTAGAGCAGATTTTCCCGATAAGCTTTCAACTTTCATCATAGTTTGATGGGAAAAAACTGAAAAGCTTCTACGCATGCACTCGATTCAGAGGCGTGCCCGAATCAACGAGAGTTTTTTTTTTCGGTTTTATAAATAACCTTAAACGATTTTTCTGCGCCACTAGCAATCGACCAAAAGTGTCAATGTCAGTACAGCTGTTGTTGTGTTACCCAACAGATCCGAGGCAACAGCAACGACAACAACAATACAAATGAGTAGAAGAGGAAGCAGTCGAAGCAATCTAAGAACCGTGCTAAATTTATTATTTAACGTCCACCAATTCCCCCCTTGACGAAGCTCGTGTGTATGAATATGCTCTCATTTTTTTGCTTGCTGTCCACAGTCTGCACGGTCTTTTCGGGTGCGGTCTTCTCTTCCCCGCACACACACTGTGCCAACAAAGCCTGCAGTGTGTTGGTCAGTTCGATATGAACCCTGCCTCTGTCTCTGCTGCGCTCTTTTCATATTTATAACGGTAACACGCGCCATTAATTGCAACCAGGGAGAAAGATAGTAGGAGGGGATGGTGGATGAGGGAGGCAGCAACTGCTGCATATGTGTTCCACACACACAGACACACTCCTCATACACTTGTGCGCAGGCCTCTTGAATAAATGCTCGCTGTCAGCGTTTTTTTTGTTTTCTTGATTTCTTTGTGGGCAAAAATGTCAAACGAATTCGAAAGAAAATTTGTGTTGCAATCGGTTTTTCCATACCAGAAAAGCACGCGCAAACAAACATTCTTAAATATTGAGTAGGAAAAATGAGACCCAACTTAATTCTACCGCATGGTAATCCTCCTTCCTCCTTCCACAACTTTTTTATTGGCTTCCACCCACCTGTAGTTAGTTGAGATCATTCGTTTCAAATTTTCGATTGTACAATCGTTTCTTTGTGTAGAACAAAAAAATGTGAAATTATTAACAACTATTCAATTAAATTAAATTTTAAAAAAAGATTCAGAAGTTGTAGTTTATCTACTTTCTGTAGCAAAAGCTATAATTGAAAATTACTTTCTAACAACGATTTCCTATGGCACCTACCTATACATACAACGACGTAAAATTATAGCGTAAAGGAAAACCTTCAGAGTTAAAACTTTGCACATTTGTCTATACAATGTATAATTTCATAACCTTTAATTTTTTTCTAACTATCGTGTGTACTTTCCGTAAGAAGAACTGGCTTTTAGCTTTTACAAGCTAAAACTTTTTTTCGTTATCGTGATAATACTCGCTCTTGTCTTCAGATTTGTTTTCTCTTGTCCCATTTATCGCCCATCTTAACCCGCTAGTTGCGACTACAGTAAGAGCTATAATTATGCGCATCTTCCACGTAGGGTAGAGCTATAGAAAACTGTGCTAATTTTTGTTGCGGTCCGACTCTTTTCCCTAGCTCTTATGTGTCCATTGAAAGTGGGTAAAGACGGGAAAACCTATTCAATTTTTTAAATGTTTAAAGCAACCATACTGAAAATTTGAAGTCTCGTCTGATTATTATCAACTATCGAATATGCATAGTTTTTTTCAATATTTGCTTAATCGAAAAAGTAGAAAAATTGCAACTAGATTTAACGAATTCGCATGAAGTTGTGCATTAATGCATTTTTTTTGCATTCTACGTAGAAATTGTCACGCCTACTTGCGATTGATTTTTTTAACAAACTCAGGTTGAGAACTACACAGCTTATCAAAAATGTGGTGAAGGGTATCTGATTGTCGAGTGAAGCTAACTGTCAACAGTCAAATGTTTTATTGTTGTATTTTTACTTATTTGCTTAATTTTCGTGTCTTGCATTTGCCATTGTCCGCGTGGCACTTTACAAAGACCCAGTTAATTAATGTTTAAATTTAGTAATCTTTTCCGAGTTTTTCCTTTGCTTTTCTATTTCGTTTGACACTTTTGCATTTCTCTCACGTCGCGGGCTCTAAGCAAATTTATAGCCGCAGCATGAGAAACGAATGAAGTGGATTTCGTTGTCGCTTTTGGTGTTGTTGTACCACAATTGTGTGGATCGCATTGGAGTCGGAATCGGAATCGGAGTCGAAGCCGGAGTTGGAGTTGGGGGATTCATGATTGCGAGGCGAACGTGATGTGCGGCGTTTTGTGTAATTCGCCGTGAGAACTTCGCTCGAGTTTTGCTTCAGATCGATTGACGACTGCCTTCGCCTTTTCCCTGTTTCTCTGTCAGTCCATTCGGTTCGGTTAGATTTTGTTCGGTCGGATCCGTCGCAGACCGGCGACCTAGCGCGGCCTTCGAAGTGGGGAGAACCGAGACAATCGCTGCTTGCGGCATTCGATTGAGAAACCTTGGGACGTGTTTCAATTAGATTGATCGAGCGTGATCTTCGGCCAAAGCAGCTGGCGATTGCCAATTGGCCATAATCATTTATCGTTGCTGAGATGCGGATATATCGATCGATAACAGTCGATTTGTTGATATCTTCGCACAGGATTACACAGTTCCCTCTATACGCTATGCCAAGGTTACTTCTAAGACAAGATGACTGGAATGGTTACACGATTTCCCTTGGGAGTTTCCCTTATTTCAAAAGAAACGGCCGCAATAAGAAACTCTGAATCATCATTGTTATTCTGATGATGAGTGCACAGCAATTGAATTCTCTCTTTCCCCTTTTTCCTCTCCATCCTTATTCAATCGCCTGACCCCGAAGACAAGCAAGCAACCAGACAGACCCAGAGCACACACATCGCACAAAGAAACAACCTCAAGATGATGATAATTACGTGAGGAACCGCAGAGAGCTAATTGCTTATTCACAAGGCATAACCTTGCTATTTCGTGTGATGTCTTGCTCTGCTGTGCATTGACACTTGGCTTAAACCCTTCTCCGCAAGCCAGAAGAGAAGATGGGAGAGCAGTGGCTAAAGAAAACTTTCATCATCGCTCTGGCTACGTGGAAAACGCTGTGTAATGCCAAAAGCAGAGGAAGTAGAAGAAGCATAAGTAGAGATGGAAAACGACAGCTGCTGTAGCAGAAGAAAACACATTAAAAGCAACATATATAATTATGTATCTTGCTCTCTATCTCTCTCTTTATGTTTTGGCTAGACTTTTTCCGCTTTTCTTGCGTTCTACGAGATTTCCGCATGCTTTTTCAATCGTGAATAAGCACGAACTTTCATTTTAATTCTAGAAGCCCCACCTCTCACTCTGTTCTCTTGTTGTCCGATGCGGGTAATGGTAGTTTGTGAAGTGCTCTGTGCTGAAAATGAGTCCGAAATTATCATAAGAATCGATCGAAAACCTTCGTAGTTTTAGTTCTTACGTGTCTTGAAATAATGTGCGACTGCGTGAGCAGTTTGAGAATCATAAAAGTCTAATTGAATTCGAAGAAAGTCGCTCGGTTTTGGCGACTTCACCCATCTCCCGATATAATCATGAGTATAGCACATTTTGTGAAAGTTTCAAACAAAAACAAAAGGTGTCAAATGGGTTGCCCTTTCTTGTTTTAGCTCTCTGACTCTTTCTCTATTTCTCATATTTTCAGCTCTCAGTTCAATTGCTTTACCAAATAGTGTATAAAGTCGCGCAGCTTGTATGTTTCCAGTAGCCCTAACTCAATCAGAGACCCGACTTTTGCCCCGCCCGGCTTCAGTCGAGAATGGAAGATAAGCGCGTATGACTGTGACAAGTGCTGGGAATTACGCAACGCTACGCAAAGTTAGGGTTCCTTTTATACTACGTGTTTGCTTTTTATAATTTGAAGGGAGACTACAATTTAATGAATAATGGACTTAAGATTCTCCAAATGGTTTTCATTGATTTAAATTGCGAAATTTGGTTTTTTTTTACCGGGAAAGAAATTAAATATTGTCATGTTTTTAACAGCTTATTCACTTGATAGAATCGAGTCACTCGAAATGAATATCTGTACATTTCATGATGTATGTTGTTATATGGCATATTTGTGTGAAGGTTACCAAGTTTTTGAATCCTCTTTGCAAAGCTTTCCTTTTGCTGTATTTCTCGCGGGTTGTATACCAGCACCCACTTTATGGAAAAAGGTATATTCAATTTATGCAAATCTAAAGAAGACAAAGAGTATTACAGATTGAAGTTATTATTAGTACTTACGATTGTAAGAGAACTTGCAATTGATTTAAAAATTATTTAATATTTTCGTTGACTTCAGTGCAGGGTAATATTGCAGTAGGCTTTGCCTGGTTTCTGGTTTGAGTTAATGAGTTTACAGTTTGGCCCGTTGCCTTACTTCGTTTCTTTTGCGCTGTTCAATGCTCGAGCATTGTGTAAGCAGCAGATGACTACAGCTTTTACTTTTCCTTTGCATCATACTTTTGGGTCTACAGATTCAAATAAAAAAAAATAAAATCATTTATTTTTGGTTTGGCGAATTTAGTATTTCCAGCTGTCTATGGCTGATTCGATCATTGATATATATTTTTCGTATTTTGATGGGCAAATGCAGTAGAATAACAAGATATAAGCATAACAAGAAAATATAAAAGCTAGAGCAATAACGCTGCACAGTGGCACCAAATAGTTGAAAAGTGAATTAAAATCGAGTTGAAGACGTAGCAATAAAAGTGACTATGTTTCAATAAAACTTGAATGTTGATTGTGACGTTGTAAACGGAATAAATCCTTACTGCAACATTATTTTAATTCTCCGACTTATTGCATTGAAGATTAAAGATTAAGCTCCTCCGAGATACAAGTGAAAATGTGTCAAGCGAGAAAGAACGAACGAAATGAGTTTGCAATTTGAAAATATAAATTTGCAAGAAGCCAAAAACAACGCACAGAACATAAACAACGAGAAAAGAAACTAAAAAGAAAAGCAAAAGTGAGTGTGAATAATGTTGAGAGCGCCCACACAGCACATTGTGGAACTCGGTTTCGGAACGTCGACGCCAGCAGCGACAGCGACAGCAGCAGCAGCAGCAGCGTCTGCGAAAGTCGCAAACAAAAACAAAAAGCAACAGCACAAAAGTTTACTGCAAAAGCTCAAGCAGCAGCAGCAAAAGCTACAGCATAAGCCAACGTCAACGTCAGCAACGCCGACTGCGACGCAGGCGGACGAGGCAGAGGCGCAGAAGCGAGCAGCATTGGCGGCAGCCGATTTTTACTTCGCGCAGAAGCAACAGCAGCGCAGTGAAAAGTGCTTCTTCTTGCTGGCAACAACAATTGCTGCCGACAAGCAGCAGCAGCAGCAACTGTTGCAGAAGAAGAAGGAGCAGACGACCAGCTACAGCTTTGCGGCAGCGCTGCGACGCAACAAAAAGCAGAAAACAGCAACCATTGCGGCAGCAGCGGCAACAGCAGCAACGGGCGACGAGCGCAGCAGCAATCGCTGTTGTCAGAGCGGAGACAGCAACAGCTTGTCCAAGACTTGCATTAGCAACAACAACAACAGCAGCCACAACCACCCTCATTATAGAAACAGTAAAAACAGTAGCAACAACAACTACGTCAGTAATTACAATTTCAAAACAACAAGCGAACAACAAGCGTGGAAAACTACAACAACAGCAACTGCGTCGCAGCAACAACAGGTACTCATTAATAGACACATCAGCAGCAGCGGCAGCAGCAGCAGCAGCAACGTCCACAGCAACAGCAACAACAACAACAACATGTCACCCACATCGCAGACACCAACACGCACCTCGTTGTTCGATTCCTGTCACCGCAAGATCCGTCTAATTGGCGGCGGCCCCGTTGCCTTCCTGGGCGGCTTAGTGGCGTAAGTTGATAAATGTTACCACCTCGTACTCCTAAATATGTATAGTATTATTATCAAACCCATGCGATCCATCCGCCTCTTTCCGCAACATGCCTGCTGTCGCAGAAATGGTTGGCCCCTCTGCAGTAGTAGTTTTCTCACAGTTAGAGATGGCAAAAGGTGTTGGCATTGTAGTCGATACAATTGATCTGAGCTGCAGTTGATTGTAAACACAGAACCGATTAATCGATGGAATGTGCATCGTACTAGTAGTCTTTCTGGAGCTTTTTTTGCTTTTAAAGCAACCTAATTAGCATCTAGCTAAAACTCATAATTTTCCCAAGTTAAAAATCAAAATAATTTTTGTAAAAAAAAATGTTGGAACTGGCGGCGACTAGAATTTCGAAATAATCGATTAATATTGCATCGAATTTGAAAGTTCATTTCAGATTACAGCTGGTGAATTAGCGACGTTTAAAGCAATGCATCGATTTTAGTGAAGCTGTTTTACGACGGCATGTTTGCTTACATCGTCTAAAATCTATGGTTTTTTAAACATCGTGGTTTTGGCAACTTTTCATTTTATCGGTAATATGTTTTTGAGCTTCGATGTTTCACTTTGTCGATGCTGAGTTTCAAACGTCGAAAACATCGAGTAAGCGAAACACCAATGTTTTCGCAGCTTGTTTCCACTGCAATGAAATCGAAATTAAAAAAAAAAAAAAATAATTGAAAATTATTAATAGTAATACTGGAAATGATTCTCTTTTCAATTTTCTTAAACATGTGAACAAAGTGTTTTTACATATTTGGGAAATTAATGAGAGCTGTAAAGTTGTGCCTTAGATTTACCCAATTAGTTTTGGACTGTTTTCATTTCTGATGTAATGAAATCGAAAATTAACTAAAATAACCGATAACTATTAATCCACATCTCCAAATATTTTTTTAACAAATTGTTAAAACTAGAGACAGTTGTGAAATTGTTCAATTTTCGAAGTAATTGATTAATATTGCATTGAATTTGAAAGCTCATAAAAAAAATGGACAAAATAAATCGACAACTACTACTATGACTGAAACAGAGAGTTATTTATTTGTTATCAATTTATTGGCATGTTTTCTCTACTTTGTGGATTCTGTCTAAAGAAAATATTTTCGTTATGTCCCGTATTATCCCGTACATCGGACTGACAAGCTCCCCACACAAAGCGCGGATTAGAATGCGAAAGCCCAAGCGACTTCTGTACGGGAAATATAAATGACCTTTTTGTTTTTGTTTCGTTTGCATTAATTGCCGTCGTTTTTCTCAGGCTACGGCACTTAAAAGTCTTTGTGGTGCAAATTCAGGGCTACATCGGGGCAATTAAAATATATTACAGCCGAAAAAGCAAGCGAAGCGAAGCAGAGACAAAACAAAGCGCGTAATGAATTGCTTTAATCAGCCGAAACTCTTGAAGGTCATCGAGTGTCAGCGCCAGCCTGCACGTGCTGTAAGCTCACCTGAAAGCCAATAACACTCTGTTAACTGCCAGCTGTTAACTCTTGGCTGTTAACCGTTAACTGTTGCATGCAATTGTCGCACTGTTAACTGCCGTATTGACCGGTTTTCCACAGCTTCCTCGTTGGAACAGTCGACAAACTTATCCAAATTCAAGCACAACTCGACGTTGTTTGCTTTTTTTAGAATGCAAAGTTAAACGAACTCTCTGGGAGTTTGGGGGACGAACGCGAGGGCGAGAGCGAGGGCGACCACAAAGCGTTGACATTGTTAGCGTTGGCGTCGCTGTTGCCGCGATGCTACTGTCAACAGCAAAGCTGCAAAGTGCGCTGAACTGATAATTAGTTAGAAATGTAAATATTGATTGAAGTCGGAGAGAGATGACCGAGAGAGAGAGAGAGAGAGAGAGAGTGAGAGAGGGAGAGAGGAAGATACGGATGGGGAGCGGGGGAGTCCTGCTCTCTCGTGCAGGGTGAAACTCTTATTGCTCTCTTGCGATGATTATGCAAATATATGTGTATGTGTGAGGCGAACCCAAAGTTAAAACAGTCGAGCGTAATCGAGTGTTTAATACCATTCACCCACTTTGTAGCTTGCCAGTGCTATGGATATTTCTTTATAGCCATAACTTCTGTGTTTATTGTCTGATCCAGCTGTGATTTGCAGAAAAGGTCAATATTTTAGTGAGCTTTGTGTTAGCTGAGAATATTGTAAATTAGAAACTAAGCTTTATATTCGAGCTTAAAATAAAATTCATCGAATTTTGGTTGGTGTAGGCATGGCACTGAAAATAATTAATAAAAACTTCATCCCGTCTAACGGAGGGATATTCAAGCTGATTTCTAGATCAACTAATCTTTGTATGGTCATCCTTCTGCTTGTTACATACATTTGCACAAAGCAAATATACCATGTTTACTCATTTGCAATGAGTGACTGGTAGAAAAAGGGGCACATAACAACCGACTATAAGAGGAAGAGAGAGGCCCACGATAAACCTGTCAAAGCGAACGCAGTGTCAATGAGTTGGGTGAAGAGTATTGAGGAGAATAGAAAATTTGCATAATAATGACTATATGCGCTTTTTGTTGTCTCACTTCATTTGGTTCGCCTAGCTTCTACCACAAGAAGTCGAAATTTGAATAACGTGGCCGAGGAACATATTATGTAAACAAACAAAGGGAAAAGAAATCTTCATAAATGAGTAATATTGTGTCTTGGGTGTTGTGTGTAGTGTGTTGTGTGTTATCTCTCTCTCTAGGTTGCTAACTGTAATCTTTTATTGTCTGAAGGTGGAGGCAGTAGGCTCTGTTACCCTTTGCAGATATTTACAGTCATTCGATGTTTTCTATACTAACTAAATTATATACATTAAAAATGAGATAATGTACTGGAGGCCATTCAACTTCTACTTCATTAGCCTTAACAGATTAATATTAATTTCAAAAGGTCATATTTTACTAACCGAAAACATAAATTTAAACTCTTGTTTCCAACTTGAACCAACATTTCACTACTTCCGCGTTGCGATTGGGCTTTCTTCCTACGCATTTAGACAAGCATTTTACCTACTTTAAATTAACCTAACTCGAATGGGATGTTGCCCTGATGGCAAATGCTGTTGTAGTTCATCATGTCTGCACTCAGCTTAACCTCAGCAACAGCTGCTGGGAACCCCGACACCTGTTCACCTGCTCAACTGCTCACCTGTTCACCGTTGTGAGCTGCGTTCATTGACATTCCTCGCTTATAGGAGGGCACTTAATGAGTTCCCAACCTGCTGCCGAGACAAAGAGCTGCAGATTATGCTGAAATTAGCAGATTCAGCAGGCGTATCAGAGTTTCTTTTTCGTTCTCTGCCTCTGCGTCCGCCTCTGCCTCTGCCTCTGCTTCTTCTCCGGCTGTGTTCCCTCTGCTGCAACTGAAGCTCAGCTGCGCAGCAGCCCAAGACAGTGGATCAACGAAGTAGAACGTCTGTGCTGCCCTCGCTTAAGAGCAGGAACTGCAGTTGGAAGGCATTTCTTCTATTGAAGTTGGGCGGTGAAAACTAAGTACATCTCCAAAATCTGTAAGCATCTGAGAAATACATTATACATACTAAGGTCGTATACAACTCCCAGAATAAACGGAGTACATTTTATAATATTCCGGTCAATATTCTACTATTTCTATATTTATACTGAAATGTTTAAAAAAAAACTGAATTTTCATCTGCAGTTTAGTATTTCAATATCACTGAAGTTAGTCAAAAAATATCTATAAAAACTCAAGTCAGCAATATGTTATTCAATTTATAAATACAATTTGGAAAGTCCATTAAGGGAAGTTTGGTTAAAACATCTTGTAAAATCGATCAATAATTTTTTATTAATTTATTAATTAATTTTACTATTCAATCATTGTGAAATGTGGTTTATCTCCTATTCTATTGCTCTACTTACAACCAATCGCATACCATACTCCCCGAGTCACACTCAGGTATACATATTCATATTATTCTCGGTTGTGCTTGTGCGCGCAAGTCGAAAAGCGTTATGTGCCCTGATGCTGACTGTAATTATTTGTCCATTAGCTCCGACAGTTGTTACAAATGTGGAACACGACACCCCGAGGCCACAAATGGGCAAAGAGCCAGAGGTCAAATGAAGTTTTCGAGAACAGCGAAATTGGCCAACAAGTTCACGATACTCGAATAAGGTTCAGAGAACAAGCATAAGTTTTAACCCGTTGTACATAATAAATGTACAGTACGTTCTCTATAAACCGGACCATTAGCGCCAGGCCAGGTCCGAATTATTGCAGTATCCGGATTATAAAGTCAACACCAACATATTCAAAAAGTATTGTGTTTGGTTTAAAAATCTTACAATCTGTAGTATTAAATAACTAAAAAGAAGGTGTCCGTAAAACATGTCGACAATCCAACGAATTTTTGTGTCCGAGTTTCCCATTTATCGAGAACTTACTGTAGGGGGAGACAGCAGGCCATACAACTTCGATTTAGCGGGTCAGTTGGGCACTATCTCAAGAGAATAACTTCCATTTAAGCCGAATTACTTCACAGTAGAAACTTTTGCAAGTAACTGCATAAACAGAAGGTATCATCTGCCCGCTAGGTGTAATCTTTCATTCGTGTTTACTTTTCTTCTCCCGTTCACACCTCTCGCTTGAAGCCATTTAGGCACGCGTTATCGCCCATCGTCCACATCTGCTGTCATCTGTCTACATGACTTGTCAGACCCTCCGCTACCTCTCGCTGCCTTTGAAATACTTTCCATTATTATTATTATTATAATTATAATTATATGTTTCTTGTTGATTTTTACCTTCATCAACGAGAAATTAACACGGCCTCTGAACCTTCCTCCGTCCTCCTCCTCCTTCTCCTCCTCGCTTTTGCTGGCATGACTCACAGGTTCATGCACACGCACGCACACACAGACGCGCGCGCAAGCGCTATAATCAATGCGACGCGCTCTCTCACTTTCCCTCCCACTGCGATGCGCCGGGCAGTTCTGTTCTTGTGCGTTTTGTTTTTGTATGCCAGCTGAGTGCGGTCAAAACGGTACTTTGCAAGTTTTGGCTGTCTTTTCTCTCCCGCCTGCTGTCTCTGTCGCTCTCGCATCCCTGTAGCAAACCCAGTTGGAAATTGCGCATTTTTGGCAGCAGCTGATTCATTTCCCATTCGCAAATGGTCGAACGGGCTGTTCCACAGTACCATTGGAATGCAAATGTATTCTAGGCACGCATAAGCAAACACACTCGTGTGTGTGTGTGTGTGTGTGTGTGTGTGTGTGTATTTGTGACTTTGCGCTAAATTAACCCGTAGTTCTACGCTGTCAATTGTAGCACACATTTTGTAGATCGGACCATCCCATCGGCACGGCGCAAATGGAGCGTGGCATTAATAGATTAACGCTCTGTTTTTCTCTCTGTCATTCCATCATTAACTCTATCAATATGGCTGGCGCTTGGAAAATCAATAAAAAGCGACCAGACAATATTCTGTAATTTCGCAATACACTACTGCGAGTGATAACATCTGTACTTATTATATTTGATAATATAATTAAATGTAAATAGTGAAAGCTGAAGCTAAGCGGACGAATATCGATGAGGCCTTCCTATTTAACGGCCTATCTGATCGCTAGTTAAGTAGACGCGCTGCAACGGTAATTTCCGAATTTCATTTAGTGATCGGTGTCCCCATCCGTTGTTATACCCTTTACCCATAGTACATTTTAGTGCATATCAGGCTTATGTACGTTTTAAATCGGAGAGTCAATGCGATTAAAAAATAAGACAGAACTTTTCCATGGCTCTGAAGCTTTTATTTGTGCTCTACAACTACCTGTTAATATTATAAGTCGTTCAAAATATCCTTAAACTATTAGATCTCGCTAAATAAAAATTTAAAAAACTGTTATTGAAGACTTCATATTATCTTAAAAAAAAAGATAAAGATATTGAAAAAAAATAAACTTGTATTTATGTGGTTAATAAAGTTGTTAAAAAATGCTTATTATGATTGTGCGATTTCTTAATGCAATATGTTAATTGTAGGCATATGGTGTGTTTATGAAGAAAAGGATTTTGTAGTTGCTTTAAAACAACAGCTTCAACACCATCAAAACTAGATAACTATAATATGGTTAATTGTTTTTAAATAAAAGGTTGTTAAAACATATACCAGAATCTGTGAGAAAAACTTCTCTTGGTTTGTGTTAATCAATTTTAACACATTTTCGCAAGCTAATTGAAATGACTATTAAATGGCTTATATGTTTATAATTTTGAACTTGGCATAGCAAAATATACAACTGACATCACAAACAGCGAAATACTGTCAGACGAAATGCTCACACTCAGCACACAAATGCCTTAAAGGCGTATTTAATTTGTGCGAAGAATTTCTCATGCACAAGATCTAGATGAATGTTCCTTTAAACCATTTTCATAAAAATGTTTTTTATGATATAAAATATGTTAATTATTTTTTAATTGTAATTGCAAGTTCTTTATAAATTCTTCATCCAATAAACTTTGACTAAAATGGTATTGAGACAAGCACTTAATAGTAAATATGAATGTTTCTGCAGCAAAGCTATTGTAAGGACAATTAAAACTTGTATAGTACTTATATGGAATAAAATAAAATAATAAAAAAAAAATGAAAACCTTCTCTGCAAATTACAATTTAAATAAAAATGGTAAAACTATTGTTTTTAATATTACGAGATTGTTGAGTATTCGCTAGGTTTTAAAACTCTGCTCGATTTGGTAAAGTTTGGTGAAGGGTATTAAAAAATCGAATGGATCTGGTGACGTTTTCATCTCCGATTCTGGTTTCTTCTTGACTTTTTCTTAAATTAAATCATCGACAGCAAAACAGAAACCGGCGTAGTATTAGGGACATGAGTGCGTCAATCGACAACGTCGCGATGACGACAACGCTGCAGAGCAGTTTGCATCGTAGCACCAGTGTTGACCAATCAAGTTTTCCTGTCGGAACTAGCATTTTGCAAAAACTGCATACAGTGGGCAACGGGAAATCCACCTTTATTTGTTTTCTGATTGCGATTATGGTTACTTAGGTTAAACTGTTATGGTATTACTTTTACCAATGTTTTCTTAACATCAGGGCTGATTTTTGTGTGAAAATGTCAGCTTTTTTTTTTAGCTATTTTTAACATCAAATTGTGGGCATCACTGCATAGTACACACACACACAAGCATGTGTGCAGTTGTGTGTTACTGCAGTTGCTGTTTTGCTTGATATTTGCGCAATCCAATTGGAAAGCACACTACCGTTACCAATTTCATTCACAGTGTAATAAGCGCCAAGCGGCTGAGCGAGCGCCCAGCTGATTCAACTAGCACACAGTCATACTCATTGCTCTGCCTCTCGCTCTCTTCTCTCGCTCTCTCTCTCTCTACCTCTGGCGCTCTCTCGCGCTCTGTTCTAATACAGAGACACATATACATGCGCGCTGCCGGACACGAAAAACAAAGCGAACGACGCTGAGGCAAAGGTGCGCGGTCGCGTCAGCCAGTCTTCTGATTCTGCTGCTGCCGACAGTGAAGCGCGCGCGCACGCAAAACACAATAAAAAAAAAAGACAAAAAAAAACAGAGAAACGAAAATCCAAAGCCAAAGCCAAAAATTGGCCAGCACAAAATTAAGAAAAAGAAAAACGAGAAACAAAAAGCGAAATAATCAACATAATAGAAACAACGATCGCTTCCTCTTCCTACTCCATTTAACGGTGCGCGCATTCACAAATTATCTGTACATGTGTGCGAGTTTCTGTGTATGTGTGTGTGTTATTTTTTTTTGCAAAAATCTAAATAAATGAGATCCAATTGAAGACTGTTTGTGTGAACTTTGGCGCAGCTGGTACGCAACCTCTCTCCCTCTCTCTCTGTCTCTCTCTTTTACTCTCTCGCTCGATCTTTCTATTGCTGCTGCCCACAAGCGCAACGAATCGCATAAAACAAAAAAGAAACAAGAAAAATAAAATAAAATAAAAAGTAGACTAAGTGACGAATATCGTCATCAAGTGGACTTGAAAAACGCGTTCCACACTGGCTCGCTCACTCGCTCGCTCGTCCGGCCCGTTCGATCAACTCGATCGCCCACTGTGCCCCCGCACGTAACCTTCAAAAAAACTTCAAAGTTTGTCGCGTTACGTTTACGTTTTACGCGCTGCAAGTAACCCGTGGCCGTCGCCTTCCCCTCCTCCCTTCTCTTCGCCTCGCTCGACATAGACGCCAATGCGTCTCTGCTTGGATTTCTCTGCTCTCTCGCACTCTCTTGAGCAACAGTTAACAGTTAGCAGTGTACGCGTGTACGCGTGCGTGTACGTGTGTGAGCTTGCATTTGTATGCAGCATTTCACGTGATCGAAATTCGCAGTTACATGGGGAAGTGGGGAGTGGGAGAGGGTGCACGCTGTGTGAAATTAATCGTTTAACTTCGTTTTATCGATACGTGTCGTGCATGTTCGATAACTGCCGTCTGAGTCACGGCGTTACAACGGAGTCCACTGGAGTCCAATGGAGTCCACTTAAAAAAGTGTTTAGACGTTCTTTTACTGCGCTATATTTGTCACGGAGTTTTCGATATCGGCTTGCATATACTCATATATATTCATGTTAGCAGCTATAAACGATTGCTATAATTAGCGTAATTTACTTATTTGCCTTGTCATTGTAATCTCAATGTTTTCCTTTTACCTTTCGATTTTCTAGCTTCTCTGCTCTGTGTTCTATGACTCATGAAATGGACAGCGATCGTCAAGTGGGGGCAAAAGCTTAACGATCGCTGAGCTGTGGATTGTATACACGGTTTGTGGATTGCTTGTGGATTCACCGTTAAGCGAAAACAGATTGTAATCGATGATTTACATCAAAATTTATTGAATTAATCAATAGAGTGCGATGATCTCAAATGTTAAGACGAGACGGAACTGAACCGATCCGATTCGATCCGATCTTAACCGAAATTAATGTGAATGCAAAACCAGTAATAATTGGGAAAGTTATTGCCAATATTGCTGATTTACTCTTATTGTTATTATATAACTGAGAACGTTAAAAACCGGTTAAATATTGGTGTTAGCTATAGGTGTTTTTAATTTCGGGAATGATACTTCTTTTTTATATGTTACTTTTATTGGCAATTCCCTGCGTTAGTCTGTGTAATCAATAACTGTTACGAGTATAAGCCGCACTTGCTCATGGTCTGTTATTCGATATATGATATCAAGTACTTTCCAGGGGTGGGGGTGTTGTGTATTGCTTTAGCTTGATGACTTCAATGGCTCAATTTCTTCTTTAATGATGTGCCATTATTCTGTCACGTTTTCATGGCTATGACTCAATTGTTTCGTTGTTGTTGCCTCTTCGTGGTTAGTGTTGCTTTGGACCATTCACTGTAAGTTGGGTAAGCGGAGAGTAGACCCCATTTATAGACCTCTTCAGTTCATTACATCATCAACGTTCTCAACTTTGTTTAAATGGAACATGAGTGAAAAGCAGTGAAAGTGCGATAGGGGGAGAATGGGATAGAGTAGAATGAAAAATGACTTATATTAAGGTCTCCGTCGATGTCTGTACTTGGTGCTGGAAATGAAGGATCTTGCAATTATTTCTATAATAATTCTTCCATTCTGTCATGTCAAAGGCACAAATAATGCAAAAAAAATGAAGAGAGAAAAGAAAGAAAGATGTACAGAACCTTAGCCTAGACCTTATTTAGCTCTCAGTTGCCTGTTCTCTGGCTGTAGTTACGTCTTATCGAACTTGGTGCTCCCATTTTCTAAAATGCTTTTCCTGCGTCCGCCCCACCCTTGGTTACAGCAAATTTGTAGAGCTTTTATAGTCATTAACTTATCAGGGAACCTCAGCTATTACCACAGTGACTGCTATCTATTGTTGTTGTCGTTTCAACACCTTTGTACACACGCGGAACCGACACAACCGATTTCGACATCGTCAACAACAGCAACACGTAAACACACACCCACACAACCCACAGAAGAAGCGATAGAAAAAACAGAAGAACAAGTGGAGAAGGAAGAGAACGGGCCTCATTGTCTATTGTTGTCGCTGTTTTGCCTTTGGGCCGGGTATATTAGAGAGATATAGTAATTGTCTCTGATATTTAGTAATATTGTGCACATCATCATACCCGCACCCACGGAAGATAAGCGCAGAGAAGGGCTAAGTTAGTCGAAATGTATGTTTTCGTCTAGCATACTATGTGTATTCACCTTTCGGGAGATTGTAATTCTAAGATTACAATTTTGAACATCATAATGCCACATCAATAGTTACTGTGCACTGTACTAGCCCTATTTGAGCTTGCACCCACTGAAAGATGAGCGAAAAGAACATTTATATTATAATTGACCACATAAAGTATGCATATCAGTTTTGAAGATCATAATTGGCAATTCGCATTTTTTAAATAATTTAGCAACTGGTAGTAAAGGGGGTTTATCACTGGGTGCAGGGTAAATAAAAGCAGGGAACGCATGACTAGTCTGACACATAGTATTTGCCATAGACCTATTTTGATTTCATCATCCATCGAGTTGCGAACCGTCCCCGCCCGCTTAATCTCCTCCGTCTCAACTACTCCCCAGTAAAATCAATTTATAACGAACGTGCCGCGTGAAAATCGCACAGATATGTATGTGTGTTACGTATGGGTACTGTATAATGGGCTCTGTTCCCCAACCCTAGATTTGACTCTCTCCTTGTTATCATTGCATATAAAATGTTGACACTAAAATTATCGATATAGGTATTTAGGTATTTGTTTATTTCCATTATACTGACTAAAAAGAAAACTTAAACTTTATATACATATATATATATATATATATATATATATATATATACATACTATATATACCATTTGAAATCGAATTGATGCGTCAGATATAGATATGCACAGTTAGCTAAACCTACTTTTAACGTTACAACCCTCCAACTATCGCCGAGTATACGAATAGCTTTCATTATCAATTGGACCGTATGACCTTTTCCCAGTCGATTTTATTATCGAAACAGGCAAAAAGCATTCCAATTATCATGTGGATCAATCGGAATTTCCCAATAAATAGATCACAGGGGAACATTTGCACTTATTGAGCGCAGTCACATGCAGGGGGCTGCGGGGCTGGCTAATGGTCGCGACATATTGCCTCATGGTCAGGCTGCTAATGAAGCTGATGTTGTTTGCAGAGGGAGGGCCAAGGTTGGGGCGTTTCTAGTGCTTGCATATGGCCAAAAAAGCATAGAAAATACAATGGGATGGAGAAGAGCACAATGCAATAAATACTTTCTGGTCTGTCCATCTAGTAAAAATTGTCTTGAGACAGGTGCTATACACGGGCTAGGGTCATGGTCGCCGCGCACACCTCCTACAAGTGCTACACACCGCGCCCGGAAACGATGAGTTCAAAAATTTGTATTTATCGCAGTTTTTTTTTTGTTTTGTTGGGGGTTTATGTCCCATACATTTGTGAGCTTTCGCTTCGCTTTCAGAGTTCGTTCAGTCGCCCTCGGTTTAGTCTCAGTCGACATGCGACAGAAGAACCTTATGTGCCCGTTAATTTGCGGCCTGCTCTGCCCCGTCGGTAGCTCCAGGTCAATAAAAACACTACGATTATGTTCGTTCGATTGTTTCTTATGAAATTCTAAGCACTTATTTGTGTATAACTGTGAATTGGTGTTTCGGTGAGATACTCACGTTAGGAACCATAGAAAATAATGCTGTGATAGTTGGACCTGCTCTGCTCTGTCGTTAGCTCCAGATTAATAAAAACACTACGGTTATGCTCGTTCGATTGTTTCTTATGAAATTCTAAGTACTTTTTGTGTATAACTGCGATTTGGTGTTTCGGTGAGATACTCACGTTAGGATCCATATAAATAATGTTGTGATAGTTGTAAATATATTTTATGTTCGTATTGAACAGTTTTATTTGTGCATAAGTTAAAGCCTATTTGCGAACTTGTTTTATCTAAGGTTTGTTTTTGTGCATTATCATATTGAAAAGTGCTCGCTCTGCTTCTTCCCAGTGAACTGTGAATTTAACGAATAATATAATACTTGCGCAGTAATCTCTCATTTCCTTGATAACCAAGTAAGTGAAGTAACTCCGAGTCATGCACGTATATTAATTTGCTTGTGGTTTCTGCTATTGTTATGGAGTCTACAGTTGTGGAATATTTTATTACATACATCTGTACAAGTTTTCATTTGTAACTTCCACTGTTCTGTTGTCAATAAAAATTGTGAACTTAAGTATAGACTTTTACTCTAATAAATGAAAGAGAAAAGTATTCTAAATGAAGTCGTTTCTTCAATAATCGAGAAAAATAAAACTAATAACAAAAAACCAGTGCCCTCTTCTGCTCGGTGATGCTAAAAATATAACATTTTTCATAATTTAAATTAGAATTAGCATAAATCCTGTATAATATTAAACAAGACAAACTCTGCTGAGGTTAAAAGTGAGGCGACCAACATGCGCGTCATACAATCCAACTCGAGTATGCCTAACATGATTTAAGTCAATCAATCATCACTCTTGCTAAATTGCCTATACATGAAGCTTACTCATAGGCATACATAAGGCTCGATTCGATCAGTGACACAATTTGATTTCAATTCGAAGCAGCCCATGCCGATTTGCACAAGTTTATGAAATAATTGAATCCATTGAACGTTTTCGCCTCGAGGTTTTGATCTTGCTTAATCATACTCATGGCGGCGTTCTTCAATTTTTGGGCATTGTGGTACCGGGTATATCGCAGTCGCGAACGCTCAACTATATCCCTAATCGTATTTATTTACTTTGCTCTTGATTTTTTCTGTGCGAATCGAATGGCCTTCGGTCAGCCGGAATGACGGAAATGGGCCAATGTTGATTATCACCTGTATGGACAATGGGGGCTACTGAACTGACAAGCCGTCGCTTGTGTGCACCTGTTTAGCCCAGCACAATTCGTGTTAGACCCAAACGCCCGCGACCTCCGTTCCGTTCTGTGGCTATGCGTCTGCTCGGCTGCCTTATCGCGGAATTTTGGTCAGTACGCTCGGTTGCCTTGGTTTGGTATTGTAGTCACTAAAAAATACTTGTGTTTTATCAATAGGTTTTATCTCTGCGCAAAACTAAAGATCCGCTTGGACTCCCCTTGGCCCCAGCCTAGAGCCCAACTTTCGGCAATTAAACAAATGGAGCAACGTTTCTTGCCACACATATTGCGGTCCCGCCTACTTATACTTATTCGTAGAGTTTATATATACAATTATGATGGTATAGGGCTGGGAATAAATCTTCGCTTCTTGTTGGACACTGAGCTCTTGTAGATTTCATGCTCCACATTGTAATTTGTATGCGTTCTCTCATCTGAAACACTAACTTTTGCTCCCCATCAGGGAAGATTCTTTAATGTGACTATATAAAGTGGGAGACCTACCTCTAACTCAATATTCCCCCTTTCAGGGAGATTATTTTACTCGATTGTTAAAAGTAAAGTTTCTCAGGTATCTAATGTGTCCTCTATAGTTCGTGTACCAGATGAAACCCGAATGCGTCTTTTAAATGTTCTCTCTTTCTGGGAGATTTCCTGATGCATCAAATTTGATTCTATAATCTCAGAATAAGCACTTCGCCTGGATCTTATAAGGGCAGTTCTAATTTGCATATCAAAACTAGCTCTAGCTTCCCAAAGTTTTAGCTTCTTCCATGGCGATTCTTCAATCAGATTCGATTCTATATCTCTGACTGAGCACAGCAAAGGTAGAGCCGATTGTGTGGAAAATACCAGTTGAGCTTTTCCATGGCGCACAAAGTTCTTTGTCTCTCTGCAATCGCCGGAGTGCGAACACCAAAGCGAGAGAGGGAGAGACAGGGCGTGAGAGCGAGTACGATAGAGAAGGAGAAGCGCTATCACTCTACGTACATATACAGAAGTTAAATTAATATATATACCACGCAGTTCGCAGACGCATAGCCCCGGCCTGGGCACGGGCACGGCGTAGCGCGGCGCGGCATTTGTTCGATGTGAGTGGCTAAAGTCGGATTGTTCGGTTGAGAGTTCTGCTTGGGTTGGTTCCGCTACCGTTAGGCGATAAGGCCGACGGCGTATTGCGACTCTACGTATGTGTATATATGTGTTGTAGGCCTTTGCAGACGGAACGAGACAAACGAAACGAGAAAATGACCAAAGCCACGTGAAGTAAACCAAAAAATGAAAGAAACGCTCAAATACAATGTGCCAATTGCGACAACAACCACAACACCAACAGCAACTGCAACAAAAACAAAAGCCAAAGTAGAATTCGAGTCCCCCAAGGTGGTAGGCGATAGAAACGATCAATCCGATAGTTCCGATAACAAAAGCACATGCGAGAACCCCGCCACACCGCCTCCAGCATCCTTTGTGATTAAATGCCTGTTGAGAACGGCGCGCTTTATGTGGCAAGTGACAACGATACCCTCTAAGATCGGTGACACCATAGGCACCCTGTATCGCTATGCGCAGGACTCGGTTGACAGTTTTCTATGCGTAGCAGGGTGAGAACCAAAGCCGAAAGGACTCTTCCCTCGTTCTCTCCCACATTCTCATACGCCGCATTCTCTCTTCTCGTTGCAGAAAGGCGCGTCGCAAGGAAAGGGATGGCGATCAAAACTCAACAGACACCAAATTGTATTTGGAGGAGAGCGTCCTGGAACGTAAACTACCTGAAGCTGATCTCAAAGCCCTTGTTGATCTTCCAGCTGGCTTGGACTACAACGAATGGCTGGCTTCGCACAGTGAGTAATCCCCGCATAGCCGACACCACACAATCCCCCTGCTCCGTCCACCCGACACACGATATTTTGATTTATTTGCATCGCTTTTCGGTTATCGTGCGATTAGAGAGTCTTGGCGAACTCGATAGACTTGGGGCCGCGTGACTCGATTAGAGATACGGAGGGATAGAGAGCGAGAGTTAAGCCGTACGTTATTCAGCAAAATATAAGGAAAGCTAGTGAAATTTACGCAAATGATAGTTTCCCAAATATTATATATCTATTTATTTTCTTATTTCGAAAAATGTAGCAATTTGATGAGCAAACAGATTAAAAGATTATTTAGAGAAAACTAAAAAATGCATAACATTGTTCCTTAAGTTAATACATCTATATATGCAATTATTAACTTGTAACGTAGCTAATGTCTGAAAGATTACATAAAACTCATATTGAAGTTTCTTAACCAAGCCTAATTTTCGATCAATTACTCTTATACAACTTATAGAATAAAGCAATCCGTTATTTGTCTAAGATATTGTAAAGTTTGCTTATAGTTAAATACATGCCAAATTATTTATGTTTTACAACAAAAACTTTTTCCGACTAAGTGTTCCTATATCAACTAAATGTTATAGTGAAATGATTTTGCTGAAATTTGGTGAGAATTTTGAGGGCACTTTTAAAATAAGATAAATAAATTTACAGTGAAAAACTTTTCAATGATTTTTATGGAAACTTAAATCTCGTATAGTAGGTTTTCAAATAATTTCGATTTGTGTTGCATCCCTGAGCTAATACATTCCTTAATTAAGTGGCTTGAGTAGACATGTTTAAAAAGCTTTAATCTACAAAAATGATTCAATATTATATACCAATTTAAAAGTACATCATTATCATGCTTAGCATAGATAATAGATATTATATATTTTTCTTAAGGAAGTATGAGAATTGAGTATTTTTGTTAGAATAATTACGACAATTATTACTTTAAGAAAACATACTTTTTATAATTTTGTTTTAAACAAAAAAAAGATCAATCATCGGGGTTCTACTTTTTATTCGATAGTTCTCTTCTCGTCCACTTTCTCCCTCCCCTACCTTGAAGCTACACATTCTCAGTTTCCTTATCGGAATTACATCATAGGCTCGTTAATCTTTTTCTATATGCCATAGAGCCTCAGAAATAGACGAAATAATTGGCATTGTTTCAGCAAATTGTAGCATATAATCTCGTCAAATCTCTTTTCTCTGCTCTCCTCGTGCATCTATAATTAAATTGAATTTACATAATAATTGGCCTGAAGTCGAGTTGAGGTTCATTCCGTCAGCCTCACTCTGCAGTGACTTCATGTCTTGGAAGTCCCCACCTCTTTGGGACCAGCTCCCCTGCAGCGCATGACCTCATTTGCCTAGAAGTAGTCCGCTCGTTTCCTCCCGCTGTTTCTTTATCGCACTGCTGTCTCCCTCGATTGCAATTTTCGTCTGACGTAATGCTCTCTGACTTGATTTGACAGTGTGCGACTTTCCTTTTATCTGCTGTCAATATTGCGTTAGCATCGACCTTATAAGTGCGACGTCTATCTGTGGCCACGTCCAAGGCCAAAGCAAGTAACATAGAGAGAAAGAGAGAGAGAGAGAGAGAGAGAGAGAGGGGGAGATTGAAAGGAAGATGGAAGAATATAGGTTGTTGTTACTCTTCAGAGAGCGAGAGATTGTGGGGAACTGAGAAATAAGATGTGGCTTGAACCTTATCAATATCGAGGAAAGCAAATAGTGAGAGTGAAAGAGGAAGATTGAAAGGGATTTCTTTGGGTTAATAAAGGTTTTCGGAAGATGTAGATGTTACTCTTCAGAGAGCGAGCGATTGTGGGAAACTGAAAAGTAAGATGTAGATTGAACCTTAGCAAGATCGAGACAAAGAAGATAGTTAGAGTAAGAGAGAGAATTAGGCCAATAACACGTTGGATGATTCTCATAACACCTCCCATTATTTATCTGTTTGCATCGCATACTTATCGTTTGCATCTTGTCTTTCAGCTCTGGCTCTCTTCGAGCACGTGAACCTGGTCTATGGAACTATTAGTGAATTTTGTACACAATCCGGTTGCGCCGACATGACCGGACCGGGCAACAGGTGAGTGCTCGCTGTCCGGTTACCAAATACCCGGCACTTAAATCCGAGTCCGAATCAAAATCGACTAATTCCCTCTTATCCGCTCTCTTTTTTGCTTGGCCAGAACGTACTTATGGTTCGACGAGAAGGGCAAGAAGACGCGCGTCGCAGCGCCGCAGTACATTGACTACGTGATGACCTTCACGCAGAAGACGGTCAGCGACGAGTCGATATTCCCTACCAAATATGCAAACGAGTTCCCTGGTTCGTTCGAGTCGATCACCCGCAAAATCTTACGCTTGCAATTTCATGTGATAGCGCATCTGTATGCAGCGCATTTCCGAGAAATCGCGCTGCTCGGCTTGCACACCCATCTAAATCTGACCTTTATGCACCTGACCGCACTGCATCGACGCTTCAATCTGATAGACGAGAAGGAGACGGACGTGCTGCGCGACCTCGAGGTGGCGCTGCGCCTCACCGACGACAACAGCGTGCAGGATGGCGGCTCTCTAGCCTCGGCAGCCGGCACTGGCACAGCGTCCACAGCAACAGCATCCACAACAGCATCCACAGCAGCCTTAGCAGAGTTGTCGCAGCAGCAGCAGCAGCAGAATGGCGGCAACAACTGCGCGGCCGACGCGCTGCTGGCAGTCAATTCGAGGCAGACGTCCGCGTCGACGACGTCGTCGTCGCTGATTGACGGCGACGCCAGTGCCCCGCCCATCTGCTCACAACCGGAGGCGGGCGTGGCGGGAAAGCCGCCTGGCAGCGGCGGCCTCCTGGGCGGCATACTGGGCGATTTGACGAGCGGCGAGTTCGGTGATACGACGCGCTACTGCACCTCGGCAGTTCCTCCTGCGACGCTGCCCTCTCCCCACGCAGCGACGGCAGGATCGACGGATGCTGCGGCGGTAGCGGCGGCGACGTCGGCAAATTACAATTATAGCAACAACAACAGCAACAATCACAACTTGAATCATCTGCACCATCATCATCTCCATCACCATCCGCACCATCACCATCACCCACACCACCATCACCATCCACACCACGCAGCGGCGGCGAATGCGGGAGCGGCGTCAGCGGCGGCGCCGGCAGCGCAGCACAGCGGTCTCATACAGTGCAATGCGTCGGGCGGCGGCAACAGCAGCAGCAGCAACACGACAACACCAACATAGTGAGACAGCAGCAGCAGCAGCAACAACAACAACAACAACAAACAAACAACAAAAGAACATTAGAATTACTAGAATTACGCAAAAATGTTATTTAATGTTATTACTTCTATGATCCTAAAGTTGAAACTATTGTAAAAATAAAAAAAAAACAAAACAAAAGCTAATATGGCAACACATTCATCGATAAGTGCTTATCGATCGCAGTCGATTGTTGCGTAGAGTTCCATAGGGCACACACAAGTTAGAGAAAGCAGAGAAAGCGAGAGTGAGAGAGATAAAGAGAGAGAGAGAGAGAGAGAGAGGGATTGCTTACGCTTTACAAATTCGTCAGCCTTGAAGGCCGCAGCATGCACTAAAAAAAATAAAATGCATCTAGAGCGAGGAGAGTACCACGCATTTCACAGTCAGGGCCACACTAGTACCAAGTTAATAATACCTAAATATATATGTTTACATTAGATTTCACTGTTTCCTACACAAGTATTATTTCCATGAATGTGCTACACTGAGTATTGAAATGTGCATACATTTATGTTGCGACTATTCATAGCGTTACAATAAACTAATCTAATTTCGAATTATTGTAGATCGAGAGCATTAACGCCTTAATGCACCTTTAACTATTTATCTGCAGCAGGTTCACTGCGTCCACTCACTTTGTTCTCAGTCGCTTCGGATTTTCCTTCTTGATTCTCGATTTCCGCTGCTATTGCGATCGGGCTAGCACTCAACTGAGCACGTACACTTATCGTAGGGTATTTCTAGACTACTCCGAGCCTCGACTAACTTAATCTCCACACAACAGCTAAGGTTGCACCGAATATAGAACTTAATATGCAAGAGCAAATCTGTTAACTGATCGTTTCGAACAAAATACACTCAAAACGACTTGAGATACCAAAGGCAATGAAGCTAATTTACTTTACACTTTACACTTTAAAACTAAACGAAACTAATAGGAAAATATGTTCAGTGTACATTAGATTGTTGTATGTATGTATGTTCTGCGCGCCTGTGCGAATGCGTGTGATAATAGATGTGCGTAAGTTAAGAATCGTGTGCGTTCCCGTAGCTTCAGGCCCAAACCAAACCAAGCCCAAATTAAAAGCAGTTTCCAGTAACCGATGCTTGCGAACAGTCTAAGCTTTTGAAAATCTGAACCCTGATCTGAATTCCTACTTTCTAGATCCGTTGAAAGACACAAGTATAAAACACAATATGAAATCTATAAGAATTATTATGTGAAAGGAAAGAGAGGGACTCAAGTGAATCCCTAGGTTCTGAGCGAGTTCCCAAACGGAATTAAAGCAAACAAATACATTTTATGATGAAAGACAAAGAAAACTATAAATAAAAATAAAACAAAAAACAAAGCAAAAATAATAAAAATTAACTGTTATGTTCAATAAAAATTCAATGGACTTTTATTTATAGCGCACAAAATTATACGAATTTCTATTCGGTACTGAAGAGTGCCAAAAAGTCTGAAGTCAAAACGGTTGCCTAAGGGCCATTCGGTCCGGGTATATACAGATGGTAAATTGTACCAAATCTTACTTGCACAATGTATAAAAACAATAATGGAATAAACGTATATATCCGATAAGTGCTCTCAGAAATCAGTCAAAATATAAAGAGAGTAGTGAGTTATTCGTTCTTTAGTAACTGTTTCTTCCAAATTGTTTCAATTTGTTATTTGTTTTACTTTTTTGCACCTTAGTATAAAGATTAGGTACCGCCCACCGCCCCTATAAATGTTGTTTTTTTTAATTTAAAGAACAATTTAAAAGTTATAATATGTTGTTGTAGCCAACAATAATATCCTGCCCTATAAATTACAACCCATTTGGACAATAAACACAAAATACACAAGTGTGTCAAAGCAAAAAAGCAGAAGAATGTGTAAATGGTTTGTTCGACTCGGTGAAAGGTGTCATGAAGTCGCGCGAGCAAGTCCGTAGCTCTCTTGACTTGTTTATTTTCCGATTGGCTTTCCTAGCTGACTCAGGCTTGGGGAACTGAGTGCAATAGAAGAACGAATTTGTAGCTTTAATATGTCAACCGAAGTGAACAGGAAACTAGTAAAGAAAGCTACGGTCGAATTTACGCGACAGTAAGATATCCTTTAACCACTTTTTCCGTTGCAAATACATGCATCATGTTAGGTACTTCTGCTTATCAAAATCTTAACAGCGTATATCATCTGTGATTTCTTATCTCATACAATCATACATGTATAAGCAAGCGGTCGTAGCCATTCTCACAAACACACGCCGATCTCACACATACAAAGCAAGCATTGAAGCTACATTCTCGAGGCAGCTCTGCTGCGTGGCAGCAAACATCAAGATTATAATTATCTACATTAGTACCAAATGACAATGTTCTTGCTGCTAAAATTTACTTGACATTGACGCAGAAAATTTTAAGATATTTAAAAATTTGAAATACCTTTAACTGTTTATGCTACAGTTTTTGCGACATCTGAGTTCAGTGTGGTCAGGATAACAGCCAGACGAACATGACCAAACCGAATAGGCTCTTGCTGCTGATCTGGAATAACGTATAACATATTGAAACAAACAGAATAATGTAAATTAATCCGTACAAATGAAGCATTTTAATTTGAATTACAAATCTTAAAATCTATCATCTAATTGATCCGCTACGCCACACAATGAAGGTATATAAGCGGCCAAATTTAAAAATGGTTTCACCAGTTTTCGACGAATATCACGAAAGTTACAGCACCTCAATAATGAAAAACTTTGTGAGTTCTGCCACACTCCACTTAATACTTCTATAATTTTTCTTTATTTTCTATGCTTCAGTTGATTTCTCTAGCCTTGTACGTACTTGTCCAAGCTGTTATACACTGTGGCAGTAATGTAGGTGATGATTAGGCAACTATGTATAGTATATTGTAATATAAAGGGAATTTTAGGTCAACATCTTCAAATACAGACAGAATTGGTTGGAAATAAAAATATTTAAAATATATAATATAATAATATGATATATCGATCCGATCTCTTCATCAAGATAGCTTTAAAACTGAGAGACTAGTTTGCAGACGTGGCTAGATCGATTCGCCCAATCATACGTATACTACCTATGCATACTATGCGTTGCAAACAGCTGAGCAAAATTAGTATACGAAGTCTGTCCGAAAAGTATCCGACCTGCAATTATTTCTCGGCGTCAGCGTTAGTCTTAAAATTTCCCAAACTGTAGATTTTGGTATAGCAAGATTTAAAATCAGATCGGATACTTTTTGGACAGAGCTTGTATGCTCTGTTAAAATATAATATCAATACCCCTTCCTTAATAAGAAGGAATTTGAGTAAGGATCGAAAATCAAATGCAAATTTTATACATCTGCTGTAAGCAGCTGTAGTAAGAAAATCAAGCTGAATATAATATATATTTGTATATACATGTAAATGTACGTTTTAAAGTCTCTCATGGTGGCAAGTAGCTTATTATTAATTTAAAGTCCCTATGGGATTATAAGTGCGAATTTGAGTTCTACTCGCTTGTACGATTGCCAGAATTTCCACACATTTGGTCTAATCTCTCGCTTTTCACTTAACTAGTTAATCTCTTCAGATTCGCAGCTAAACACAGTCATGTGCATGTATTTATGAGAATGGAATAACAACATGGACACATACTATATATGCGTGTGTGTATAGGTGCATACACACACACAGTTGTAAACCAAGCGGGCTTCCAGTTCCCGTTCCAGTGGCAAACACAAAATAAACATTATTTTTGCCCTTCAGTAGTGACGCCTGAATACCCTACCCGGTATTAGAACCTTGTAGACAGCAAGCCATGGCGAGAGCTTACCACGTAGGGTAGGTGTGATAAGAACTAAAATCTTTTCTATTCAGTGGCCCAAGTGTTGCCTAATCCAGATTGAAATGTCTCCCGAATGGCTTATATTGTGTGCTGAAAGTCATGGACTCTCATGCAGGGTGTACAATTTGTTTTCGCTCAATTCGGTAGATTGACGGATGTGCTCGACATTCGGATCTCGGCTTCAGTCGTAATCGCAAGCGCAGTCGGATCAAAACGAGTCTCCCATTACTCTGGAGAGAGATTCGCACATGCTGATAAGGAGAATGAGGTACAGTCGATTTGCTCTCGCGCTCGCCGCGCTCTCTTGGGGGGCGTGTTGGGTGGTCATCGAGGTCGCGGGGCAGGCGGCGCCCGGCCCTCGCGCCAGGTACGAGCCGAACTGGGCGAGTCTCGACCAGAGACCGCTTCCCCGCTGGTACGACGAGGCGAAGGTGGGCATCTTCCTGCACTACGGCGTCTACACGGTGCCCAGCTTCGGCTCCGAGTGGTTCTGGACCAACTGGATAAGTGAGTCCCTCTCCGATTTCCAGACACACATACACACACAAACTGTGTTTCTAACAATACAATTTAGATCTGCGCAACCCCGACTATATACGCTACATGCAGCGCAACTACAAGCCCGACTTCACCTACCAACAGTTCGCGGATCAATTTACGGCCGAGCTCTTCAATGCCACGCAGTGGGCCCTGCTCTTCCGAGATAGCGGTGCCAGGTGAGTTGCAGTGGGATAGTTATAATACCTATATTATGTCCTATATTATATACAGTTAGTGCTGTATGTGATATATACTATAAATGTGATCTATACTATAAAGTATAGTTAATATGTATTTGTAATAGTTACTATAGAGCTAAGGTCTTTTGTGATTTATGTGATAAATATTATTATTATACCATATAGCATGGGATCCATAAGAGTGATTAAGTAGGTTGTTTGGCAATAACATACCTTTATTATAACATTTACCCATTGAAAATGGGTAAACAATTGTATATTAACTTTGTGAAAATGTATGTAACAGGCTGAAGGAGGCGTGGCAGAATATACAAAGTATATATATTCTTAAGCAGCATCAATAGCCGAGTCGATTTGGTCATGTTTGTCCGTCTGTCCATCTGTATGAACACACAGATCTCAGCTATTAAAAGAGCTAGAGGCACCAGACTTGAAGGGAGTGTGCGTGTAGTTAATACACACAAGAAGTTTATTTCAAAGTTGGTGTGCCACTCCCACCGCCTCCGAAAATCGATAAATGCGTTTTTCGATTTTTTGCAAATTATTGAAAATCAATTAGAGATAAAAGCATCAAACTTGGTTGGAGGGTGTCCTGCATATTATGCAAAACTTGGAATGCAGATTTTCAAATTTTGGATGCCACGCTCACCGCTCCGAAAAATCGATTATTTAAATCGAAAAATCAAGTTATAGGAAGTAAAGTAGAAAAGTTTCAGAATTTTTTTTTAGGTATTATTGCAGATAATAATAATATCGACCAACCCTATAACTTCAGCGTTTATGAACTCCATTTAGATCGATTGTAATTTTAAAGCGCGGATGATGTACACAAACATAATTTAAAAGGTGTTGTCAAGACATATCCAGATACGATTCTAATAGACTTTACAAGCGAAACGCGAAATTCCATTGTGATTAGCAAGAAACCTGATATTCTGGTAGTACAGCATGATATTATAGTATGGGTCCTCTATATTAGTTGTATGTGTATAGTTATTATATAGTCTATATCATATTAGATTTAGAGATATATACACATATGTATGTCATATATATGATATTTACTATAAAAGTTCATATATATAGTTATAGATATATGCCATACATGACCCACATGTGTATCTGATAAAAATTATTATTATATAATAATATATAGTATTGTAATACAAGGTTATATTTATGTATATATATATTAGATATGGTTCTAAGAAGAGGCCACATATGATCTATAAGCTAAATGCAGTTTTTAAAGAAATATGTCAAATATGTATGATGGCAATAAAATGAGCTCATACTGGGTCTATATATTCATAATATGGTGATTCCCACGTATGATCTATGTATACTCCAGATACGTCGTGTTGACCAGCAAACACCACGATGGGTACACGCTGTGGCCTTCGAAGTATAGCTTCGGCTGGAACGCCATGGACGTAGGACCGAAGCGAGACATAATAAGTAAGTGCTAACATCGTGTACGAATACTTGGACTATATGGTATACCCGCAATCCACAGAGGAATTGGCGGCCGCCATCAGAGGTGCGACGGACCTGAAGTTCGGGCTGTACTACTCGCTTTTCGAGTGGTTCAATCGCCTGTGGATCGACGACAAGCTGCATCTGCTGCTGCAGCAGCACTTCGTGGACTACAAGGTGCGCCCGGAGCAGATGGACCTGGTGCGGGAGTATCTGCCGGAGATCATCTGGTCGGACGGCGACTGGGAGGCGCCAGCCAAGTACTGGAAGTCCGAGGAGTTCATCGCGTGGCTCTACAACGACAGTCCCGTGCGCGAGACCGTCGTGACGAACGACCGTTGGGGGTTCGGCACGGCCTGCATGCACGGCGACTTCTACAACTGTGCAGATCGCTTCAATCCCGGCGTGCTGCAGACGCACAAGTGGGAGAACGCCTTCACGCTGGACCGTACCAGCTGGGGGCAGCGCTTCGACGTGACCCTGGCGGACTTCATGAGCTCCAAGGAGGTCATCAAAGGTGCGCATGCTACTACCTCTACTACAGTGCAGGCATACAGAGAGGAGTTTCCATTTCAGAAATCGTGACCACCGTCAGCTGCAATGGCAACGTGCTGATCAACGTGGGCCCCACCAGGTACGGCACCATCCTGCCCATCTTCGAGGAGCGCCTGCGAGACATGGGCCGCTGGCTGAAGGTCAACGGCGAGGGCATCTACGGCAGCGCGCCGTGGATCTACCAGAACGACACAGTGACCCCCAACGTGTGGTACACGCGCGGGCGACAGTCGAACAGCTCCAGTGTGACCATCTACGCCTTTGTGCTGGAATACCCGTACGACGACAACGAGCTGGACATCTATCCGCTAGGCAAGGAGATAAACGTCTTCCGCAACATTTTGCTCACGGGCCTCGACATGGGAGTCGAGCGGGAGGTTCTGCGCAAGGATACCACGCAAGTAGTCATGCTCGGCCTGGAGCAGACAAAGATAAAGGTATTAGTATAATCATTATTATTGTTATTATTAATATTGTGATTCATTTCTAATTAATATTTATATTTTTTATTATACAGTGGACGACCAGCCACAATAAACTGCACATTGTTTTCCCACCAAAGCACCACATTGACAAGCGGGGCCTGGACTACGCCTGGACTTTCAAAATAACTGTAGATGCCTAGTAAATAATAATTTTAATAATCAACTATTGACATAAATGTTTAATTTGAGCTTTTCAATATTTAAATTGAAATATATACAAATGTTTAATAATAGTTAATCTCATATTCATATTGTTAATTACATATATTTTTATTTTTATATTTATATTTATTTATTCCCAATTTTTCTGGGCTATTCCAGTTAAGCAAAGCTGGTCACACTATTCATCGTTTTACGCGATATATCGCTGGCACAGGCCATCTCCAGTTTGATTGGCACAACAAACGCGAAGAGTTGCAACTTGCAAACTTGGTGCTTCTTTTCCTGTGAATTTGCGTAAAGTAAATTTGTAAAATCTATTGGAAAATGCGTGAAATACTTTTATTGAGCGTTGCCTCGCATTGGTGCAGCTCAAAATGTTCCTAAATATAAACTAATTGGAAGCATAGACTACGCTTAACAAGTGCAGGGCCGTTTAAATACCAATACAACAAACGCTGAGAGAGCGTGCGCGTGCCAAAGAGAGCGAAAGTGAGAGAGCAAAGTGTGCGTAATTGTGGGTGTGTGTTTGCGCTCTTATCATTTGTGCGGCAATTGTTTTTGTTGTGTCTGCTGCAGGCCGTTTGTCCAGCTGCGCCTTTCATTCCAATTAGACCTATATGTTTTCCGTCATTGGATTAATTTATAGCAATAGCTTTTCATACCGCAACAACTTGAGCCGCGCCTCACCTCGCCTTGCCTTGCGAAGGCACCTGTCGCGCACTGTGCACTGTCTGTTATTGTGCTTATTCAGGCGTGAGTCGTGAGACTGTGAGCGAGGTCCCCTTTTGGATGTAGCTAAATGATTTAAAAGTTCTTCGCCTTGCGTATTAAATAGATTTATTGCTGGAAACATTGTTTTGCCAAGCGAGAAGCGAGTTCAGCTTCTGCTTGGGGTTGAAAAGAGGGTGAAGGCAAATGTCGACGCATCGTTAAGTGCAGCGTTGCCCCTAGCTGCGGGGAAACGTAAACAAACTACAATATTTCTCGTTCAAACTCAATGTAAATAATCTGATCGGAAACACAGCACACAAAACAAAGCAAAGTATTCCAATCAATCACTTAAATAGCGCTATTTTATGTACTACTACGAGAACGGTTGAAAGCTTTGCAACAGTATGGCAACCCTGAAAACAATGTGTGAACAATCATGGTTGCCATATTGCAGCACTTTTTGGCAAAATGGTACATCTTTTATATGCGTAAATATAGTTTATCTATGGCGAACACAAAATAATTAAATACGCTTATATAAATGCATATTTAAAAAAAATATTTATTTATTTGTTTAACATATTGGTACACATGTAGAAGTTCATGGAATACTTGTACAAATATTTACTGCCAAGTGGCAACGCTGTGTACAACGGTCTCTGATGCTCTCTCTCTCTCTCTCTCGTTGTCTCTCTCCTAACCCGTTGTCATACGTCACTTTTGGCCAAAAACGCGCGAGCGACTCTTTCAGTCATAACAGTGTCCGCACAGACGTGAGTAAGCGTTTGCACTGCGTGCGGCCAGCAGCGAAATCAGCGTGTGTTAAGAATTAAAATATAAGAAACATTGAGATAAAGCTGCATAGGGAAGCAGTTGCACATTCCAAGCGAAGTGGCGAGCAAATTGAGGAGTACAGCGAACAGCAAGTGCAAGTGCAGTGAACCATTCCCAGCAGCGGCGTCTGTATGTGTGTTTGTGTTTGTGTGCGCGCGTGTGTGTATGTGTCGGCTGCTGCTTCCAAAAATGTTCAATATATAAATATAATTCGATTAACAACAAAAGCAACCTTGAAAAAGGAAAAAGGCGGCTGACTTGGCTATTTTCGTTGAAGTGGAAATCACTTGAATAGCTTTTCACGTGTGTGTGTGAGTGCATGTGTGCGTTTGTCCAATAAGAGACGTAAAGGCTAAAGCAAACTACACGAGAGCGGCCAGAACAATTGAACATGTCGTCGCATGGTCATTAATACGCCGTCGACCCTCTGTCTGTGTATGTGTATGTGTATGCTTCTGCGTCTGTGTCTGTGTATGCGCGTAATTGCGTGCGTGTGTGTATCGTTGTGTCTGCTTTATGCCTGCGTTCTTGAATTCTTTATGTAATTTTCATCATTTCTTTTGTTTTGACGTAGGCGTGCAGGAATCTCCGTACGCACAACGCACAGCAACACTGGCAGCGAAAGCGTAGCATTGCGTAGTGGAAACGGGAGCATTATTCGTAAACATGCCGCGCTCACCTAATTAACTAATTAAAAACGCAAACGAAGCCAATAAATAGGTGTAGCTCCAGTCCGCGAAAAAAAGGCTCGAAATTCGCAGTCGTCATTTGGCCAAGCTTAATATGACATCATACGCAAATGACACAACGGCAACGGCATCAGCCCCAACAACAACAGCAACGACAGCAACAGCAAACGCAGGAGCAGCAGCAGCAGCAGCAGCAGCAGCAGCAGCAGCAGCAACAACAGCAGCAGCAGCAGCAGCAGCTGTGACAACACCCACGCATGCTGCAGGCGACGCGAGTGTAAAGAAAATGTCCAGCAACAATCGCTATAAGGAGGACGACAACGTGAGCCTGGACGGGCGCGAGAAGGCTGACACGACGCCCGAGAACATCAAGAAGATTGCCGAGATCATTAGCGACAAGGAGGCGGCAGCGACAGCAGCAGCGACGCTCCATGCCTCCTCCACAGCCCCGCAGCTGCATGCGTCCAGCTTTATAGGACTTGGCGCTGCCATCGATGAGTCAAACAGCAAGTTTTGCTTTGGCAAGCCGCCTCAGTCGCCGTCTGAAAAAGGTGAGTGTCAAACAAGCAGAAAAAAACACGTTAATAAAGCTACCTTCAGTACTCTTAACTGTTAAATACCCTTCACACACAATTTGCCCGAAAATTCTTTATAACTATGAGTAGTTTTTATTGCCCAATCAAATTAAATTTAGCTTATTATTGAAACCGAAAATATCATTTTCGTAGGCGGTGGGTGTGGCACTCAAAGTATTAAATGAACTTCAGCTGCGTATGCTATACACAAATCTTCATGTCAAATAGACGGACAGACGGACAGTCTTAAGCCGGCTAAACTATTGAGACTGATCAAGAATATATACTTTGTATGGTCTCTCTGCCTGTTGCATACGTTTGCACAAAGCTGATATACAATATTCACCTGTTATTATTAGGGGAATGGTATTAATAGCAGTTGCTTTAAGCAAAGCAGAAAAGCAGAAAGTTTTTAAGCAGCAGAAACAACAACAATAACAACAACGATTTGCTGAAGTAGTAGTAGTTGTTGTTGTTGTTTTTGTAGCTCTTAACTTGCTTTTATTGTGAATTTTTAATGAAGCTATTTTGCGACTATTTCGGCCACGGCTTAAATATTCATTGCACTAGTCATGGAAAAGAAACACTAACACACACACACATTTGCATACAACGGCATACACACCCATAAAGCTATAGCTTTGCATATGTGCTAAATGGGAGGAGGGTACAAGTTATTAGTCATGCAATATTTTAAAATCATAATGAATATTTATGGTATCTTTTAACTTCGTGCCAATGGCTTTGTTCCTTTGCAGTACTGCACAAGATTCCAAGAGTCTTGAGTCCTGTGGCAAATACCAAACATGGAAACCGGTTTTGATAGAACTTCTTTGGAATGAGTATAAGGTTTTTAACTTTCTTTCGGACTGCTTAGATTCAAAATAATATAGATGTTAAAAAGCGTTGATAATGATGATATCTCATAGTTCCGATCCTAAAAAACATTCTTACTAAGCGTAATAAAAAATAATGCATATAAATTACAAAGTTTAACATAACTAAAATAAGAAAAAAACGTGACAATGGTTGCATACCCTTAGCAAAGATTTCATAAAATTCCTGCAATTTTGTTTGCCATAACTATACACACACATACACGTATTACGTATTACCTATTATAACTCGTGATATAATAAGAGCTTCGGAAACCTGATTTGGCATAATGCAACCCTGTGTGGCGTGCACAAATCAAATTTGGTTCAAATTTTGGGTGCCACACTGAGATTTTCAGAGATTTTCACACGCGTAACTATCTATAATCATAAACTTTAATTAGTTATATTTAAAATCAATTTGTAGATATAGAGTAAATGGCTGAATGTAGACTGTAGCTTTCTTTACTTGTTCCACTTTGCATAGTTGTGTATCACTTATCATAACATGGCATGGAATAACGGAATTACAAATATTAATGTTATTCCCATGATGGAAACTTTAGTATTTGTTTAAACATGCGCCAAACGATCAGTTCGCCTCTGAGTAACTCAAGTGCTGTGATATGTACGAGTATATTCCAAACACATATATATGCACGTATGCATGTGGGTACATATGTTATATATATGTACATATGGTTTGCCACAGTTTTTACTCAAGCTTGTATGACATAAGCTGTGCTATATTCTCAGCTGGTGGGGCTCGATTTACATTTCCTCGAAGCGGCTTTCTGTTAGGCACACACAATCGTTTCTATCATAAACATGTTTCTAGCTCTGTGCTCTGTTTCTGCCCCACAAATGATACACAACTGGCCAATCAGCCAATCGGCCAGTTGCCTATCATTATCTTTATCCCCCATTGTCATGCCGTGCACGCAATCAGAAATGATTTTTGCGGGCGACTCAACGGTCCCAACGATGATTAATTGGCAGTTCGCAATTATGGGCAAGTGTTTGCAATCATTTGGCATAAATGCGAACCAAGACATTATTATGATGTGACAGTGAATAGTGATGCAACCTTTTATATATGTTTAAACATTAGAAGTTCAAAATAGCAAATTAATAAAACAAGCATTTCCTCATTATGCATACTCATATAAGATATTTAAAAAATCTAAGATCTAAGTTTACATTCTATAGAAATCTTTATGAAATCGGATCGTTATATCTTGCAGGATCGATTGGAGGGGAATTCTGCTTTATATATCAAAGATGATAATGAGTTCAGACCTATTCAAGAGATGTTTAAGATATTTAACCTTAAATGAAATTGTATAACTTAAACTTAAACCTTAAACCATAGGCAACCTTGGCTCGCGGAGATAATTTGTACACCATTAGCCCTGGGAAAATGGGTTAAAAATGGTATGATAGCAATGCAACAGGCAGGAGTATTTATAAAAGTATAAGTATATCACTCTTTCATCAGATTGTTCATTGGACAAATGTCCGTCCGTCTATTTGTGTTAACACCCACAGCTCAGCTATTACAAAAGCTAGAGACACTAAATTTATCATGAAGATTTCTGTATAGCATTCACAGAGCAAGTTTATTTCAAACTTTCATTGCCACGCCCATCGCCTCAATAATAAGTTTAATAAAGTAGAATAGCCACAAAGCATTGCATGACATAAGTGGTTAATTTTAAGATTGAATTTGTTTAGTATTATTATTTGTTAAATTAAACTATATTATTTTGTAATCTATGAGTCGTAAAAGTATTTTAAGCGCAAATGTATTTTGACGGAGTAGAACACTGTTCGTGGTTCACGAGGTATTGCTCCGTCCATATACAAGATTTTCTTGCAAACTATTTTATGTTTCCACGGACAAATAATGATAATTAAGTGCCAAAATGTTGGCATACATACATAGTCTCAAGAGCCAAAAAAAAACCAAGAGTTGTGCAAGTCTGGTCCGCAGTAAAGTTGTTTTTTGGTGCTCAGTGACATTGAAACAAGCGATGTCTTACTTCTGTATGCCCTGCAGACATACTTGCAGAGAATACAATCAGGCGATTACCTTATCATAGGTTCATTATAAGAAAGTTATAAGAAACAGAGAAACCCGCCGAACGAGCATTGAGTTGAGCATTTCTGTTTATTCACTGTGTACGGGTCTCTCCGTGACATTCACATTACAGGGGCATTGTTACCTCTCTTTAGCTGATTTCAGTTAACTTTTTCTGTTTCCATGTGCGCTTTTACTTTATGCAATAAATAAACAAAATTAGTTTTACGCTTTAGTTCGTTTTCAGTTTTTTATTAACTTTCAGTGATTTTTTTTTCGAAGTTTCGTTGTACCAGTTTTGAAAGTTTTTCGCATAATTGAATGGTCCAACGCCTGCTGCGAATTGGAAAAATCGTTCAAAATTTGTGAATGAATGAGTGTACTTAACAACTACTACAAAAAAATAAAAGTAATTCGATAACAGTTTTTAGCCTTCGCGTATGTTGAGTATGAGATACCATAAAGCAACAGGGTGCAGTGCGTTTCAATGCCCTAATCACACGTCTTACGTCACGCTCACCTCGGAAAGTATACATATACTTTATTTTCTTTTATTTGCCACTTAGTTACCAATCGGCAAATAAAACGAAATCTTTAATCTTCGCTTTATGGATGTCTGTATCGACATACATATGGGTTAGTATATTGGCTTCTTTTAAAATATGACAGCAGAGAAAGCTCGTCATAAGATTCTTTATCGACTGAGGTCATCGTCTCGTTTATTTGATTTCTATGGAATGAATCAGCTCAGTAAATAATTTAAAATAACCTTTGTGGCTGCAATATGTTAGTAGCCTGAATCTGGAAAAGGGAATCTGAATATGATTAACATACGAGTTATGTACCAAGCAGAACAACTGTACAGACTGTACACAACCATATATTTGTCGCTTAATAATTTTATAATTTCGTGCTGCCCCTGAAGATCTTTTATTTACACAAATGTAATATTGCCGAACTCAAACATATATTCAACTCCAGCAGAGGCGTTTCCGGCGTCATTGCTTTTGGCTGCCGGGTATGTGAAAGTCGTGTCCTGCAGTACTGTAACTCAAGCTTAATTGTTTTTAACATTTTGCTAATATTAATCAGCAGTATAATTCAACTGTATCCAATTTTAAAGCCATAGTGCCGATTTTGTTCTCGTTTCCTGCGCCATTTTCTAAAATTCGTTATTATTAGAAGCGAAATTGATTTGCGGCCAAAATCAGAGTTGCCGCGCCAAGAAAGTCGGGTGAAATCGCGTGTTAATATGGTTAAGTTTGGTAAGCGGAACGGACGCGAGCCACGTGCTTGAGTCCAAAAGTTCCAGTTAAGCCGAGCTAAGGCAGCTAATGAAGAAGCCCCTTCCCCTATAATCAGCGAACTCTTAATGTCTGCCTCATGTGGAGAGGGCGGGTCGGAGCCATGTCGCTCAGCCATAGATTGCGAGTGGGGCATGTGTTCCGGTTTCCTCTGTCTTCTCGAAATAAATCATCGTATTTGATTTTTTATTCACAAAAGTTGAACAAGCTGAAGTTAAGAATGATCATTCGTTCACCACGCAGAAGATTATATACCGCTGTTAGAGCCGACGAGACCTACATAAATGCTATTACTAGGCGTAGACTGTGGCTCTGCACTGTTCGCTAAGTGGTGGGAGATACATTTGTATCTGCGTATGTGCATGTGAATCATAATGTTATGGTTGCTCAACCATACTGTAGAATCTTATTTCAATTGGCTCGCTCCCATTTTCCCTAACTCTCTCTCTCTCTCACTCTCCGTCTCTCTGAATTGAACAAGGGCGCACAGTAGCATAAGCTTGGCTTGAACAGCTATCTTGCCACATGCCACTTGCCACTTGAGTTGCTTTCAGTTTAATTTTTCGCTTGCAGATCGAGTCGAGTCTCGTCTGCTCCGCTTAAATGGTAATAATAATAACTTCACACAAATGCTAATTTAATTTAATTGTTTTTCTTCTCTAGCAACTGTACTGAGCCGCGCCAACCACCACCAGCATCATCAGCCGCAGCAAAAGAAGGAAAACTGCGCCGATGAGGACGACGCCTCGATCGCATCCAACTCGACGACGATGCCTAAGCAGGCGCTGGCATTCACCATAGACCACTTCGATGCCTCGGAGAACGACGCGGCGGCGCAGGCGGCACGCTACAAGAACATGATGGAGCGTTTTCAGAGTCGCCACCGACGCGGCGCCTCCATGTCCAAGCTGGAGGGCGAGGGCAGTTCTACGACGACGAACGGCACGTCGGGTCGTCAATCGCAGCGCAGCAGCCAGGACGCGAGCAGCTTGGCCGGCGACGTTACAGCGGCATCAACGCCCACAGCAGACGCGCCAGCAGCGCCTGCGGTGAAGATGCGTGTGCGCGAGCGCAGTGCGAGTCGGGTGAGAGACGCCTCCAAGCGACACAGCTGGTCGCCGCGCAGCTCCGGCAGCACAGCGCCAGCGGAGGCCACGTCCTCTGCCCGCAGTAGGCAGAAGCAGACGACGCCGGCGCCACCGAAGGGCACGGCCAATCTACTGGCGAACCGCACCACGCAGTTCACGCCGAGGTCAACGGCCATGCAGCTGGCATTGCAGCAAGTGGAGCTGCTCTGTCCGCAACCGCCGCTGGACGACTTAAAGAGCAAGGAGGCGGGCGCGGATGAGGATGCAGTGAGCGAGGCGGGAACCTACACGCTGGACGGCGACAACTACACGGAGGAGCAGAAGGATCTCATGAACATCGATCGCAATGCGGCCGCCGCGGCTAAGCTGCGCCCCAAGCAGCTGGCGGTTAAGCCGAGTCGGGCGAGCAATGTGCTGGAGGTCAACTATTACCACGGCACACCGCCGAGCCAGGAGCAGACTTCGAACAACGGACCAACGGCATCAGCTAAGGCAACGGGAGTCTATTTGGAGCAACTGAAGTCGCGTGTGTTGCGGCAACAGCCGGCGACGCAGGCGCCGCCAACGCCTCCATCGCCACGCACGCCGACCGATGATGTGGGCTGCTTCACCAGCGTCACGACGAGTGGCGTGCTGGCCAAGCAGCGCGCCCTGGATACGCACCCTAAGCCATCATGGCACGCGCACAGTCTGTCCACCTCGCAGATCGACAGCTCCGAGTATGTCAGCAACGAGGCCAAGCTGCGGCACGCCCACGCCCAGGCCATTGCGGGCAGTGCGACGGATCGGCAGAAGGCTGAGTACCGCCTCAATGTGTTCACCACCAGCACCACTCAGAACCGCCAGCACCAGCTGCCTGAGACGCCCACAACGCCCACTACGGAGGCAGCTCTGCTGCAGTCAGCGCCCACGAAGCAGGACTGGATCCAGGAGTGGGCGCGTAACGCTCGCGCTCGCAGCCTGGCGCAGGACGTCAGCAGCAGCTCGGTTGGTCGGCGCAAGCAGCAGGCACAAGCACAGGTAGGTTAACGTATGTTTCTACTTTGCAGGGTATATTTTATAGGAAAACTATTGCTCTGTTTTCTGGATTTGTAGATACAGAACATAAATATGTATCTGTGCTATATTTCCACTTGAGCTCAAGCTTTGCCATCATAGGTCCAAGTTCAAAATGGTCTAATAATAGGGTCTAATGGGGTAATCCTGCGTCTTGACCAATCGCTTTCCCTAACTACAGTAGATATTTTCGAGTGCTCTCGATTGGCATTAAGTAAATTCTAAATTTTACAAAATAATGCAAATTTGTTGAACTCTTCCGAGATTATCCCATGCCTCTCCTCAGTTGCGCTGATCAATAATAATATGAATGGCGTGCCACGCCTATTTTAGTCTGTTTTATACATTTGCAAGAAGCTAATTTTTTCCATTTTAAATGATTGATTGGTAAGAAAATGTTTATCTTTAAATTTTAGAATTACTTTTTTTGTTATATTAAATATTGCTGATCAGCTCTATTGTCTGTCTAGCTTGCAGCTGTTAGAATGACCCTTTTTGTTGCACGTTGTACAAAGGTGTAGACTGATAGAACCGATAAATCCTACAGCTCTTATAAAAACTATCATTGAAATCTGACTACTATATCAAATAACAGGCATAGCACCGATTTAATGTCAGCTATAAGATAGGTGTTAGCTTATGTATCGATATATGAAAGATCCCTCATTATAGTACATTTCAAGACAGCTTCGTGTAAAAACTACTTCGGTATCATCTCCGAGCTTAATTGAAATCAGACTGATATATCTTAAAGAACCTTGCCATTGGAACCTCAATCAACCGAAATTGTAACCTCAGTGTTACTTTATAAAATGAAAAAGATCGAAAACTTTAAGTTCAACTGAATTAAATTGGATGTATGGGTATGTCCTATACCAGGTCTATGCATATGAAACTGCGTTTTTTTACAACTTTGAAGATTTATTAAAAAAAATGGTGACAATTTCAATCTTCAAAGTATGCCCCTTCAGAAGCCGCACATTTTGACCATCTTTCGGGCAATTTATGAATTCCTCGCCAGAAGAATTCCTTTTCCTTGGACCTAAACCAGTCTGCTAGCCAATCCTTAAGGTCTTCATAGGAATCGAAGCGCTGGTTGGCTAATCCGTGTCCCAAGCTTGCGAAAAAATGGTAATCTGATGGAGCCAAGCCAGGTAAATAAGCCGCATGGGGTAAGGACTCCCAGCCAAACGTGGCTACCAATTCCTTGCTATATAGTATATAATTATGGTTGGAACAATTTAATAAATATGGTACAAGCAATTGTATAAAGGTAATATTTTGAAAGGCCAATCAAATAAATAGATTGCAGCTTGATGCCATCGGATGAGACTAATACGGAGTATTAATTATGTAGCAGAAGTATACTTCTGTTAAAAGTTCCGTGCGAGCTCTGAGTAATATGTCTTTGCTTTTGCAGATGATGACGCGCAGCTACAACTGCGCGGACACCGCAGCGGACCTGCTGACCGACGACAGCCTCAGCTTGTACAGCGAGCAGCAGCGCCAGAGCGCGGCAGCAGCGAGCAAGCTCAATCGCAATCTGGCCGAGCGGTACCGTCTGCTGGGCGACTGTGACTACGCGAGCGATCCCGCGCTGTGCGGCGGACAGGGGCTGCCGGACAGGGGCGAACCGTACAAGCCGCCGAAGAGCCCCAGCAAGATTCCCTCGCCGTTGCATACGCTGGGACGTGCCCGCAGTGCCAGTCGCTCGCGTCCAGCCCTCGAGCAGCAGCTGCAGTCGACCTCGCGGCGCAGTTCGGTCAAGTCGCCGGCGGCGCAGTGCAGTCCGCAGCACAGTCTGGAGGCGGCTGGGTCCGCTGCCGGGGGCTATCGCCGCTCGCCGCTGCATCGCGCCCTGATGACGAGCAGCATCAATGAGGCGCAGCTGCAGCTGCTGACCAGCGGGGAGTATCTTCTGAAGCAGCTGCAGCATCGCCGCAAGAACTCGCTGGACGATGTGGAGCAGCACGAGCACGAGCTGCACGACCTGTCGGCACACGCCGGCGCCATTTCGCCACTGCGTCGCTCCAGCTCCTTCCAGCGTCCGCTGCAGACGCCTCGACAGGCGCGTCCCAATTTCCAGAATCTTTACACGCCGCCGGCAGCGCGGCACCTGCAGCAGCTGCAGCTGAAGAAGTCCGCGAGCAACAACAACTTTGAGCAATCGTACAGTGACTACGACAACGAGCTGCAGTACTATATCAACGATGAGGACGAGCTGGGCACGACTGGCCAATACTATTCCAGCGGCGAGGAGCCCGAGCACGAGCTGGAGCAGGAGCAGCCGCCGCTAAGCAACACGCGGCTGAACAAGGCACTGCTCATGCGCATAGAGCGAAGCAAGCAGCGCGTGGCAGGAGGCAGTGGCAGTGCAAGTGGCCACACGCCAGCAAAGCCGAGCTCGGCTCCAGCGGGAAAGCTACACGTGTCAGCGCAAGCAGCCGCTGGCCTAGTCGCCTGCCCCAATACGCCGGAGTTGCCACGTCGTGGCATTAAGAGCGCAGGCACCCGAGCTGTTTCCGGCTGCGGGCCTAAGACGCGGCAGTCGATGCCGCGCGAAGCCAGTCTCAATCGACTAGCGCAGCAGGTGCCCAGCAGCCTGGCCAATGCCAAGAAACAGCTGCTGCAGACCGCCAGGGGGGAACAGCAGCAGCTGCAGGCACAGCGCGTTCAGCCGAAGTACTTGGACATCTCCAAGTACAAGTCGGCGCAGTCGAACAGCTTTCTACGCAAGAACGATGCGAAGAGCACGTTGAAGCCTTCGGAGCAGATGAAGCGTAGTCCCAGCGCCTCCTCAATGGGCCTCAGTCGAGGGGAGGCCAGTCGCGCCAGTAATCGCAGCGTGCGCTCCACTGCCTCCGCAATGAATACGAGCACTACCTCTTTGGTTGGCGGGGGCTCCACAGGTACGCGAGCCTCATCTGCCGTGCGCCGTGATGTCTCAGGTTAGTCGGAAGCGAATGTGCACATACATCATGTTGCAACATGCTAATTTTTCAATATTTTTCCTTAGTGGGGTGCAAGCAGAAGGAGGCCGAAATGGTCATGTGGAAACGCCGCTCCACCTACGATCCCATGAAGGCGGCCGCCGAGGATCGACGTCGCAAGGAGGAGGCCCGACGCGCCCAATCGCAGACGCACGCACAGGCGCCGCGCCAGCTTAACGAATTGGCCAGTGATATGCCCTTCGAGAGGTAAATTCTTGGGGAAATCCTGTGTGATTTCCATGAAGCAAAAGCTTCATTCGGGGGTCAAGAGGTTATTGTGAACGGATCACCATCCACACATACAATAACTAAGTAAGATATGTACCTACTCAATCCAACTCTGTGTGCTACGGAGTCAAGTGAGTTCTTGGCTTATGATTAGAAATGAATAATCATTAGGTATAACCGAAAGTAATTGAACACTATGAGAATACTGAAAGTCAGTCAATTAAACTGGGTCCCAACAACCTACTCCCCCTCTTGTCGCAGATACCCTTTCTTACATTTAAAATGTCAACTAAAATAGCAAAGCTTTGAAATCCTTAAATACAACTTTTCTTTTATCGTTTGAAATGATCACTTTCAAATGTTCGATAATGGGGAATCGTAGTAGAGAAACTGTTATATGTTATAGATATAGATTAAATCGCTTAGCTGCAGCCTTAATGAGTTGCTGTACTTCGACTAAGTCCAATTTTACCTAGACTTCATTATTTACATTTAATTTGTATACTCTTCACCCATTGGCAATTTATTCTATAATAATTTTGTGATCGGCTTATAGCTATGAAAGATACTTAGTATTCATTTGAAATTGGGTGAAGGGTATCTAACATTCGAACACGTTCGACTGTGGCTTTCTTTACTTGATTTTGTATACTATTCTGCGTAATATCTGGTTTTCCTTTTATTTTTTATAATTAGCATAAGGTTGTGGGTAATTTCGCCGCTAGAGGTAAAGGTACGCCTATCGGCACTAGAACTATATTTAATTCAAACATTAATTTGTCTCATCTTCACTTAATTAAATGAAAATAATACACACGCTTTCGACTTGAACTCTACGTAGTGCTTAGGAACCTAGTTGATAGAAAAGAACGAAACTAGAAGAAGACAATTCTCATTGTTGTTATAATTTTGCTAATTGATTTCTTTTCTTTTAATTTCTGTACACCCGAATAAATCCAAAACTGATAACCGAAACACGAAACCTCAACCCCTACCAAACCAAGTAGACCATCACGCTCTCACTATCGCCGTGGACAGTTGTGACCAACGGATGAGGTGCTAGTGACCGATCTGTAAACGGATCGACAACCACACAGCTTCCTACACTCACGCACACAGTCACCACTCACACACACACACTACTACTTAACACACGGTGCAAGCAGCAGTGCCCAGCGATATGCGGTTCCTACTACGTAATTAATCTTGATTGTGTCAAGGCAGCCAAACCAATATATATACAACGATATAATACACGATTCCGAAATCGATTCCGATAACGAAACTGAAACCGAATCCGAATCCCTTCAACAACGACAACCACAATTGCGACGCTCCCGATGATGAGTTGCCAAAGTAATGAGCCTGTTGTTCACCACAAGGAGTACCTGTTACTCGTTGCCAGTTACTCGTTACTCGTTCCTCGCTATTCGTTACTTTAGTGTTAAACTGTTATACACTTGTAGAATTGCATTCATATTATTTGTTCCTGCCTTGTTCCTGCTTGCAATCGCGCAATCGATCCCAGAAAATTATGTTGTTCGTCAGCTCGGCTTTCGGAGCGATCTAATAATTCGTACTTCTCCCACACATCTCCTAATCGCATCCGGAACTCACTAACCAAACATACAACAATAACTCCTAAGAACTTAACAATCGTTTGTTCACATTGTGTATAGATGTTTGCCTTGCTTTGTACTCGTTCATCATCTCAAGATCGTTCCCGTTTCCGTTCAGTAGCTGTACATATTCTCGCATAACGGAATCCGGAACGGACACCTATAGCAGTGCATTAGAAACTCTAACAATTCGACTAATACATTATCAGACACGCATAAGCATCGATTAAATGATAAGTTAGTCGCCAGTTAAGCACGCGCTAAGCTCATTGAGAACATTGCGATATCTGAGACTTGCCATGTACGCGCCTAATATATCCTTCCCTCTTTACACGATTTACCCGCACAGTGTCCAGCGGCCGGCGAACAACTTAACCATTACAGGCGGCGCGAATTACAGTCCAAGAAACTCAGTGGAAAACGACGGGTGGACGCTTGGTGAATCGTCGGAGTATGGCGAATACTACAACGAGGAGGATGTAGAAGAGGATGAATACGAGGCTGGACAGGAGTCGGACGACGTATTCGAGACGGAGACAGCGGAGGCAAGAAGTTAAAGCCAGTCACAGTGATATCTTAAGCATAATACAATACTAAACTATGATTTAGGGAGCGCATTGCGAGTTAGTTATAGTCCCTGAGTTTTCTGAATGATTCTGAAACCGCTTAACTCCACATCATTTATATAAAACTGAAGTATATAAATGTATTATATAAAAACATAGCTCAAAAGAAGTTTGCGAAATAAATTGAGAAGAAATCAGAAGTAACATTTAAGGAACTGTCCCAGACGCCATAACTGCATAACAGACTAAGAACCAAAAGCGAGCAGAAATATGTTTTAAAATGATTCTAGGCAATATAGTATGAAATCGAATCGAATCGAATGGTTCAGTTGTCAACAAATACTCAGATACAGAGACAGCTTTACAGAGTGCGATAACATGTGCTAGAGTTATAGAATACTCTATAATCTTCGATATAAGCTACACGGAATTGCATTGATACTAAACCCAAAACAATACCTGCTATACCTAGCCAAACTAACGAATTGTCAGTAGATTTTGTATGCGTACGCGAAATACCTAAAGATAAACAAGATCGTATATGGATAAAGGTATAGTTCGTTATAAATATAAGATACTTGTGGTATTTGCTTTTAAATCGCTTTTTTAAGTACTTTTAACTTGTACGTGCAGCTGAACATTTTTAATTAGTTTCTTTATGTAAACTATTATACCTAATATACCATTGCAACAAAGATAATACTGTCAAGCGGTGTCGGTGTCCATTTAAATGCTGCTCTCATGCTTCTGCGGGATCCCTACGAACTCGCAGATCGATCAGCTTCTTGGTTTTAACATGATTTGAACACGCAACAAATATATTAAATATGCACATTTATGTGAAATGTAATACAAACCGTCGAAATCAGTTAGAGTATTTTTACAACTTGAAAGGTTGCGTCTTGTAAAACTAGTTTTTGTTGTTTTTTTTTAATTATAGACAGAACAAAAATAAAATGCAATATCAAAACAGAGAAAATTTGACATTTCCTTTTTGTTTCCCTTCCACGTATCCCTAATGATGATTTTGAGTAAGGAAAGAATACTTTGAGGCAACTCTTAAGTTCTATATGCGTAAATGATGGGCATACTTTCAGGCTGGATATTTAAAAGAATGCCATATATCTGTAGTGTCGGTTGCCAATTCCTAAATGGTGAAATTACAAGGGAACTTCCCCCAATTACACCACTGACCATACGCGATGTTTTTTTTTCATTTCGATTTTTGTATGAAATGTCAGCCTATATGGGGAGGTGGCACACCCACACCTTATTGTGGGTACTTAGCTATGCTATTTTTATATTTGCTTATATTATATTTAATAATAATAATAAGTTGTAGCTGCAAGTCAATTTGTAGTTGATCCACAGCGATGCGCTTTCCTCCACCAAATTGTAGCATCTGTAAGGAACGAAAGCGCCATCTACATATTATGTGGGTAGCAATACAATATGAAGTAAGGAGACCAATTCAAAATATATATACGTAGTTGGGAAATTCGACAACAGATGGCGTTAAGGTTGTCCCAGATTCAAGGAAGTTGGATTTCATTGCTGCTGAATTTGTTGATTGCATTGAAACTTAACGCTTAAATATTCATTTTATTTATATTATTTATCTATATAATAGCACTTACCTGTATTAGAAAATCCCAATACAATTTTTTATTTTAATTTAATTTATTGGTCAATTTTAATACAGAATTGCTAAGCAAATGTGAAATTCGTAGTGTTCCGGGTGTTTCGTTCGTAAATGTTTGTTTGTTACAGGGTCACTCAAGTGTTCAAGTGTTCATCGAGTTTTTAGAGTGAGGCATGGTCAATGGATACCTTCATGAAGGTACCTTCAAAGCAGAGAGACTTTGTCTGCTGTCTCAATTTCTTCTTTCTTCTGAACGCTATAAATGCGTCCAAGCCAATCAGATCGGACAAATATATCGTATGGTGGTTATAAAACCTAATGGCCGATTCTCAAGAAATCGTACCAACCTAGCCATATTTTATTTAAACTGCTCCTAGTACAGTATATATGTGTGTGAATTTCCGTATAAAAACACAAGTAATTTTTAAAGTTATTTGTCCATTGAAGATGCTTAGTGTTTGGAAACTCATTTATAGGGCGTCGAATTTAACATTCAACTGTGGTTATCTTTACTTATTTTTGTAATCTCTGGCTTTCCCTTTGTAGTCAATAATTTTACAAATAATTTGGCGTGTGACGATATACAGCGAAGCTACATAGAAAATTGCACCCGAGCTTAAAGCATTCTAGTCCGATACTTTTTATTACGTCATGGCACGATAAGTGAATGTGTATATAGTATGTTTATTTAGTAACTGAATAAAACGATAAAGAAAAATAGGAAATATGTAAGTACCATACCCTTGGTACATTAAAAGTAACGTTCTATCCCAGTGTGTAACTTCGTACAATACAATACTATATGTTCAATAATATATGTCTGAATATATAATATGAATCAATAGGAAATATGGAAAAACGAGTATAATGTTTTTTGATAGATACATATGTACGTACTTAACTTGATAGAAAAAACTTAATCATGAGGGGAAGAAATGAGGTCGGTCTTACAACGGAAATGCCAATCGGTGAATCTGTGTAATGCTGAAATCAGAAAACTAAAAAATTGGGAAACAAGCACGAGATTTTCTTTGCATGTAAATGGTTTGCTTAACGAACTGGCAGTAGATGTTAGATGGCGACGGGAAGCAAAGAGAAGGAAGAGAGTTGGGGATCGGGAGAGTAAAGTAAGACCAGACCAACATCGCCTTCGTCGAGTCGAACGATGTATTGTCTCGTATTAACTTACATCAGATTCATTTGATCCCACAGTCAGTATAATTAGCCGGTTAAAATAGATTCTTTTTTGAGTTGAACACAATATCTAGTTTAAAATGAAAATTACTAATCATAGGGATGGTTTGGCTTTCATTCGTACAGAGTAAAGTTTTCTGATCGCGGTCAACTTGGCGACCGCCAGTGCGATCTCTGTCTACGAATGATTGCAAGTTGACACACAGCCTCCTAGTGGCACCTCCTGGGTAACTATCTTAGCATCCGCTAGATAGTGAGCTAATGTATGCAGCGGGTCACCAGGACTGTAAATGGTTGAGCGCAGGGTTTGGAACCCGCCTCGTAAAAAAGAAATTCCAAGGAAAACCAAAGCGGAAGCCTCGGATAGGATCCCCCCTTATGATGACGACCACCGCAAAACGAACAAGTGAAGAAAGCTACAGTCGAGTGCACTCGACTGTAAGATACTATTTACCTTCGGCTGTTAAAAAATCTTTATATTAATTACTTTTACTCGGCGAACTAATAACAACGCATCGCATATTTTCAAAGTCAAATACACATGCATTGACGCTAATGGCACATGCCGACTGCACGCTGACTGCGCATCTCACACATTGGGTCCCAGGTTCAAATCCCAGTCAGTGCAGGTTTTTATACCATTTACCCGATGAAAATGGGTAAAAAATGGTATATTAACTTTGTGCAAATGTATGTAACAGGCAGAAGGAGGCGTGGCGGACCATACAAAGTATATATATTCTTGATCAGCATCAATAATTTTGGGGCGGTGGGCGTGGCATCCAAAAGTTGAAAATCCGCATTTTCCGTAATGTTACCAGGCAGCTTACTATAAACTTTAGTGCTTCTAACTTTCCTAGTGTTCTTTTAAACTATAAAAATATGTTTTATAGAGGCGGGGGGCGTGGCATCCAAAATTCTAAAATCCAACTTGTGCATAATGATGCAAGACACGCTTCTACCAAATTTGGTGCGTTTATCTCTTTTCGTTATTGAATTATTTGAAAAAAAATCGAAAAAGGCATCGATCGATTTGTCGAGGCGATGGGCGTGGCACATCAAGTTTGAAATAAACTTCTTGTGTGTATTGAATACACGCACACTCCCACCAAGTCTGGTGCCTCTAGCTCTTTTAATAGCTGAGATCTGTGTTTTCATACAGATGGACAGACAGACGGACATGACCAAATCGACTCGGCTATTGATGCTGATCAAGAATATATATACTTTGTATGGTCTGCCACGCCTCCTTCTGCCTGTTACATACATTTGCACAAAGTTAATATACCATTTTCTACTCATTTTCAATGGGTAAATGGTATAAAAAAGACTACGATTTAAGGATATGCAGCTGGAATGTCCGAACTCTTAATTGGGAAGGTGCCTCTATCCAACTGACGGATGGCCTCGAAAAATTAAAGGCTGACATTACCGCCATCCAGGAAATGAGATGGACAGGACAAGGTTGCTCTAAGCGAGCAAACTGTGATATTTACTACAGCTGCCATGCGGAGAGGCGCGTATTTGGATGCGGATTTGTAGTAAGCCGGAGACTTCGCCACCACGTCTCCAATTTCACCCCAGTGAGTGAACGGCTGGCTACAATCCGCGTCAAAGCTAGATTTTTCAATCTTAGCATAATTTGCGCGCACGCCCCGACGGAGGAGAAGGACGATGCTGTTAAGGATGCGTTATACGCGAGAATCGAGGACACATACGACCGCTGCCCAAACCACGACGTGAAGATCATCCTCGGGGACTTTAACGCAAAGGGCGCGAACGCATCTTTGACCGCACCGTCGGTCAATTCAGCCTCCATGAGACCACCTCGAACAACGGTCTCAGGCTGATTGACTTCGCCGCGGCGCGAAACATGGTAGTGAGTAGCACCAGATTTCAATACCTCGACATCCACAAGGCCACATGGCTGTCCCCTGATCAAAAAACGCGCAACCAGATTGATCACGTTGTGATAGACGGAAGGTATGCCTCAAGCGTGCTGGACGTGCGTACGTTTCATGGAGTCAACATAGACTCGGACCACTATCTTGTCGCAGCCAATATACGCATGCGGCTATGCCGTGCGAAAAACATACACCCCATCAAGCAACGAAAGCTTGACGTCACTAAGCTGAGATCACAACGGACAGCAATGGCCTACTCCAGTCACCTCTCGGAACTGCTCCACCAACCTACCCCTCTCCCTGTTGACGCCGGCGGACTCTGGGCGCACATACCCACTCCATGCGAGCTGCTGCTGAAACAGACATTGGGTTCAAGCGCCCTCCCACACGGAACCAATAGTTTGACGAGGAGTGTCGCGTCGCAGCTGCGGCAAAAAACGCCGTCTACAGAAAAACGCTGCAGTCTGGCGCAACGCGAGCTACGTGAGAACGTTACAGGGAGAAAAGGAAGGAAGAGAGGCGGCTTTTTAGACGGAAAAAACGGGAGCATGAAAAGCGAGAGTGCGAGGAACTTGAGGTGTTGCAAGACAGGAATGATGCTCGAAGATTTTACCAAGAAATCAACCGTCTGACACAAGGTTTCAAGACCGGAGCATCTAACTGTCGAGACGATAATGGAAATCTGGTTACAGATACGCAGTGCACGCTGAGGTTATGGAGGGCGCATTTCTCCAATCTGCTAGCAGGCGATGACGGCACCAATCCCGCCGTTGGAGGAAGCAGCCCGATACCACCAATCGGCGACAATGTGGATATACCACTAAATAGCCATGACGAGGTCCGAGTTGTTATTACGCGTTAGTTATTGGCTAGAAGCCTATATGCCACCATGTCTGAGTTCGGTATTCCTGCAAAGCTGATACGTCTTTGCAGAATGACATTGAGCAGCACCATCAGCTCTGTCAAGGTAGGAGTGAACCTCTCCGAACTTTTTAATACCGTTCGAGGTTTCAGACAAGGCGACCCTCTGTCGTGCAAACTCTTCAAAAAAAAAAAGCCGATGTACATCGATGTGGCACTATTTTTTATAAAGGTCCAGCTCCTTGCTTATGTTGATGATATTGACATCATTGGCCGCAGCAAGCGTGATGTCACTGCTGCATTTTCCGCTATCGAAAAGGAGTCAGCAAAAGTGGGTTTGGCGGTAAACGAGGGCAAGACGAAGTATTTGCTGTCGACAAGCAGGGAGACGCGGCGCCTAGACTCCCATGTGGTAGCCGACAGCTATAACTTCGAAGTGGTCAAGGAGTTTTTCGTACCTTGGCACCGCCATTAACACCAAAAATGACGTCAGCCTAGAGATCAAGCAAAGAATCACACTTGCCAATAGGTGCTACTTTGGTCTGAGTAGGCAAATGTGCAATAGAGACCTCTCTCGCCGAACAAAACTAACATTCTACTAGACACTCAGCCTACCCGTGCTCTTATATGGCGCAGAAGCATGGGTAATTTCACAGACGGAAGCAGCAGCGCTTGGAGTGTTCGAGGGAAAAAAAATTCTTCGCAAGATCTTCGGTCCCGTTCGGATTGGGGACGACTTTCGCATTCGGATGAACCACTAGCTGTACGAGTTGTACGACGACGTGGACGTGGTCCGGCGCACCACGATACAACGTCTACGCTGGCTCGACCACGTTGTGCGTATGGATGAAGAGGGACCAAGTAGAGAAGGACATTATAACGACATTATAAAGTTTTCTTATTATCTTATTTTCTTTCAGTAGTGGTATGCTATATATTTTATAAATATATTTATATGTATATCTATACTACAATATATTCTTTATATATATAGTAGAATTTAAAGAAATTTAGACAGAGTGTGAAGAGCATGATCAAAGTAAGATGTGGCGATTTCAGATGTGATAACTGATCGATTTAATGACAGATACTATATACCCATGCACATGTATCATTCGATCTGGCTTATAAGCTGTGTGCAGAAAAACAAAAAATAACAGATGAGCAGATCCACTTGTCTCTTAGGGCGGATCCATAATTTGCATAATTTGTAGGGCCGTAGATGCTATTGGCCGAACTACGCACTTGTGCCAAAAATTAGTTATAGCCACTGAAAGGGTATAAAAAACTTAAAACCAAGCCAGCCCGTACTTCCCCATAAGTGTTGCAAAACATTCCCCTCTAATAAGTTCCATTGAAATGTTAATGTCTGCGCTTCTTTCTTTTTAGTCCGGTACTTAAGAAGTGAATTATTTACGAGTATTTGGACTTGCTGCTCATATTTTCAGTTTTTCCACTCTCCCATTGGCAATAAACAAATAATTCCTAATGTGCACTTGAGACCATAAATAATGCGGAATATAATTTACAAAATGTGATGCGAGGAATTTAAATGCTGCTAAGAGCTTTTAACCACAATTCCACATACATGTCTGTATGCATAAGCATACGTATGTATGTATGTATGTATGTAGCATACACAATATGTAAGGGTAGTGTGCCACCAATGCCTTAGGTATCCGGGTAGATCCGCCTATAGTTATAATACAGACTAGGATTATAGACGTCATACAGGGGATGCCGCATCACGATGTATCGGAAGTGCCAGTGTTCAGCGAGGAGGGCACAAATCGAGATAAAGTATCCGGCACACAGGGCCACAAAGGAACTCCAGAACTTCTTCAGATTCATCAACGCCTCCTGCGGCGCCTGCTCCTCTGCCGGCAGACGCGAAATCGCGTCCCGCAGCCACTTGGCAATGAGACCTGCAGCCTCGTAAGAAGCTCGATGAACAGTACATTTGATGAGCGGATCTTTCACTATACTCACCGGCCTCGCTCAGACGCTGAATGATGTCGTCCACACGAGGCTTCAACGCCGAGTTCTTCTCCAGCGCCAGCACCACGGGCATTCGAATCACACATTCCTTCATTATGTGCAGGGCCGTGGAGCCCATGCCCCGCGAGTCGTCCGCCACGCGCAGGTATCGCAGATAGAACTCGTTGTCGTAGTACGCGCAGAGACCTTTGGCAATGCACTCCGTCTTCGAGAGGGAAGACAAGAAGAAGAGGGATGAGCTGAACGAGCCGTAGAGTAGAGCAGGGGAAATACAGCAAAAGGATAAAGGACGGGGAGAACGTGTAGCAGTAGTAGAAGTAATAGAGAAAACGTAGTAGAATACAGGATGGAGCAGTAGTCGTAACAGTAGAGGAGTAGTGGTAGCAATAGTAGTAGTAGCAGTAGTAATAATAGTAATAGTAATAGTAGTAGTAGTAATAGTAGTAGTGGTAGTAGAAGGAGGTGCTGCAATAGTGGAAGTAGTAGTTGAAATAGTTGGAGGAGTAATAAATGTTGTGGGAGTAGTAGGAATAATAGCAGTAGCAGGAATAGTGGAAGTCAGAGTAGTAGTAGTAATAGTAGTAGAAGGACTGGTAGTAGTAATAGTAGAAGAAATAGTAGTAGTAGTAGAAATAGAAAGAGTATTAGTAGTAGTAGAATATGTAGTAGAAGGAATAGTAATAGTAGTACAAATAGAAAGAGTATTAGTAGTAGTAGGAGTAGTAGTAATAGTAGTAGAAATAGAAAGAGTATTAGTAGTAGTAGGAGTAGTAGTAATAGTAGTAGAAATAGAAAGAGTATTAGTAGTAGTAGGAGTAGTAGTAATAGTAGTAATAGTAGTAGTAGGAGGACTAGTAGTAATAGTAGTAGTAGGAGGACTAGTAGTAGGAGTAGTAGTGGAAGGCGTATTAGTAGTGGAAGTAGTAGTAGTAGTGGAAATAGAAGCAGTAGTAGTTGGAGTAGTAGTAGAAGTAGTAGTAGTAGTGGAAGTAGAAGCAGTAGTAGTTGGAGTAGTAGTGGAAGTAGTAGTAGTAGTAGTTAGGCAGATGTGGAGGAAAAGGAGGAGGAGCAGCAGCAGCAGTTAAGGAGAAACGGCCACACTCTACCGAGCAGGAGTAGTAATAGTAGATGTAATATTATAGGATATGTGATTATGAGAAGGAGTAAAGTAAAAGTGGAGTAGAGAGTAGTATTATTGTAAATGTGAAAAATCAGTTGTAGTAGTAGTAGTAGGAGAAGATGATGGTGAAGTAGCAGAGTGGAGGAATTACTTAATACTTTCTTCTTCGCAATATTTGGAAACCCTACTAATTGGTTGTTGTCCTCCACGATATCCATTTTGATGCCCACATCGCGCGCTTCTTCATCAGTGGAGTCCAGGAAAAAGGCTTTGTGCTCAACTGCCTGTGTCATGGGAAGGATCCGGGCCTGATTTAGATCCTGAAGCGTGTCTATGGTGACACTGGAATGAGAACCTGGAGATAGAGATGAGGACGTCTAGACACTCCTAATTTCAGATTTTACCGCGCTGCAGGATTGGCCAGGATGGCCGTGAAGCTGGCGCGGTAAGTGGCCACCAGAAGGATGCAGTAGATCCAGTACCAGCCGGTGAGAATGCGCAGTGGCCAATTGCGCGGCATGCGGGGCAGAGCTACATAGAGGAGCATGCTGTAGGTGAGGAGAATGCAGTTCGAATAGTCGTCGAACAAGTCTCGGCCACTCATGCTGGAACCCATGTGCTTCTGCGTGCCATATCGGCCAAGCTCAATGCGGAAATCCAGCTGCCGCCAGTTGAACTGCATCCGCTTTCGCTGCTGTCGACGCCGGCGCAGGCAGCCAAAGTATCTCCCCAACTGACCGCTGCCGGACTGCAACAGGGCATTGAGGAAGCTGATGGCGTAGAAGACGCTGCCCACCACAAAGAGGGAGAGAAGCACGCCAGCCCACATGCCCCCGCTGAAGGGCAGGATGAAGGTCTGCCAGGAGTTGTCCGCTGAGGATTCGGGCGTGAGGAACGTCAGGCACTCGACACTATGTGGGGCGCTGAGCTCGACGAGCGGCAAATAGCTCTGGAAGAGGTGCAGATCCCCGATGCCAAAGCGTGCTTTGTGGTGGGCCTGCAGAAGGAGCTGGCAATAGCATAAGCCGTTGACCAAGCGTGGACACATACCACTTCGCCAATCAGCCCCGTCTCCAGGTGCGTCTCGTTTTCTGGCAGCGTCTGTTCCTCCTCTGCGGCCTCGTTCTCGTTCAGCGTGTAGTAGAGCGGCTGAAAGGTTAGGGTCTTCGCCAGGGCAGCCACGATTTCCACTTCGACGCCTTGGTAACTGTTTGTGGACCTGTTGAGATGCACCATCGGCACGTGCTCAGCTATGGCCACAGGCAGTCGAGCACCTGAAGGAAGACACGCAACAGAACCCCCAACGGGTCTAAAACCTTCTCAGCTTATTCCGAAAAAAAGTTACGCTAAGCACTTGTAACTACTAGCTTATATTATTGGTTTAATTCATCCGATGGATATAGAGATAGATATTAAGCTATAACGCAGCTAATGCTTAAGAGATTTTCTAACAACTTATAAATGGGTAAGCAATGGTATGTAAACTTTGTGAAAATGTATGTAACAGGCAGAAGCAGGCGTGGCAGACTGATCAGCATCAATAGCCGAGTCGATTTGGTAATGTCCGTCTGTATGAACACACAGATCTCAGCTATCAAAAGAGCTAGAGACAATATACATAAGAAGTTTATTTCAAAATGTATATGCCACGCCCACCGCCTCTGCACATAAATAAATGCGTTTTTGAATTTATTGCAAATAATTCAATAACAATACTAGATAAAAGCACCAAATTTGGAAGGAGTGTTCCTTGCAACATTATGCATTTTAGACTTTTGAATGTCACGCCCACCACCTATAAAACGAATATTTTGAATTATAAAAACACTAGAAAAGCTAGAAACACCAAATTTGCTAGAAAGGTAAAACTTGGTAACATTTCCCAGAATGCGGATTTTAAACTTTTGGATGCACAGAAATCAATTTTGTAAATCAATAAATCGAATTATAGGAAAAGTAAAAAAATTGTCGTATAATGTTTCTTTCTGTGCGTCGTAGAAAATTTACTCTCTGCAAGGGCATAACCCGAGACTTACCTAACAAGTTGCGGGTATTATCTTGGAAGAGTGACTGGGCACGGAGGCGTTTGCCTGGTGTCCAGAGCGCCAGCTGCTTCAGCACCAGGATGCCGCTCAGGATGCCCGGATAGGCAATGCTTGCGATGCTGAATCTACAGGGTATGATGAGTTACTGAATCCGGGCTTACGCCTCGCAGTTGCTGGCCTCACCTGCCCTGTGTGTGCCTGAGGAACACTGCGCGCACGAAGACGCTCCACAAGTGTAGCATGTCCGGCTTGAAGAGTCGTTCGTCGTGCAGCAGCAGGAACTTCTGTTGCATATGCAGCGCGCGTGTGTCGTAGACGAATCTCAGCAACTGCTGCACCTGCCACCCATTGAGCAGGGTGATCACGTGCAGGTCGCAGCCGCTGGCCTTGATGGACCGCAGTACGCGTTGCGTCTGCCCGTCAGGACTCTGCAGATCCTGTCTGGCGTTGACTCGCATCATGAAGTATGGCCGCGGCTGGCGACCCACTGCCTCGAAGTAGTCCTTGTCGTAGAGCTCCCAGTGAAGCTCATCCGTTACGATCGCCTGGCAGCGCTCCACCCGCGCTCCCCACAGCACCTGCTGCAGCAGCTGCCTTAGTTCCTGGCGGTACTGGTCCTGTGGAGCCAAAGCCGTACCTAGAGCGAACCAGGTGAAGAACCCGGCCAAGTGCCAGGTCATGTGCATCCTTCTCCCGGATCGCAGTGCAACTGAGCTTCCCAGCTAAGCGAACTGCTCTCCAGGCTGACTCCAGGCTATGCCTCATTGCGTATGCACATCTAATTAAACTTGTGCGAGCCCCCAGAATGAACCCGCCTGTCACTTCGTCGACCTGTCTAGCAATCGACCTGCTTTACTAACATTTGACCGCTTCAAATGCTAGACCAAGCTAATCGAGTGTCCCCAATAAAGGGGAAGTACGTTCTGGAAGAGACGTTTGGAGTTGGAGGTCACAATATCTCACCATACACGGAAATCAAATCTCTGGAATTGGAAAGATCTTAGGAGTCAGAAAACTAAGCCCTGTAAATCAATCTATACTTGTAGATGATACATAGACTCATGCGTATGGATAGTACTTACAAAATAAAGCAAATATTTTCCATAGTGAAATGTAACCGGTCGTGAAGTATGGTGTAATCGACGAGATACGAGTTTTCAAAAAGTGACAGAAATATTTACAATAACATTAAAATATAAAAAAAATTTTAATTAATAACATTAATTTTTGATGAGATTGGAAGTTTCAGAATCAAATTCATCCGATTTTATTGAAATTTGAATACGCTATTAAAAAAATTGATTGACCAAGCTATAGATAAATTAACTATATTATTCGAGTTTCACATAAAAAATCCTACTTGGGCCGATTGCTTTAATGACAGTCAAACTATATTAGTACATTAAATTATTAATACTGGTTACTATTAAGACCATAGCTGTAATAAGATGTGGCGATTTTACTATTTCTTGAAAAATAACTAAACTCAGCCGAAAGGTGCTATAGCAGGTATTCAATCTAACTTGCTCTAACTTATTTACAGCATTCTGAATAAAATTCAAATTTACTAAGTTTCATCGAAACTACAATAGTAGTTTGTTGCATTGTCTCCAATGGGTTATCAGTTAAAGCTACTCAGTTAAAGCAGCTCAGTTAAGCTACTACGAAAGCTACTGAAGTTGATCGTCTGAATTAGAATGGATGTTTATAAATTTACGAAAATTGAATTTTTAATGTTAGCACAAAATCCCAAACTTTTGGTGAAAAGAACTATAGCCATTGCAAAGACTTTTAAATTACGTGTATGATAATCGTAAAATTAGATTTTAGAGAAAAACGTGTTTGGGGTAGGGCTGTATATATATTATATATGCACATATCTGTGCACAATACTCGCAAGTTAATGAGACTATTTCCAGCTCAGCTGACAGACTAATTTGTAATCAGACCATGGCTAATTTGTTTGTCTGTCTCAATTAGAGGGCAACAGGGGAGGGAGGAAGTCTTCTCTCTCTTCACTGGGCGGGACTTGAATAATGCCGGTCTGTCGTCGACAATCGACTGCAGATGATCAAAAGACGCTCATTATGCGGGAGACTTGTCATCGGACATCAGGAATCAGAAATCAGGAGTCAGTCGAGCAAACCGATTAGACGACGACCAGAAATTCAAAAACACATTAATACCAGCTCGAGTCTCGACCAGTGCCCGAGTCGAACCCGAGCCAGAGTCTGGTCAAAGGCCAAAGAAGAAAAGACGAAAAGGCCAACATGCTGCACGCTGTACCTGAGCTAATGCCTAAGGCCTGTAATATGTCTGACTGTCTCCCTTCCTCTCTCCCGGTCTCTCTGTAGCTCCGTCTGTTTCTTTCTCTGCGCTTTATTGTCGTGTAATTAACTTTTTCCGAATCTCCGGATTTGGAATTGTTTGCACATAATTGCAATTTAATTATTTCCACTTCTTTCTCTCTTGTGTTTTTATGGATCTATGTGGGTCGCCATTAGCCCATTAGCCATTATCCGCAGGTAGAACCTCAGCTCACCTCACCTCAGCTCAGCTTATCCTCGACGGGGCACAGGTAGTCCAGTCCAGAGTTAGTATTTCCCAGCCCAGCCCGGACCCGAGTCGAGGATCCTGCTCCTAACTTGGCCTTTTGAGTGTCACGTTTTTGTTTGCATTGACACATATGGTAGAAGGTGAGGGCGGGGGTACGGCAGAGGATTCCCTCGATTTTAGCATTATTTCTGGGTTTCCTTAGGTTCCTTCCCGTAACATACACATGTCCACGGGCTCTACATGCCCGAGCGATTAGTCCTGCTTCTGTTTAAAGTTCCACCTCGTGCGAATTGACCATGTTTTTGTTGGCGTTTGTTGGTCGAAGCGTGAAATTTCTAATTCCACACCAGGAGCCTGGGAAAGTGTGATCTGACTACAGTTTTTCCTACTTTTCCCCGCTACCCGGCAGCTGCCGGGCGTAGTCTACTCACCTGTTATCGAACCTCGACTATAGACTGTAGATATATGTATATATAATCGAAAATTAGCATCTAGAGCTACTATAGTGCTGAGATCATCATCAAAAGTCTTATTCCCACGCTCCAATATCAAATGCTTAGGCGGTGAACCGGTTCTGGCTGTCGTTCCGGTTCCAGTTCAAAATACGCATAACGCTCGACTCGTAAATTAATCGAACATATCTTAAGTCTATGTTCGATTGATTTAGAGCATCTTCTTTGGTATGGAACTATGCTAAAGATATGTCCAACACTATAATCGTGCGATCTGCGAGTTGTTGAATAAATTGGTAATTCTCTTTCGAACAAGTTCATGGCAATCAACCAACCTGTAGGGAACGATTGGAGCATAGAGTTTCAGTTACAATGTAGAATACGTTGTGCATTGATTGAGATCACAGTTTAATACTTTTTGGAATTACGGGAAAATTACAAAGAAATTTACTAGAAGGAGTTTCAGTTTTGAATCGAGTTAAAATCTATAGAAAATAAATTTATAAAAATATATATATATAAATTCACAGGTATATCGCTGTCATTTAATACTGAACTAGTTAACAAGTGCTTAAGACTAGCCTGAGTTTAAGCTCAAGTCTTGGTGAATTGATTGAGTATCGCTCTATAGGAAACTATTGAAATTGGGGCCCAGAAGTTGTAGTTCCACCAGCAATGAACTGGTTCAATCGTACTGGGGCTATTCTTCCATGCATGAACAGATACGGGGGAACATTTGCGTGTGTGGAACAGAGTCTATTTGCAGCGACACTATATACTGTATACAGTATACTATATACTGCATGCAAACACATTATATAGTGGTCTGTTCAATCAATCGACTCGTATCGCTGGTCTGTTGTTTGCACTAAATTCATTATCTTAATGAGGCATTATTAAATTATTCACGTTTAGAAATGTGCCAAGTCGAACGCGAACACGTTGTCAATATCAATGACTAATCTACTAGCACACACACACGCACTCTCACAGACACAGACACACGCACACCCAGTGGCAGTCGCCTGTGTGTGTGCGTGTGCTTGTGTGTGTACATTTTGGTTCATTGAATAAAAACTTAATCAGCATTCAATTAAATGCACAGAGCAAAACAACAGCAGCAACAACAATAGCAACCCAAGCCGAACTGAGCAAAAAAATCGTGGGGATGGGGCTGCGAGGAGCGCGAGGGGAGAGGAGCGGGTGGGTGGAAACGCGCTTTCGTTGATTATGTAAATCAATCGCGCTGCGAGATAAAAACAAATTTCGCTGATATATCGTTCTTTGGTGTTATTTTCTGATTATTCTTTCACCCCGCCTCGCTGGCGTTCACGCTTGTTATACCCTGCACCCTGGCGTGGGGTATACTCGCTTTGACCAGATGAGACAACACTAATTTGATTAGCAGTGTAATATACATGCCGTTAGTCGAAATCACCAAGATACCGCCATGCTAGATAGCGCTACCATACCTACTAAAGGCTGCCCAAAAAAACGCAAGTTTTGAAAGTGTTGGCAACAGTGGAGGCTGCTTGCCAGATATGTTTTGCCATACATAAGCATATCCTATGTACTTGCCCTATGTACTATACCATGATTTAAAATAATCCTATTTAATTGAAAACGAAGGTAGTTTTTTAAACACACATATATATCTAACTTTAGACAATTTAATGAAATCGTATCATGTTCTATTTACCGTTACCATAGGACCCAATCAATACTGATAAGCTGGTTGAAGTAAATCCCAAGCGGTTGAGTAGTTTTTATCAAAAGTATTACCTGCAATCTAGGTTACTTAAGCCCATACACAGAGTAGTTCATCAAAGTTGATAGACATTTGATTTTAACTGTCTTTTTTAACGAGTATTGAGAGGTGAGATTCGCAGTAGAGAGTATAATAATTTTGGTTAGCTGCTTGCAATGTGCAGGAATTACGGAAAGCATGTACAATAAGTCGGTCTAGCTGTGTCCGTCTATTTGTCCGTTACAAACTAGTCTCCAAGTTTTGAAGCTATCTCAACGCATAGGTATCCACTATGTCTTGGTCAACCATCGATATCTAGAATAAGCCAGAAAGTCTTCAATACATTAGGCACGTCATACTTGATAACAATATTTGGAATCGGAAGGAACTATTGGATGACAAATACCTGTAAGAGTATACAATCATCGGTACGCCGATAGTAACATTACTTTCAAGTTACAGGCACTTTTAAGTGTTTTAATAATTTGAAGCTGCAAATCGCTCTATTGATGGTTTATTAGCCGAATCGAATTTGCCGTTCTTAACATGAACGGAATGCGCTACTCTCAGAATTTAGGGCTCCATAAAACGAGAGAAAGGCACAGAAAACTCTGCTTAAATTGAGCTCCGAACTTTTTTAGAGGAATTTAGCTATGATAGTTTTGGGACTCTACTATCGTATTTACGACATGCAACCAAAACTCAAACATTCGATCTTGTTGTACTAAGAGTCAGTGTGTCAATTGGAGACAGATATGCCTCGGATGTATACTATGAGCTCAGACTATAGTATACAAATAGAGCACGAGTACAGCTAGTAGTACTATACTATAATATTTGGAATGTGCACGGTAAGTATATTGTTCGGGCTCTCGAGAAGCCTATTCAAAGCAGAGGCTCGTCGCTCGCATGACACACACTTCGTATCTGCTCTGAGGAGTGTGTGTATGAGTGTGTTTGCCAAGTGATCTAATCACAGTTGCAGCTCCCTGCCCTTACACTCCTCACCTTCCCTGGCTTCTCGCTGAGGTTCTCTGGTGCCGACATTTGGTCTAGGCGGTTACGGACCACGCCATTTTGCCGTTCAACGTTCGTCGCGATAAAACACGCGACCTTGCAAGCGATTACCCGTTCCCGTACCCCTCGAGTCTCAGTAGAGCAACACACCCAACACCCATCGCCCGTCACCCAACACCCTGCACCCACACACCTGCGAAACACACTCGTATATGACGCATATTTGCCCTAGCACCGTTAAGTATTGATTTAATATTCTTCAGTTCCATCGCTGATAAGTGTGCACTCTCGTATATACCCGACAAAGATATGGCCAGTTACTATATACTATACATATACGCATATACCTATACTTGTATTGCTGCCAGTGGGGTGCAGATACGAACCGCTCCAGTCAGACGTTCTGCCGTCCGGGTTTGAAATTTGATAAGACCTGCGTTCGCAGAGAGGAAGAAGAAGAGCCATTGAGATCTATGACATTGAACCCATAATAAAACTATACTGATAGATCAGATCTGTGAAATTTTTGATAAACTGTTGCTAAATTCGTGTCACAACGCACTAAGAGCTACGTATCAGCAAGATGGGGACGTAATGTATTGCGATTCGAGGGAGTTGCTTGCCCCGATAAAGATCTGCGATCGGGGAAAGCAACTGCTCAATATGCAAGAACCTGGACACGTCATAAATCTGATTTGTAGCTGTCGCCGGTCACGTAGGCATTGGGCAAGGTTCGGGTAATTACCTTATAGCTTGCCAACTTTACAATCGCGTCACAACACTCGGCGACAGGCAGTTTTCCTGCCGGGGAAAACCTGACTGGCAGCTCATTGTGGAAAATTTGCGGCTCATTCGGGTCAGGGCGAGGCGAGAGAGACGAGACAGGCTCAGGCTCAGGTAGTGCTGCGAGCTGAGAGCGCTTGGCCTAAGGCAGGTAGCGCCTGGCAGCGATGGGTACTTGATGATGGCACAAGGAACAGCAAAGTCCACTTAGGAGGAAACACAGGGTTGCATCGGAGAGGGAAGGGGGTTGGAAAGGGAAAGGGATCGAGGGGCAGGGAATGACAGCACACACTCTCGAGTGATGCAATGTCATTAATTTAAGAAATCAACTCAAATGCAAACTCATGCGAGCAGCGAGAGGGAAGAAGGGAGGTAGAGAGAGAGAGAGAACGAGGGGAACGGGTAAGCAGAGTTTTGCATAAATTAAGCAGGGTATCGAGTGGCCCGCTGTGCCTGGCCTGTTGCCAGGTCAAGTCGCCGCTCTAGTAGGAGTTTAATTGATTTAGTACGACAAGACCCGAGGCTCCCTTCCCCCCCCCCCCTTGTCTTCCTGCTCAGTTGTCGCTCGGGCTAAGTCAACGGAAAGCAGTTGACTCTGCGCCCTGCCCTCCTCTACGCCTCTCCAGACGAAGTCTTGAATCGACGACGTCCGGTAAGAGAGCCAGGACATATACTGGTTCATAGATGTAGATAAAGACGAAAGTATATGCATGTCTGGACTGCTGTACAGCTATGCTATTGTGATCCTGCAGGAGGGCTACAACCACTGTTGTTGATGTGTAACCCTTCAGTTTCTCGATCTTTCGGAGGAGTCCATGGCAATGGCAGAATGACAAATCGGAGCAGAACAAAGAGTTCGTATAAATAGAGCAATGACTTCATTATCATCGGCTTATCGATCGATAATAAAACGCACAGATCAAAGATAAAGACACCTGTCATGCCATATACCTTATACCTTACTATAACAATGCTTGAGTACTTCGTATTGCTTCGTAGCTTCAGCATTGCGCGGTGCGATAAAGTTTTTTGTCTCGCTTCCTCGTCGGTTTCTGTTTCGCTCTCCATCTGAAAGCTTCGCGGTACTAGGTAAAGCATTAGTGAAGGATACTCAAGAGCGAGGGGTATGGGCGGGCAGGATAGGTTATGTCGCACCTGGCAATCACACATGACCGGTAATTTCATCATTCCTACGTTTTCTCCAATTTCATCAGGCTACGTGGCCAAAAACGAACCAGTATCAGAGTATTGTTCGACTAATGGATGCCCTGCCGAAAACGTTTTCACAAATCCCAAACTAAGTTACAGGGTATTCGGAAATTCGAACTGATCTTAGAGATCCCGAAATGAATTATATGGAAAGCAAATAAATTATGACTGAAGATATAACTAACTCTGGTCTGCGAACTGGTTAGTCGTATTCATCACTCGTTATGCCAAGCAGGCAGGCTGGAAACAAGTATTGCAAGCATTGGTCCAGGCATTCACACCTAGAATACCCTGCACCGGCATTGATAAAAATTTATGTTTATTACTTTTGACTTCTACAAGCTTAAAATAAGTATTACCTGAAGTATTTGATTTAGATTCTTAATATGAAAACGACCTAACGCGTAAATTAGTATTAACAGTAACAATAAGCAATGTTTAAAAACATAATAAATTGCTCAAAAATCAAAATAAACTATGTAACTTAACTCCGCGATGTATTGCAATTGGCTACAGAGTAGCTGAAAGTTGAGTGCGTCCCACTGTGCGTCGTGCTTAGTTTTTTACTATTGATTCGAATGTTGAGTTTTCAGGTCTGCATAGTCTTGTCTGCTTGTCTTACTTTTCTGCTGACTTCTCACTCGCACAAACCAATTATCCCCTATTTACAATGAGTGCAGGGTATCACAAGCTGAGGGCAAATGCAGCACAAGCAAAAGAAACTGTGAATTGACTTTGTATGGGAGGCTCGCTCACGCACACATACGCTGTGCGTGTGTGTGTGCTTTGTGCGTGTGTGCAGAATAAAACAGATGACTGTCCATAGGCAAAGCGAAGAAAAGCAATAATAACAACAGCAACAACAGCTCAAAGCTCTGCCGCGAGTGCAGCGTTGACGCGAACGTCGACTGCGACTGAGGCAGAAGCAGAGCCAGAGGCAGAGGCAGACACAGAGACCGGCCGGGACCCACTCGGCCTAGGCTTTGGTTCTCTCGCGCTGCGCTTTGTTAAGACATAAAAGATAAATAAATAAATAAATAAGCGAGCTGAAAAGAAAACAAGCAAACATCAACAGCCGCAACAAACACACATACATATGTACAAGCACACACACACATATTACACATTGCTTACATATGAATGCATACGTATGTATGTACACACATATGCAAACATGTGTACATGTTCATGTGTGCATGTATGTACATGCATACATACATACATATATGAAAAACAGATGAGAGGCGATGCAGCGTTGCCGCTGAGCGACTCGTTTGCAGGCGGCTTAGCCCGCAAAGTAAATGAAAAACGGCAACAATGTGCTGGCAATAAGAAAACAGCAACAACAGCCGCAGCAGCAGCGACAGAAGCAGAACCTAAGGAAATGCACATACATACATACATGCATACAAACATCAATTACACACACACATACACAAGCAAATATACAAACATACAATATGCATGTACATACGTACACGCGTGCGTGTGTGTGTGTGTGTGTTTTTGGGGGGCACGTTGACTGGCAACAACGAGTTGGAAAATCAAGATACTGCCTGCTGCGATGAGAAGCAGCGTTTGGAGCAGCGACGTCAGCTGCGCAGTCTGCCGTCTGCTGAGCAGACTTGCAGCGCTCATAAAAGCGTCGAGCGACCACGGCTGACTTTGTATACACAACTGCTGCAAGTGTATGCGAATGTGCATGTACGCGCAGAGCCGAAATGTGGGCAGAGGAGTGTTGCGGGGGGCATGCGGGAACCAGTCTGCAGCAGAAAAACAGATGATGAGCGAAACAGCTGCAAAGTCAATGCTTGCTGTTGTTGCCTGCTGCCCAGCGAGAGAGGCAGACCAAGCACGACAGCGAGAGCGAGAGAGCAAGAGGATGTTCGCAGTTGCGATTGAGTTGCGTCAGCGCACAGCTGAGAGCGCCCCAAGAGCTAACTGTGCCTGTCAGCTGTGTGTGTTGAATGAGTGGAAAAGGCAAGTCATGCACTGTAGCCGCTCAAAGAGCACACTCAAGAGAAAATCTGTGCGCCAACGCGCTCTTGAGTTACATTTTCTTTAAAACTCAACTGATTGCACTCAGAGAGAGAGAGCACAAGAGAGCTCAACTCAAGAGTCGAGCACAATTTTAAAGTGTTCTTTTTTTTACTTATTCTAGCAGCAATTTTTTACTGGCAACACATATTGAGCATAAATCTCTTCTGGAGCTTCTCTCTTTGCTTTGCGTTGTCTGCATATTAAATGCTTGCACATCATAATTTATCTAATTTTAGGGATTTCCTCGAAATTTTCCGAAAAAACAATTCACACAACTCAAACACACTCAACACACTCGCACACACACATTAACAGCCTGCCGAACATCAAATTGTATCTACGCTTGTGTCGTGCCTCTCGAAATAGGCTCGCCCGATAGGTGGCGCCACGCGTACCGATTCAACTTGTTTTCTTCGCTCTTGCGGCTCTGCCGCTCGTTCTTCGCTCCATTTCTTATCTGTTGCGTGTCTCCCTCCGTTCCGAATCCCCCATGCAAATTGCAAATTGCGAATCAATTGCGTTTAATTGTCAAATGTCATTCGATATATATGGCAGATACAGCTGCGGGTACAGATACAGATACACCCTAGAAGACTGAGGTGCGAGATCTCGCCTATTTCTGGAGCCATTGCCAGTAATAAAGCGGGTTAAAAATACGAACTTCGATTTTATTGCAGTGTATATAGATAAATATACAGATATATATAGATGTATATTCCGCTGATAAATCTACTTTGATTCGCACTTATTCATACCATGCGGCAGGTTGGGCCCCCTATTTATGGTTTGCTCTTTTATGGCTTTTTGGGTGGATTTCTGCGAAACACTCATGGGATCTTGGCAACGCCAGATATACATCTATGTGCTATATAAACAATTTCAGAGAATCTGCCTTTATTTCTAAGCGAAAAACTCAACTCGATTCTTGTTAATTTTCACGTGATTTTCATTTTCGCGTGAGCTTTTCCATATTTCCTATGCGAACGCTTATGCTCGTGGTACCGATGGGCAGTGCGGGGGGAGGGGTTATGAAAATTCTTTAAGTTTTCTATGGAACAGGAAAGAGTAAGGAAAGCATTTGGTGCCCCATCGGAAGTTCTGCAAAGTTGCAAGCATTATAAAATATAGAATATTTATTCTACGATCTCTGATAATTTCACTGGGGTTTCAGTCAAAATTTCTGTAGAATCATCGAAGTCAATGCTCATGCTGTAATCAGTAGAACGAACTGAGAAATACAAAAAGCGAAGAATTGTGTTTATTTTATTTTCCATGAATATTCTATTATTACTTCAATTTCTCAAATACAGAAAAAAAGTATTGTAAAAGTAATCGCGACCTACGCGAGTCTGTGGACTACATAATCCTAGGAGGCATTTATCAGCGATTCTACGATCGACTGTCTACAGGCATGCACATATGTATGCAGGTTGCAAAGTTCGACGTGTGTCTACAATAATCCAATAATATTAATAATGCTACATAATCTCTGTGCGAATCTGCTGCGTCACATTTGCATAGATTGTGAAATTCATTGCCTGGATTTTCGTCAGCCCAGACAAATAAACTAAACTCGAACGGACAGACAGACGGACACGCAGACAGACGGACAGACGGAGCAAGCTTAACGTTTCGATTCATTCGGTTTGATTATCCGGCAAACATATCCATACAAAAGCTGATGTATCCGACAGCAGAATACACCCACACACACACACACTCGCACACACGCGCACGCACATTTAAAGGAATTTCATTTCGTTTGAAATGAAATTGTGCTTGGGCAGGCAGGCGGACAGGCACAAACATGCACACACAGCCCAGGAATCGGACGCAGATACATTTCAATCTTTCGCTTTCAATCTTGGTGCGACAACAGCAAGACAGACGAAGAAGAAGGAGGAGGAGAGGAAGGAGAAGAGAACAACAACAATATCTTAATCTAAGCGATGCATTCAATTGAAAAGAAAGGACACAGTCTGAAATCATGATATGAATATGAAATTATTATCACAGAAGACTGCAGGAAGAGAAGAGAAGAGTGCGGACTGCGGAGTGGAGAGCGAAGGCAACTGCGGCCGGCCGAACTTTCAGAAGCTGATGAAATGCCAAGTTGGAGCAAAACCAAGGGAAAGACTCTACACACACACACACACACATACAAGAATGTCCAACGTGTGTGTGTGTGTGTTTGAATAGTGTACACTCATAAGAATTGTGATGAAATACTCTAACGGGTGTGACAAGTCTTTCGGCACAAGCTCGTTCGATCGACCTACCGCTCTCTGTAGAATACCCTTGCAGAGGGTATATTAGTTTTGCTCTGTTCTATGCAAAACAGGAAACGAAGTGTCTTATACCATATAAATTAAATATATAATTGATCAGCAGCATCAGTTGCGTCGAGCTTGCCATGTCCGTTTGTCCGTCTGTCCGTTTGTTGCAACGCAAATAGTCTGCCAGTCTTAAGGATATTATTATAAACTCAAAACATATACTTTTGGCCTGCAGAAGCTGTGAAGTAGTCGGAACGAGCCAGATCGCAGCGATCTATCATATAGTTGATCTAGAAACTAGCGCACGACTTTGGTTCTTTTGCAAGGAATTGTAGCCAAACTTGGCACATATTTTCTTAACTATAATTCTAATATTTCCCTCGAATTTCATAAAAATCGGTCACTTATAGCAAAGACTGCCCTAGAAACTATTTGTTCGTTCAAGAGTTTTTGTATGAAAACAGAAATTTACGCTTGTATCTACTGACAAGGTTTTTTCGTTCTTTTATTTTTGATGAATTATTCTTTTAATTTATTTACAACTTTAATTTAATTTAAATGCTAACTACTATGTCCACTTAGTATTACAGCTAAGCGATGCTGCATAGGCAGGCTAGTTTTAACATAATTAATTGAATAAATTGTATATTCCAATTACCATGCAATTACTATAAGACTTCTATATTACAATTTCCATAAATCCGGATTTCTATATCTATAAGTATAAGCTGAGCTATACTTCAAGCTTCCAGCTAAGTCAGACTAAAATTAAGCGTTTTGAAAATATTTTTATATGTAAAACAACATTGCATATTGAATTCCTTTTTTAATTGCTTGTCTATATATAGTACTTTATATTTTTAAATAATATATAAATATATATATATATATATATATATTTATAGTAACGAAAGCAACAATAGAATGAAGCATACTCAAATATCTGCAAGCGTATGCAACATTCGGTGTGCCGAGGTAGTTTGCTTCTAGTTTTAGCTTTGCATGGGGTATAAAAAAGAAAAAATATATATAATATATACACAATATGTAATTAGTAATACATATAGTATTACATATTCAAGTCTGTCCGTCTTGAAGCTTCTTGAAGAAACTTGATATTTCATTCTGATGTTTGTTAGTGTACAAGTTAGTGTATCGCAATCGTAGTAAATCCCTACTATATTGTAGTTTTACGCTGCTCCCGACATTTCGTCGAAAGTTCAAGAAAATCAGACTACTATAGCGTATAGATAGATGTATGGATTCAGAGATCTTTCTAGTTTTCTGTGGCTCAATGAAAACTGATGTCTCTTGCAACACACACAGGTACAATCTGCATATGCGTGTGTGTGTGTGTGTATGTGTGTGTGTCATTATGCAAGAAGATCATGCTCGATTCCCAGAAATGTCTGGCAGCCGCAGGGAGGCAGGCTTAGAGTGAAACGTGGCCCATTCATTTGGCCAGTTTCGGTTGTGTTCAGTTCTGCAATTGTTCAATTTTCCAATTCTTCAGTTGCTCAGTTTTCATGAAAATTGGCATCATTTCGTGCCATTTTCACGGCGACTCTTTGCCCACAAATTTGTATCTCTAGTGCGATCTCTGGGGTAATTGTTGTGAAATTAAACAACACCAACAGCAACAACAGCAACTGCAACGGGGCACTCGAGTTGCCTACTTGCCACTTGGTGCAAGTGGAAACTAGCAACGTGCAACCTGATATGCCATTAGCAACACATTGAAAGCGTACAGCGACGCGTCGCAGTCGGAGTAGCAGACGCGGTCGGGGCCAGGCCAGAGCCTGAGCCAGTGCCGGAGCCGGAGTCAGAGCATTTGGCCACTGGGCTTCGATTTTCGAGCTGCAGTGGAAAATTTCAATTTTGCCATGCTGCGTTCTCCGGGGGCAACAACAGCAGCAGTAACAACAACAAGAGCACCAGCTGAGACGGCGACCGCGACTGCAACACATGCAGCATAAGTGGCAGCGGGAGCAGCATCGGCGCAGCAACCGCGGGCAGCGCAGTAATGTGGAACGAAACGACTGCACGACGGAAGGGTGTGAAGTAGTATACACGTATGTGTGTGAGTGTGTGTGTGTGTGTGTGTGTGTGCATGTGCTGCGCCGCTCCTCGCCTGCAGAGAGTGAGAGCGAGAACATTTCCATCATCCTTTTTGGCCTCTGCCTGCCTGCCTAACTGCTTGACTGCCGAGCCTCTGCTTCGGTGCCTGCGCAGCCTGTGCTGGCAGCAGCGAAAAAACTCAACCGGCACAAGTCACGTATGCACGTGAACACACATACACACGCACACACTCACAGGGCAGAGCGACAATTGCGGGAGAAAACGAAACAGCGACAATGCCGGGGCCCGGTTGTAGGTGCGCATGAGCGAGAACGGCAGCCGAAGAGCGAGACACAATTGAGTGGAACAGCTGATGAGCGAAGAGAGCACATTGCGCGTTGTAAAAAGCAGGCGACTTACATCAGCCATGTTGCTTTTTTCTACCTGCATGCGAAGCAACAACTACAACTACAGCACCCACATACACACACGCACACACGCGAATATACTGAACACATATGTACATGCATATGTTTCCATTGCGGTCTCTCTTTGCGGAGAGCACGCTCGCTGCCGCTCAGCAAACACATAGAGCGCAATTATTGTTGCTGCGCTGCTCGGTTGCGCTCAAAACGAGTCACCACCACCACCACCAACACAGGCAACTGAGCGGCAGAGCGGCCGAGCAACGGAGCGACTAAGGCAGCAGCGGCCCTATAAATAGCCGGGCCAGTGAGTAGCGCTTCATAGTAGCTTCGAAACATTGCTGAGATAAACACATAGAAGAGTAAGAAACGGCAAAGCAGCAAGAAAAGAAAGCTAAAATAGCGTGTGTTAAACATTTTCTACTGTTGGACGATCTGAAACAAAATACAAAAAGTACACACAACTGAAATGATTTGTTTCGCGAAGAATTCTATGTAAAACACAACAACACAACACAACACAACACAAACACATCTAAAATGTACTTGTAGTACTTGTAATTGTAACTGTACAACAAAATTCAACAAATTTTCAATAATTTTATGAAAATTATTAAATGTAAAATTTGCCATCAACAAATGCAACGGACCAACGCCATTTAAGTGATAATCCACAACCAACAACAACAACAACAACTAAAGTGCTGTGATTTCCAACTACAAAACACCAACAACAACAACAAGAATAAAATCTTAACTAACTTCAACAACAACAACAACAATTCGAAAGAAGCAAAAGCAATCAGCAAGCACCAAGTTTAAAAAGCAGAAGCAACAACAGCAAATTGTGATAAATAAAAATAAATAATTAACTAAACTCAAACTATTAATTAATTCGTAAAGAAAAGTGATACAACAACAACAACAACAACAGCAAGAGAAGAAGAAGAGGAAAGCGAAGCGACACTCCGAACACTCCGAAATCTACGAAAAACTCACTCAAATGAAAATGGAAGTACTCGCTATGCAGTCCAACTACGGCGGTGTCCTGGGATCCAACAAAGCTCGAGGTGAGTTCGAGGAGTTCCGAAACTGCCGCGGCAGTTGAAAGCTCAAACTGAAAGCAGAGCAGGGAAAATAAATTAACGAATAAAAAATCGATTTGCATTTACAAAATTGAAAATAAATGCGAATGGTTGAGTGTGTGTGTATGCGTGTGTGTGTGTGCACAACATCTGCGACACAGTCACGTACGCATGAAACAACAACAAATAATAGCAAATTAAAAGCAACAAAAAGCGAAGAAAATAAAAAATGATTTTTCGTTTTTTTTTTTTTCGTTTTCTTTTCGCTTGTTGCTTGCTGGGCCCTCGCAGTGCCCTCTGCCGCTGCCGGCGTCGACGTCGCAGTCGCCGTTGCCGTTGTCGTTGCCTTGTTCCGTTTTTATCTCGTTCGCTGGTTGTTGTCAAGCGGCGGCCGCACTGTAGCTGTGTGCGTGCATGTGTGTGTGTGTGTGCGTGCGAGAGAGTGAACATTGGAACAGCGAACGCTGCGACGCTGCGACGATACGCCGCTGCCAGCGCTAGCAAAGCAACTTGACGACGCTTTATCGCCTTCGCCTCGTCCGAGCTTTTATTTCTCAATTTTCCTTTTCCACTTCGACTTCGATTTCGATTTCCATTTCTGCTGCGTGTTCCGCTAGTTTCCCGTACTTATCAGGCTTTTCTTTTCTTCTGTTGCGCTACTTTCAGATTGGACCAGCACATTGACGCCGCCCACGTCTGCCAGCGCTGCAGCCAAGAAGGTCGCCAGCAGCAACAGCAACAGCAGCAGCAACAACAACAGCAGCAGCAACAGCAGCAGCGCCAGCGTCAGATCGAGCGTCGCCGTCGGCCGCAACAGCCAGAACAGTATTAAGCACAAGCAGCAGCACTCGAGCAGCGCTGCCGGCAGCGGCCTCAGCCACAGCCGCAGCCAGGAGAGCGTCGGCGTCAGCGTCAGCAAGAAGACGAAGTCGAGCCTCAGCCACCCCATCAACAGCAGCCCGTACAGCAGCGACAGCAGCGCGTACAGCTGCGACGAGGAGGAGGAGCTGGCGCTGGCGTCGCGCTGCGACGTCGACTTGGCGGCCGTCGAGGCGCTCTCGCTGAGTTTGCTGGACAAGCTGCGCGAGGCGAAGGCGCGCCACCTGACGTGCACCGAAGTGTCGCTACCCTGTGATCTCACCCCGAGCATTGCTGCCGAAATCATACGCGTGTCGGAGAAGGAGCCCTGCGGCATCCGCGGCTGCACCATCTACGTAGAGTTCGAAGACGAGCCGCAGAACTCGCGCCGCATCGCTTCGCTGAAGGTCGACCCCGAAACGGTGTCCACGTTCGAGGTGTACCTCACCCTGCGCCAGGATCACCGCGGCTGGACGGCCCTCCTGCCGCAGTTCATGAAGAGCCTCGCGCGCACCATCACCATCAGCCCGGAGTACACCATCACGAAGCACAAGCTCTACTCGGCCGACGGCCTCGGCGCCCGACGCAGCTACAGCTTCGGATCTAGCTCCAGCTCGAGCTCCAGCTCCAGCTCCAGCTCAAGCCATAGCCAGGCCATTGCAACGCCGACGATATAAGTGAGCGAGCTGTGAGCGTAGAGAGAGAGACCAGGAGAAGCGAAAGAGAGAGAGAGAGAGAGTAAGATAGAAAAGCGAGCCCAGCGAGTGCGATTAAGCGCGCCCAACACCGCCCAACACCCCCCTGTGATGTCGAGAGCAGTAGTTAGTTGCGAGCGCAACGCGACAACGAAGCAAGTATTCGAAGCCACCCCACCTACACACATACACACATACACACGAACACATACACATATACACAAACGCATACGCATAGTATACGAAACACACACACACACACACACACATACACACACTCACTCGTACTAATACTATTAAGGAGTTTGCAGCTCTTCGAAAGAAACAAATTCAATTGAATTCAATTTTGTAATCGTGACCATTTTACTTAGATGCGTAGAAGATGCTATCAAAGCAGAAAGGCAGATAATGCAGAGTGCAACTGCAACCACAAATAACTAGAGTCTTAAGTTGTTTCTCTTTTTTCAACAAAACAAAAGCGTAAGCAAACGAAAACAAAAACAAAAACAAAAAACATAAAACAAAAACAAAAACAAAAAACAAAATATATAAAATCGAAAACATGAAATTCAAAGACGGCGACCCGCAAGTCATGGGCAGCAGACCGCGGGGCGGGGTGCGGGGCAGGCAAGGGAGAGAAAGAGACGAGTAGAAAGGGCACCCCTCGCTATCTCTCTCTCTCTCTCCCCTCTAGCTGGCTCCCTCCCACACTCTGCTGGTGCTGCTGCCGCTGGCCGCTGCGAGGGTCGCTCAGTCGACAACTCATGAATATGTGATACTGTTTAAGATGCTAAGAGTTTTTTGCGTGCGCTCGCCAGTTCGGCCACCCAAGAGACGTTGATAAATACCCTACACCCCACACCCCATACCTACACCCTACACCCTACACCCCACACACTACCCCACCCTCAAGCCTGTACGCTCCCCGAGGCAGTCCCTGCAATAGAACTAAATATGAACAGATTTTTAAATTGTATGCTATCGTAGTGTGTAATAAAGCAACACAACAAAAAAACTTGATCTTGATAAATTTAAAATTTAACTGTACTGTAATTAATGACGATCGCTGCGAAGAGTCGAAGAGGAGAGCGAAGAGCGAAGAGACGACACGAATACGAACGAAGACGAGACGAAGACGAGGACGACGAAAGAACGCTCCAATTTTAGTTAGACGCAGCTTGCTGCAATAAAATTTTTTAAATTATTAATTAATCTTAATTAAAACCAACAAATTTTAGGATTTTAACAAATTTTTATAAATATATATATATATTATTAAATGTTTAGCGCGTACTACAACCAATACAAATACAAATACATCATTAAAATCATTAAAAAACCAACAAAAAAACAAAAACATAAGAATCATTAACAATAAACGATTGCTTAGAGGTTAATGCAAAATATCTCAGTAAATGTGAAAGCGTGAAAATTTGTAAAATTTTTTGTCTGTGTAAAACTCCAATTGCGATACAAAAACAAAACAAAAAGTTGAATAGGAAAGCGAAAAACTTAACTATAGCTGCAAGAATCATGAATGATAAATGATAATTGATAAATAACAATTACGAAATGCAATGCGATATAATTTTTAAAAATTACACCTAACTTAACAAGGAAACTTTATTGTTCTCATACAGCAACACACACATCAACACACACTCACACTCTCACTCACACACACATACACGAAAGTATCTATACCAGCTAAAAGTATCTTAACTTAAACCGAAAACTATTTATTACAAAACGAAACACAAACACAATAATGATAATCATGTATTAATTTTTTATTATTACCACAACAACAAGCACATATTGTATTTAATGTTAAGTTTTTTATTGCGTAACTTAAAAGAAAACAAAAGAAAACTTGTGAGAAATTTGTATCCAAAATGTAAGCAAAACAAAAACAACAACAAAAACAAAAAACAATATACAACAACAAAAAAGCAAAAACAAAGGTAACAAAAAAACAATACAAAACAACAAAAGAAAATTACAAAAATAAATGAATATAATTTTTCCTTTGCTAGCGGAAAATAATTGTGAAAAAATTAAACAACTTGGCTTTCTTTTTTGCTGCCAGCGGCGGCTCATGGACAGCGGGGCGCAGGGGCGCAGTGTACAGTAGTGCAGGGGGAGCAGCTTGTAGCGGGTGCTTGCAGCGTGCAACTTTCTTTTGCAGCCAGGTTAAGTACTCGACTCCAGCTCGAACTGCAACGAACGCTCCGCGGATCAAACCAGTTTCTCGATTTGCCAGCCCGTTTTCCAAGTGGTTCGCATGGGGCAGGGGCGAGGGGTGGCACTTTGAACTTGGCTGAAAAGTGGCAACAGCGCCCGGAAACTGCAGTCCGAGCTGCTGCGAATTTCACGGCGATTCACGATTTCACGATTTTAAAAGCGAACGAGGTTCAGCTCAATTTCAGGGAAGTTTGGGTGGATGCTCTTGACATATTCCGAGAGATCTGCCAAAGGAATAAGCTCTAGTTCAGTGAAGTATTCGAAGAGTAGTGCTGTCAAATGGACTACTACGTAGATTGCCTTGTCTTCGGACTTAAGCCGAAGCAGTTACACTCACGCTCGCGGTATGCATGTGTGTATGTATGTGCCTACACTCCCCTAATTAAAGGCTATAAATACTTGAGCGAAATTAACATCTTTGCGTCATTTAAAAGTTCATTCGTTTTTCCCGACTTTTATTTGTTTTTTGCACTTTTCGTAATTATACCCTTCACCCACTCAAAAGCGGTGGCAAGGGTATATTCGCTTTGTGCAAATGTGTGTAACAGGCAGCAGCATACCGACTGGGAATATGTATTGCAGATCTATTGATCTACTTGTGCTCGACTCTCTCTAGACCTCTCTTTTTTCTGTCCGTTTGTCCGGTTTACTTGTCCGTTTCTCTCTGAACTTGTCCGTCTGTACTGGCATGTCATGCAAAGCATCTGTGGCATTAGCCCCGTCTATTTGAACATGTATGTTAAGATATAAAACATTTATTGATTATATTTATAAATTTATCAATCATTTTTGTTTATCTGCCTAATTATTATTTTGAAAAAAGTTTGTATAGTGATACCTGTCCATATTCATGCTGATATTTGGTGCAAGTGCAAACTCAATACTAGCAGACTGTGACAAATCAAATCACTGTGTAGACATGGTAAGTGTATGACACGTTCGGCTCACTCTGTCTGTGAACTTTGATTCTGTTTTTCACTTAATTCGATTCGGTCACTTCTTGTGGTGGGAGCGGGGGCAGGGGAAGTGGACTATATACGGCGCCTCTGACGTGCCTGACGCTGATAATTTCCTTGATTTTGTAATTTATAGTTGTTTTTATAAATATATCCCACAGATACTACGTCTAGGTGGAGGGCGGGAGGGGATTGTGGCACTCTGCTTATAGGGAAACACGTTCCGATTATGCGACACACGCGTTTCGTGAGAATGAAAATAAAACTTATTTTCGCCTTTGCTGTTTTCCGTTTTCTACAACATCTTTGTTTTTGGTTGCTTTGTCCGTACCCCCTCCGCACCCTTAACTAGTTGTCATCAGTTTTCACACGCGTGTTCCACAATTTCGTCAGGCACCTGAACAAAGTTTTGGAGAATCGAGTCCGCACACTTGTCCGGTATTTCCCAGATGAGGCATCAGGCGAGATGGCAACAGATGGAGCAGGAGAGTATCTGTATTATTTAATCCGAGCTCGGCTTCCCATTGTCGTTCAGCTGAAGATAAATACATTTATAATTTTAGAATGCCTTGCGGAATGTGCCACATTTATGAAATGCGGAATTTCTGTTATTGAGCGAGGAAACAATTGGTAAATATTTCCCCAAGCTATTTTCGAAGAGGTCTGTCGGTCTGTCTGTGTGTCTGTCCCTCGCCCACACATTTCGCAGCAGACCTCCTAATAGTTATTCCGTCTTGTCTGGTTAATCACACGCGCGTATTTACTCTGTTGTCTCTAGATTCCCCCGACAACTGACATTAGTTCAGTTGACACGGAAAGTTTCCAGCTTTGGGCACGTGGCGTGGCAAATGGCCATTTGCGACTTGAGTTCGATTGAGATCGGTCAAAGTTCGCCTGTATCACACGACATACCATACATTTTGATATATCAGTATATCATTCCCGATATATCTGACTCCATAGTGAGTTATCATCCATTTGGGGCTAAGGCTTGTCCCTACCCTTCCATATCGGGACCCTTCTCTGCTGGCCTGAAGACTTCCGGCTGTAGGTCCTGAAACAATGGATCATGCCAAAACATGAATTTGTCTAGTTTGGTTCGGTTTCTTCGACCTTCACACAGAGGACCTTTCTGGCAAGGCGACCACAAGAGACTTCGCCCAACTTGCCCCTTCCCTTTGTACCCGAGGATCTTGGGCTCACTTGCGTGTCTGCAAGATACGATCACACATACACACTACACACACACACAGATACATTTGGTGAGTGTTGTGTTTGCCAACTTGTCGTATCTCTTTGTTTTTCCTCAGCGTCTCTGACTCAATTGGTGGCACCGCTTAGATCGCCCGTTTGACAAGCCAAAAACAGAAACAGAAACAGAAACTGATAAGCGCAGTGCACCGAGAGAAAAGAGGGGCGACTTAGCTGAGAATCTTCGAAGAGGGTGGACCGTAGAGTTGCGTTCTGCTTGCAGGTGGAAGGCACTGCAAGAGGCGATCGCGCTTTTCCTCAGTGTAAAAGTCTGTGTCTCAGCAAGTGAGTGTGAGTGTGAGTATGAGTGTGAGTATGAGTGTGAGTATGAGTGTGAGTATGAGTGTGCATGTGAATGTGGCTGTTGCCAACGGCGCTGTGGCTGTGACAACAATGTCGACTGTTGCGAGGCAGGAAAGCGGAAATGCGAACTGGGCGAACCGAGAGCAACAACAACAACAATAGCAGCAGCGGCAGCAACAACAACAACAACAACAACAAGAACGAGAGCAACAAAAATCAACTATAATTGTAGCGTTCCAAGGTTTCCACATTGTGAATGATATATGTGTGTGTTTGCAAGTGGATAAAAGTGTTTGCGTGTGTGTGTGTGTGTGTGTGTGTGTGTGTGTGTGTGTGTGTGTGTGTGCTTGTACCTGGGCTAGCAACAATGTGACGACAACTTTTCATTGCAATAACAAAAGAAGCGACAACAGCAGCAGCAGCAACAACAGCAGCAACAGCAACAACAATACAAGTGCAACAACACTAATGAACAGCGAAGGCTTTTTAAGTCACAACAACAACAACAACAATTATGACAACAATAAAGTACTTAAAACAACAACTGCAACAAAAAAGCGAGTAAAGAAAGCTGCACTTGAGCACTCTCGACCCTTAAATACCCTGCACAGCAGCAGGAAAACAATTAACCGCAACTGCAGTTCGTGTGGGCACGACTCTAAAATACTCTGCATAGCAACAGTTTTACTTAATACCTAAATTGACTAATTAACTAATTTTTAACTGTGCGCATACTCTTAGATACCCTGCAGAGTCACGGTTTTAATCACGTCTTTATATTGTTATTTTTATGTATGATTTGTATATTTTGCTAAGAAAGTTGTAGTCTTAGCTTTGTAGTCGTAGATGTTTCGTAGAACACTAGGGACGTAATGAACGTTTTAAGAGAGTTAATTGCGAACGACTTTGGCACAGACTTAACACGCCCTCATTTAGTAGTTCCAAATGGGTGCAGGAATGAAAACGACGAGCAAGCAACTGTGTGACTCATTCCCCAGCAGCTTCTCTTTAGCACTCGCCCTCTGGCCCCTGCCTCCCGCTCTTGGTAGCTCCGACTCTCCGTCCGCTCTCCGCGCGGTGTCGCCTCTTGGCCCTGCTGCTGCTTCATCTGCATACGTTTGCCAGTTCGCTGCGCTGCAACGACAACAAGCACAAAGAAGAAACAACAATAACAACAACAACCACAAATAGCCACATGTGCTAAATTTTAAGCATAGAAACAAAAGATAAACAAGAAACAAGAAAAAAGTGTAGCACAAAAGACGTTGAAGTAGCAGAGGCAGAGGCAGAGGCTGAGTCTGAGGCAGCGGCAGAGGCTGAGGCTGAGGCAGCGGCAGAGGCTGAAGCTGAAGCAGAGAGGCAAAGAAACGGCCGAAATGGTCGACTTGGCAACACTCGTACACTCACACATACTCACACAGGCACACTCAATGTGTAATCCCCTCGGCGGGCACTTGGTAAATTGTTAAATGTATCTCACAGATACGAAACGCAATGCTGTGCGCCGTACACTGTCCGCTGTCTTCGCTCGGCAATTATTGTACAAGTAAACCGCAATAAAAATGTAAATTTTCGTGGTTTCAAATAGCTGCTTATCTTTCTAACACCGCCCCTCCCCACCACCCTCAATCTCCCGCCCCAACGGGCCGCATCTGCAGCGTGCGATAAGTAAGAAATGGATGGGAAGCAGGCTTCGTTGGGGACTTGTAGTTGGAGGGGGTGGTGGAGGGGAGAATACAAATTAAATAAAGCGGCACATTCAAAAAGTATCTGGCAGATACACAAGTAAGTTTACAAAGCAACCCCGAAAGATTATTAACTGTTATTGTACGTATTCCCTAGTTTCGATGCGGGGATTGGGGATTTTGAAAGACTTGAGATACTCGGCTACAGTGTGTTGAACAACGCAAAGTGTTTACGAAGCATGCGATTATCAAGCACAACAAAAACTAATATATATTCTTCATAATATACCATGTATGTATATTTATACAGTATTTATATATATGAGCATATAATTATATTATGTATGCAAACAATCTAGACTCCCCAAATCGATAAATTCTTTTTTTTCGATTTTATTAAAATAGTTCAAAAACATTAAAAGATAAACGCATCAAATTTGGTAGGAGGATCTGTTGCAACATTATGCAGAAGATGGATTTTCAACTTTTGTATGCTACGCCCACCGCCCGTATTAAACGAATTTTTTGGATTATAAGAACACTAGTACACTAGACAATTAAATTTGGTTTCCACGCCCATCGCCCCCAAAAATCGATTTGGAAGTCGATAAATTGAGTTATAGGAAAAGTAGACAAAATACAAATTTTTTTTATATCATTCTAGCTGGTAATTATATTGACCAACACTATAAATCTTATCGGGCAATAAACACAGCAGTTTTAGTCGCGAGAAGTTCCCCATACAGCAGCAGAGACTTAGCAGAGGCTCAGCATTAATGATTGCGAATTTCAATTTAAAGATACCACACTTACTGCCGCCATTAATCGATTTTTGTTAACTATAAGAAAAGTAGAAACGTCATTCTCGAAATTTACCATAAAACACCATTAATTACAACCCGATCGGACATAGAAGTTATAGGCTCTAGAAGGTTCCAGTGCAAAGTTGGACTGACGCAGCACAGGGCCGCAGTTACAAAATGTTTCATTTTCTGGCTGGCGCTCGATTTTATGTTTGGTCTAGTGGTTAGAGATTTAGTTAGCAAATCACTGGTTCAACGGTTCGAGTCCTGAGCGATTTTTAAAAAATTTTGTTTGTATGTGGCAGTCACGCGTTCGACTGTAGCTTTCTTTTCTTTGTTTCTTCTGCAATTAATGTTCATATAAGTTCTTGATCATGCGGCTGAGTCGATCTTCCCTGATATCGCAGACAAAATTTAGATAATTTTAGATCTATAAAGACTATATAACAGTCTGGGGTAAAGTCTAAGGAACTGTAAATAACACATAAAATATAGTCCTTTTAAATATTAAAATAACTATCAAACCCAGATTAGTATGAGTTATAACTTCGATCTGTTCAAAGGGGCTAAGCTGTCATCCGACCTTCTTGTTCTTTTTAAATTAACAATCACTCACAAAGATGTGTATATTGACTCAAATAGGAATAGGATCGAGATATTAGGAATACCATTACTTTTATGTACGCTGCAGCCTTATCGATCGGTTTGCACAGAAATCAAAACAAAAACTTATGAACCATAATTTGCTTATCGCTTTTGTTGACACTCTTTTGCAGGCGCTGTTTACATTTTTATAGAGTACGATATATCGACTACCATGGGGCCGATCAATCAATGGGGCTTTCTAGTATTTGCAATCGTAATTGAATGTCAAATTAATACGAAACGACGCAAAAAATCAAGAGAGAGCGAGGCAGAGTGGGAGGAGCATTTGTAATACACACAGAGGAAAATGGAGAATGAACTATATTCCATAATGTCGAGACTCCCTCGAGAGTTTATAGTTGTTTCTTTTGTTTTCCCACATATTGCTTTTTATCAGATTGAAAACAGAAAAAATGTTAATCGCAGTAGTGCGAACAGTGAAGGAAACAAAGTGGCACAAAGTAGGAGTTGATTAGAAACTGAAAGGATCGCACACCGTTGATTAGGAGATACCCTGCCGCCCGAAACTAATAATATTAAAGAAAATTGTTTGAAAAAAGTATATATTTCTATTGTCTGGTTCGGGTGCACTTCAAAAATAATATCACCATAAATATATACATATATATATATATATTATATATATGGAATAGTTAGTGGACGATTTCTGCTGTATGGACATAGAAACTACGTTAATGATGCAGTTACAGCGAGTATATTAACCACATGTAGATGGCACACTATAGATATATGTCTGAGTTTTCCTCATCTGAACCACGTGATGGACAGACACTCATGCCGGCCGAGAAACCGCAGAGCGATGACTCCGCAACGAAGTTCGTTCCAGTTTTCTTGTTTCTTGTTTCTTTGCGCTACCTTCCGATGTTCCATGTGAGTTGTTTGCATTAGTCATCAGCATTATAATGACGATCATCATTATCATCGTGTTGCTCATTATGAAAGAGCATGATGAACATTTATTGCGGTTGCATTTTTAATTTTTGTGTAATTTTCATTTCAGCTGTGTTCATTTTGACTTTAAGTTGTTGTTGCTGCTATTGTTGCTGCAGTAGTAGTTGTTGTGCCTGTAGTAGTTGTTGTTGTTGATGTAGTTGTTGGTCTTCAACCTGTTGTCGTTTATTGTGTACTTGACAGCCATCGAAAGGGCAAGCAAACACATTTCGCAAAGCTCATTAAGTTTGCAATTTGCGCATACCCTGCCTCTACCGCACACAGAAGAGTATGCCGAGCCGAGACTTTAAGGCAGTGTCTACGAGTCTGTACACTTCGCAGCGACAGATGAATTACAGGGTAAGTGCTCGTCTTGCAAGTGCACGCACATCCCAAGAAGAGTTCACCTCGTTGTTTTCGGTTCTCTCTCGGATTACTTCTGCTCTGCTCCCAGTCACAACTCTCGACTCAGCGGGGCCCCAGCGACCCGACGGAGCTGTGCTAAATTTTGTAATCGAAAGTTGTTTTGATAGCTCAGCTTTGCACTCAGCGCTTAGTCAAAGGTATTAAGTAATACTTAGATGGATTGTGCCCCGCAAAGTACTACATGCATGTATAAGTATTTATAAGTTTCGTCTGCTCTTGTGTGGGCATATAAGTTCTGTGCGAAAGTACTATATGTACGTAGGCTTGTCTGTCCTTCTGTCTGTCTGCTTAGCAGTAGTTACTTTAAAAACTATTATAACTGAAGGACAGTTGATTGAGTAAAGTTACTTTAAGCTTTTATAGAAAACATTGGTCGATACTGGGAGGATATCAATCATGTTATGGCACAGGTCTCGTAGTTCTGGCTTTAGCACATATTTAGCTATATTGATGTCGAAATTCTTATAAAATATACTCAGGCTGCAGAAATCCATTCGTTACTGTTTCTCATATATCTTTTGCGCATCCATAACTCAGGGTATTTTCAGTTTGTGTTCACAAATCGCAGGTAAAATGTAGTAAAATATAAGGTGCCACGCCCAGTTTCGATTAGGCATAACTACGTAATATCATTGACTTTAGCTGTCCTTATCCTTATGGAATAATAAGCTCATTACTGTTAGAACTTTCACGTTTATTGGTTCTTCAGAGGGTTATATATCAAAAAGTGCTCGTACCTAATTTTTTTTTTCTAATAGAGAAGGAGTTGTTACAGTAGTATACTTCATTTGAATTTCAGATGAGGGTATATAATAGTCGGGCACGCTTTTATACCTATTCTATTTGTGCACTTGGAGTTTAATTTTGTTGCTGTTGTTACTCGGGCAAGGTAAATATTTATTCCAGTTGCTATTAGTCACAGTACTTATAAGCGAGACAGAAAGAGTGACAGGAACATAGTAGTATTCACGGAAAAGCTGGATCAGAGGGCACTGAGAGAGACACTGCTGCAAATTCTAGAAGATTCGCAAATTCTTCTTTTCATACGGGCTCAAAAACAAATAGAAGCCTGACACTTGTGTATCATACTGAAATAGACCCCTTATACCCTTAAAGTGGGTATATTATTTTGGATAGAAGTTGACAGCCCAGAAGAAACCCAAATCTTCTTACTGTTCTTTTTTAAAGATGGAGTTGCCATTTACTAAATAGTCCTACCAGAAATATATATAAATATATATACATATGCATATAATAATACAATCAAAGCTTAACAATCTTTCACGAATTCGGATTATGTATGTATTACAAGGAAAATGTTATAGGAAGAATCGTTATGCAAAGTAATATAATCTTACTTTCTTGTTTTTTAGTCGTTGTGCCGGTATCGCCAAAAACGTATAGCTCAGTCAGATAGTTAGCGAACTTTCGTTATCAGCAGACAGCAAATACTACCCTTATATGGAGGCATATCGATAGCACCTACAGCTGGCACGGAAACGACTACGTGCAAGTCACATGGCAGAGAAGAGCAAAGATTGCACTAGAAAAACTGCATTGTCTGCTCCCCAAGTATTATTCGACCAAATATTTGCACAGTCAGAAATCGTCTAGCCGGGTGTTGAGAGTCGAGCACGAGTGCCTATTGCCAGTCTCGAGTGTCGAGTGCACAGCACCTTTTATCTGTGAGTCAGTACTCTGAGTATGGCTATTTTTAGCGGAGATTGTATGGTGTTCTTCCTGCTGCGATTGGTCCAGAGTCGAGTTTTCGTCGATCTGAGCCCTTTGGCCTTCGGCAGAAAGCTACCTCAAGGTCGCTCCCCAGTCTGACGTCGGTGCGCCGAGTGTGTTTTGACCATTTCATAGAGCTGATAAGAATTTCGGAACGTTACCTTATCTGCTATGCTTACGAGTATTTGTTGTGTTCGCATTGATTATGCCCATTTTCCTCTTACGGTTTGTTGTTTATTGTTTTCCCGCTGTTATCAGCCTACGGCTATAGCTATGGCTGTAGGCATCGATCTTTAAACAGAAGTCTATCCCTATCGCTGCTGACGTGAACCTTGCAGACTATTGGTCTTACACAACAACCCACTGATACTCTGTAGTAGGTGCGTGTCTGTCACAGGGTATTTTGAGTGTGCTCAAGCTAACGTTTAGCATATACACCTAAATGTAAGTCCTAACGCCTCGTTATGTAACCTTTTGTTCCTGTAACATGTGCAGAGGACGTGTTCGACATCAACTTCATCTGCGTATGTCTTACAGCAATTTCTATGCCAAATTTTGTGTCTCTAGCTCTAAAAACATGAAGCTGACAGTCAAAAGGACAAGGGCAAATCGCCTCAGCTGAAACTGATCAAGAATATATAATTTATATATACTCTGCAAAGTCTGACACGGCTCCTGCTGCTTATTATATCTTAAATTTGTTTTCTCTATATCTTGTTATAGCTCAGAGTTCGATTTTTTCCATCGATGTATCGCGCAATAAATTCAGAACACCGTTCTACAGGGTATTTGCGGAATATGTCCAGCTGCAATTGTTTGTGTGAAAAGTGTAAGCAAATCTCATGCAGCGAGTTGATTGGCAAATTATTTTCGGTGGCAAGTATTTGTAGGGTTCCCAGAAGTAGGTTTTGCTAGATTAGTGAATACGCAAGGCGTTACGATCAGAAGACATTTATAATTTTTGGCCAAGTTTTTACTGAACCGAACCGGACAGCGCTGAACTGAACTGAACTGAACTACAGCAACTTGTAGCTTACATCGATATGCGCACTGCTATCGCTAGGTCTGGTTTCGTAGTTTCTTCTATATTTAGCCTAACCTCGAATCGGATAATAAAATCTCGAACTGCGCAACATGCAACTGGCGACTCGCTGCGAATCTTATGTGCAGTCTGACCCTGGCTCCGAGGTAGGTGTAGTCTGGCATAGCCCATAAAACTCAAACTACGCGACAGACGAAGGACGTGGGCAGTGTAGTGGGAGTGCAAATGCGAGTGCTAGTGCAAGTGCGGGCGGGAGAGGGAGCCGAGCTAATAGTTGGCTGCCATTGTTGCCCGTCGGGGCAAATCGCGTCAAATGTCAACTTTGTAGCCCCAGACAGGCACCCAAGCAGCATCGCGGGGGGCAACAGGGGGAACTATATGAGCTTATGCTGTTGTTGTTGTTGTCACAAATCTGTTGCATAACCGTTTTTCATAGGCAAATTCTTGTGACTCGCTCTCAGTGTGGCAAAGCTTCGCACAATCAATCCGCACTGACAAGCTTCTGGGTGTATTTCTGTATACCCTTCATCTTTAGGCAATGCAGGCAGTAGGTGGCATCTGGGCATTTCATACCAAAGAATTTTCATAGTTAGCCGCAACGACAGACAACGATAGCAGAAATGCTTAAGTTACGGCATTCTGTGATCAAAAGTTATTTATCGAATTCTGTGCAAGGTGATTAAAAGTAAATTAGCTTTGTGCAGGAAGAAGAACATTCGTGTTTTAAACCATACGAAGTTTATTCTAGATCAGCATCAAAGATTTGAATATGTCTTTCTATCTCTTTGTCCGTTTATCTGTGCTTATAACGAAAACTAAGTTATTGTAGGAGCTAGAGACACAAGATTATAGAAATTTATTTCAAACATGGAGTGCCATGCCTACCGCTTTTGAAAATTGATTTTTTAGTTCCTATACTAAATTTACAAGTTGCAACATTCTTATTGGACACACGCGCAGCTTATAATGGAGTTGACAATTTTTAAAAAATTAGCATTATAAAGAATTTTCTATTACAGGTGGGTAGATGGTATATAACAGTAGAATAATTGACTCTCTTTACTTGTATTCTTTGAATTTAATTTAGTTATAACCGAATTTGCTACTAACATTTGCCCCACAAGTTGCAGTATTGCACAGAGAGCCATACAAATATGTGTATGTATTGTTTATTGTATACGACAATTGAAAATATATATACAAGAATATACAAAATATGTATTTATAAAACATTTGATGTGTACCATAAACATAGAAAAATAGTCTCACATTTGTTCGCAATCTGTTTTTGGGCGTATGAGCATCTTGACCTTTTTGAGTGACGGCGCCTTCTGGCCCCACGAAATGCTTTCGTGCAACTCCACTTCGTGATCGAAGAATTGTCCATTTAAATTGCTTAATCGCAAAGATATATTTACATACGCCAATACGAATTCTAGGTAAAGACTGACTCACCTACGTGCACACCAGCTGTACCACCAACCACCTTTCAGACCCTTTGCACAGTTATTCCAGTACCAATCATCGTTGTCACGGTCCTCGGTAGAGAACGCCTGATTCTCGTGGTATCTCATGTGATCCTCTGTCCCGTTGCTGCCAGAGAATTCGCCAAGGCTAAGTAGCCGGAATTTATCAATTTCCCCAGCAATGACAAACTGATTATACCGGGCATATTCGACAGATCCGTCGAATTTTTCCATTTGAATGTAGAGCTCGTGCCGCTGGCTGTTCGTCAGACGATGAATCTTCTCGAGGCCAAGAAAGAATTCGCCTTCTAGGGAACCGAATCCTTCCAGGTATGTGGCCCAATCTCTGTTGAAGTTCACCCGTCCGTCTAGGCGTTTTTGGATAACTGTCCATCCGGATTCGGCGCTTACCTTGTCGCAGAGTACATTGAAGGTGTAGATACTGAAAGCTATCCGATGAATGCCAGGGGAATCAGAGAAGGGAATGCAACTGCTCGGGGGATGAACCTCTCTTTCGCTCAGCCCCAGCTTGCCTTCGATAACTTCTCCATAATTGACTTGAAGTTCAGACAGGGACTTATCGTCATTTTTTTCTGATACCAATTTGGTAGTTAGTCTTTCTATTGTCTTCTTGAAGAATTCGAGGATTGTGTGCATCTCTTTGACTTGCTTTCTCAATTCACCTACCAACGCGACATTTGTATTGTGCTCGATTAACTTTTCCTGAAGTTTTCTGATCTCGCCGTTTTTACTCTCGGTTAGATTGATGTTGTTATCGATTTCCAATTTCATCTGACTTATAAATCCCATCATCGGCTTAACGATTTTATATGCGTATGATCCACACTGTTCGTCCAACCGCTTGAATCCTTGGCAGGTCTAATAAGACGACATACTCGTATATATTACCTTGAGCTACAGTTGACCGACAAACTTAAATACTAAATAAATATAATGCCATGAAATTCGAAATTGAAAAATTACAACTTCGATTTAAGATTAATTATTAATTTTTTTTCGCGATAGTAAATTTGATAGCTTCACCACATTTCAACTTTTGTATACCTCAATTTCGGTAGCGGCATTGGCTAATCGGAACAAATATAGGTGTACGCATAGCGTGTAAACTTTTAAAGTCGATTTCATGTTTGCAACCAACGAAGAGCTAAACTGAAATGAAGCAGGGAGGGATTATATACATGTCCATATCTTCACGCTTCAAGAACAGAAAAATATAAATTTAATAGCCTCAGGCTTTACTTTATCAGTGAGACTCGTAGATTGTAAGTCTATATTATATTATATGTTAATACATGCTGGGGTAAAAATAGGCCTGGCTTCAATTCTGAACATATCTCTTAAGACATTTAGTATTAAACGTTACTCCCAATCAGCTTGTCTCCCATTGCTTTCTCGCAGTAATACCGATAATGAATTCTAAAACAAGTAAGGAAAGCTACAGTCGAACACAACCGACTGTTATATATCATTCACCCACTTAAGCCATGCAGTATTTATTAGTCTTACTCATACTGGCCGTTTTCACATATACAGCCAAGTGTGCCTGAGGCAACTAAGAGTTCAGCTGTGTCCCGATTATCGTTGGCTATGAGCGCATCACTCAAAATGAGTTCTGTAAGTTCACACTGACAGACGAATAAACGGGCAGACGGACATGGCTAAGTTGACTCGGCTTCTGGTGATGGCAAGAGTAAACACTTTGTATAATTTGCCAAGCCTCATTTTCCCGGTTACATGTATTCGCACAAAGCTAATATACCAATGCTTTTCACTGAAAAACTGCTGGGATATATGGAGTTGTTATTATGGTACTGCTACTTGATCCGCTTTTCCAGCACATTGTTTCCAGCATTTTATTGGAACTGGCTCTCAATTGGATATTTCGCAGGCGAAGCATGTGCCAATGGACCGGTAAGGTTTACGATCGAGACGGCTAGACATTTAATAGATCGAACTGCTACGTAACCAGTCACAACAAGTCTGCTTCCGACGAGACGTGACGAAATGTGCACACTTCAATCCCTTTGCCCGCTCTGCTCGTTTCAGCACTTGAGCGATAAGACGAGGAAGTGAATTACGCAGATTCAACGAGTGCGAATGGGAACGAACAAGAGCGGGTAGAGCACGAGAGACCTCTCCGATTCTCTGGCTACTCTCGCTAGGGTCTATCTTTATAATACTATTTTCAAACTGGCCCCTCTCACTTCTCCCTTGCGGCGATTTCCAGCCAAGCATTCAGCTACTTGTGAATGTCTGTCTGTTTGCCTGTTTGAGTGTTTGGGTACTCGTAACTCTCAAGGTCCATATGCTGAAAAATCGAGCCAAGCGTTTGTAAACTGAGAACACGATTCTACTATTTGCTCACAGGCGAAATCAATATTAAAATGCAAGTTCAACAAATCGCAAAGCACAGAACAGCAAATGCTTGAATCCAAAACTGATCGAATTTGCAATACCCGGGAATATTCAATCTTTGGAAAACAATTTGTATGATAATTTTGGTGTCTGTATATTCTGTAATGACTGAGTTCTGCAGACAGATGCATAAAAAGGCAGACAGATGGACAAGGTCCAATCGACTAATAATACTGATCAAGAATATATATACTTTTCAATCTCAATCAGCTAAACAAAGTCTAATATACAATTGTTGTCCATTTTCAATGGGTAAATGGTAAAAAAAATGAATTGCCGTATTAAATGCACACAGAACGTATGTTTCCAGAGTCAGGGTATTCAATAGCGACAACAAATGCAAAGAATTCAATAGACACAACAAAACTTAAATATTTATGGTTTGTCGTGTGAATAATACACAATTTTGTTACGACTATCTCAGATGAATAAATATGATAACGCTTCAAGTGAGAATTGCGCACACTGGCACACGCGAAAAGCCTGTTGTAACGCATAACACCGAACACCATTTTACACCCTCCGCCCTTTGGGAATGGGAATATAACGAGAAAATTTGATTCCCTCAGATATTATTCTAGCTGAAAGTCTATTGCTGTCGCTTGTGTAAATATTATATTGGGTTAGCGTAGCCAAGCTGGACATTTAAGATAGTCTGAGATGTTGTTATACCCCACAGTTCAAGTTGGGTGAAAGTACTCAGTGAAAAGACCTAACTCTGGAAAACTATTTCGTATATACTGGAACAACAGATCGCTGCTCTTATGAAACCTAGACCACAAATTCGTACAGCCAGTTGAAGAGAGTCGCAATTTTTCGAAATGGGTGCAGGGTGCATGGGAGTCGAGAGTGCTCGACTGGCGCTTTCTTTACTTGTTGTTCACAATGTTTGCGCGATGAGACCTATTTCTGGGGCTTATCAGCAAGACGTGATCAAACAAAGCGATTGAAAAGCAAAGGGAAAAGAAAATAAAAAGGCCTATTGAAATTATTTTGGCTATTAAAATAGGTTTTTGGATATTCTTACACATCAATTATCAAGTCTTCCCTACTCGTACGCCAAAAGGGCATGCAATTTATCAAGTTGACTGCGATCGCAAGGCGAGTTTTAGTTGTTTATGGTTTTCATTATGCTTTCGGGTCTCGCCTTTGAAAATTTGAATATTGTTTTTTTTTATACTTTTATTGCGCGTTGGCGAGACGGCCACACCTTCAGCCCGCGGCTTTGTGTGCACGTGTATGAGTGTGTGTTGGTAAGTGTGTGTGTTGACACACGTATAAATGAGAATCGGCCATAACTATACGCCATTTGATGGTAGTTCCAGGTGTGCGTGTAGCGCACTGCTCTCTATGGAGCGGGGGCCAAGTCGGGCCCAGTTAGGACCGGGTTGTGTCGTGCCGCTTAGATATATATAGCTATTTATATATACATACATACATACGTTCCGTATTTGCATAGCAATTTTGGCAGTATTTCATTTTATGTCTGTTTACTTTTCAGTTTTATGCCCTTATGCGAAAACAAGAGTGCCGAATAAATAAATAATATCATAAAAAACGAGTGCGTTCGCTGAAGTCACTCCGAAGCGGCTCAACGAAGAGATACCCTGTAGGCAGCGGATCACTCAATGGCGATGCCGTACAGCGTGTAGCTGCACATGAGTGTCACATAAGCCGAATGCACGAAAAATAAAAATATATACTCTACAATACTCATTTGACAATAGTTCTGCCTGGCGATACTATCGCCAGCTCAGCTCTCGTCATTTCGGACTCGGCACAGAGCAACCCAATCTCCTCTGGGAAGTAAAGGCTGTGTCTATTTGGAGCTTCTACAACAGTCGCTAACTTGACCTAGCCGACAATAGACGCATTATCAGAGTCGCACGCGTCGTCTACTCTAGCGTGAATCTGCGAAAGTGAGGCGGGGCAACTAATTGGAACTGGAATACAAGTACAGCGCGCAAGTCGCGGTGCCCCTTTGTGTTTTATTTATAGAAATAATCAAAAATTGTATGTAAATTCAATATTTGACATGACGTCTGGTATTTTGATTATGGTCCTCTGTACTAGTACCTCCCTTTCCCGCTATTCTCTTCAGCTTGATAAGGTTTATTTACATAGAGTTCGTATGATTGTTTCTAACACCCGAACAATTTGCATGGGGCTACATCAACTACTATAAGGCTGGGCGGTACAGTTTTATACCGTTCACTCATCATTAACGGGAAGCGTATGTTAGCTCTGTGCGAATATAAATATAGAGGCAGCATTGCATACCATGAATTCATATTTTTGATCAGTATCAAATTTGAATTTCAAATTTTGATTTAGGTTATTCGCGAAAGCTTACCAGTTGCGCCATTCTGTTATTAAAGTGGCGGAAAGGTATCTAATAGCCGAGTAATCTCGACCGCAGCTTTGCTAATTACGCTGGCAGGCAGCATAAGTCTTTCGGGGGACACATGGGACGTGGCAGAATCAGCATGTGGAAACAGAAACTGCGCAGTAAACATTAGGCATACGCCACGTTGCCCGAATGAAGTAATCGCTGCACTGTTTACCAACACTATGCATGGGCTTCTGCGCTACATTTGAAATGACAGTTCGACCAGTGTGCAAAAGTTTAGGAAGGATCGATAAGTAGACTTTCTGCACTCTGTAGTCATTACTGAATACAAGTAGAATTACATTGGCATCTGCATTTGTAAGATGTTACAGAGGTGCAGTATAAAAGAGCTCCCGTTATATCATGACCTTTCATCTGGAATCTCCATCTGAAATTCGAGTACCTAGCCAGATACTCAACGCCCCGAGTACCATGGTAATCCAAGTCTCGGCACATTCCATTCCATTCGATAGACCCGTTGCACTTGGACAATAATGACATTATTGAGCCTCGACTGCGACGCAATTTGCCGACTTACTTTTGTTCTTTTCCTCCTCCTCCACGTCTTCACGGTGTTGGGAAATACTTTCGGCTAATTGATTTACAACACTTTCGGAGCATTCCCCATGGCAGAGCTGCCTAAGCGTTGCAGAACATACGATATATGGTATATACATACATACCATACTAAGTAATAACCCCATAGGAATCGCAATAGTTTGTTAGCTCGTTTTGCACTAGGTCTTATCGCACAGATAAGAGAGATAGAAAGTGTGAGAGAGCTGACAGGGTATTGTGCAGTCGGACTCGCGGCGGAGCTGTCTTTTTATCAAGGCTGACACTGGGTCTGGGAATGGGACTGGGACTGGGTTCCATTGGGGGAGTTGTTGGGACTTGCACAACACTCGATTGTGTGACAATCGCGCTGAAGCGACGACCATACACATGGTCGCATGTGTATGTGCATGCACATATGTATGTATATGACAGCGTATGTAATGTGTATTTACTCGGCTGCTTATCAGCCCGAGTGTTGCTGTTGGACTCCCTTGGAACGCACTGGGGCTTGGGGTGGCACGAGCTGTTTGCGAAAATAATTTATGGCAAACTGTTGATTGTTAACATGGGGGTCCCAGAGCTAAACACAAGCTCCTCCTCGGGACCGCCCGCCTCCCGCCTCCCGCCTCCCGCCGCCCTGCCTCGCATCCACTTACCCATCCCGGCCCGCTGCCGTTCCCGCCCCGGCTCCGTCCCGCTCCGAGTGTGTGTAGAATTTATCATTAGTTTCGTAGACATTTGTTATTGCTCGCATAGCGAAACCAAAGCAAAGCGAAACGCGACGAGCAAAACAAAAGCCCCAACAAGCGACAGCTGCCCCTGCTCGAGGCCCCAAACATTGCGTCATTCCGCGTTCCGAGTTCTCTTCACACTGCAAATGCCTCGCTTCCCCCCTACCCCACTGCTCCCCAATCCCACGCCGTCGCACCGAGACGATTGCCAGACGATCGAGTAGTACGAGCGAGACGATCGAGCGAAGCACGTTTCCTAGAAAAACGACGCAGATTCTGCGAACGGGCGAATCGAAGCGTTGACTCTATGTAAACTGCCACAGACTGATAGCAAGAGTCTGATGTACTCACATGTACCTACCGACGAGCGATCATACCGCAGACGAGGCGAGGTACAAGTCGGAACATAATTGCTTTCGATACTAGTACTGCTGTTCCCCCGCTTCAGGCCCTCCATTCGCTGTTTACTTTTTATAAATCCTAATTGCTTGGAGCTCTTCAGGAACTAATTCAATTTGGCGAGGCCTTGAACCAAATACAAATGTGCGAGTCTTGCCTTCTTATCAGCCCGCATTTGCTTTGCCTTTGCTTTTTTTGTACACAGTACATGCGATATGCGAAACTTGATAGTTGCTCTGCGATACCCTGCAAGCGGAGCCGATGGAAGTCTCTCCCAGAACTCACGTAAATAAATTGCAGACTTATTGACTGGAGAAGTCCATGGATTGAAATATTCGTCTCTCTTCGTAGATCTGTTTGTCCCTCGGAATATCTGACTGATTGTCAGACTGTCTATCTGCCCGCATCTCAATTTTTCGCCCTCTCTCCATTTCTCTGTCTATCTGTTTTGCTCTAAACCTCTGTCTCTAGTGTCCTTTTCTAAATCCGTGTGTCTCTTGTCTCTTGTCCCTCTTTCCACAGTCTTGTCTCTACCTTCTGTCTATCCGTATCTCTTCGTTTGTCTGTTTCTCTATCTCTGCCTGTATTCTCTTCTCTTTATCTGTCTGTCTTTTAGTGCCGTCTGTCTCCTTTACCTCTCTATAAGCTTGTCTCTTTCTCTGTCAGCCTCACCTCAACCCTCTTTCTCTATTTCCCTCTCAGTTTCTATCCCTGTCTATTTCTCTCGATGTCTTTTTTCTTCTTCTCTGTCTGATAGCTCTCTCTCTCTGCCTTTCTGTCTGCCTGTCTGAATGTCTGTCTGTTTGACTGCCTGCCTGCATGCCTGTCTTTTGTCTGTTTGTCTGCCTCTCATGTAGTTCGGGTTATATTTCGTTCTGCTTACAATGTTTTCGGTCAACTCTGTGCGTGTCTTCGTTTCAGTTGAGAGCCTTTTTGATTTACGATCAAAACAAGCGGCAATTGTTCCGCTGAAAACAAGAAACTCCATTGTGCCTACGCCGCAACAAGTACAAGTGGCAACTGTCAGTGTTGCCAGCTTTGAGAAAAAAGCCAAAGCTCTTTGCCATTCGAAGGAAAGTCGCGATTAATAAAAGCTCCAGTTGCTAGAGAAGCTTAGTAGCAAGCGAGAAGGTATAGTCGTTTCTATAAAGTATACGTATATTCATGTTTGGTAGGTATGGTCCAACCCAGGCTCTCAATGTTCTCAGATATTTGATATTAGTAGCGATTGTGTTAATATTGTTACGATATTATAAATCCTTCTTCCACTCGCATACCGATCTATGCAGATCCCACAGAACAAAGAGAATTGCACGATTTTCAAAATGAAATAATTCAACAGATTTATTAGTTAATCTAAGATTGATTTCAAATTAGTTGCAGTAACAAAAGTTATAGATACTCGTATTATCAAAACGGGTTTGACTCTCTCCCTCTGCAGAGTGTGCAGAGCGACTTAAGTTGGAAGCGAGTGCAAGTGCCTATCGTAAAGCTCTTGCACTTGGTCCGATCCGATCCGATCCTATCCGATCCGATGCGATCCAATCCGATCCGAAATAAAATAAACCTAATTACAGTTTTTGTTGCCGATTCAACGCTGGCATTGCCTTACATATAGGTATGGTATGGTATATACATAGGTGTGTGCGTATCGCAGGATGCACACACGTGTAGGCATATATATAGTCTATATATATATATATATCGATTCATTAATGCATAAGATAACAACGCTTAATTGACTACGAATAAAGGCACCTGAGTTCAAAGTGTTATTGCCAAATGTAAATATGTAAATAAAGTAAACAGATCAAAACAAACTGAAAATATATATGCTATATCCACACTCTCGATCGGTAAAGTAAAGTAAAGTTATTCATTTCAATTATTGGTATGTTGATATTTGCCAGCTTCTGCGATCCGCGCGGGTTTCTGACTGCTGATTGACTACCCCCTTCGAAGCTACATGCTATATATGTAGGTGTATATATAGCACGTATATAGGTCTATATATAGTTTTATGTACATGTTCAGTAATTGTATAAAGTACTTAAGTGGTCTTTGTCCCTGAATGAAATGCGCGCTTGGCTGTAAGCCCTGCCCCGCCCCCGTCCCGTACCGCCCCCCTGTCTACACTTAGAATTGTTGGCTCCTGACTAGTGCGTTCTGCTGGTCCCTGCTCCTACTTTTGCTCCTGGTCCTGCGCTCCTGGGCCTCTAGCTGGTCCAGCTAGGTCCGAGCGCCTTCCGCTACCCATCGTATCAACCTCCCTCCACTCTATGGGTATACCTATTGCATCTTGTAGAGCTGCGGCGGCTCCTTGGAAGCCGGCATGCCCTGGTCGTACTTGCCCAGCTCCGCCTCGTACAGCAGGTTGTTGATAAGGTGCTTCACCACGATCTTCGACTTGGAGGTCTTCAGCTTGCGTATGGTGATGGCCACGTACTCCCCGAACACCCCGTACTCGTCCACGTGGCTGCTAGGGGCTGTCGCGCTGCCGCTGCTCCCGCTGGGCGTGGCCATCAGGCTGGATATGCCACTGCTGCTGCTGCTGCTCAGTGTTGCTGTCGCTGTCGTCGGCTCCAAGGATGTGCCCGCCGAGTGATTATTGCTGTTGTTGTTGTGGTTGCTGCTACTGTTGTTGTTGTTGTTGCTGCTGCAGTTGTTGTTACTAGTATTGATGTTGTTGTTGTTGGCCTCTGTCGGCGAGGAAGAGAGATCACGATCATGATCACGTTTTTGTGCCATGCTATTGGAATGTTGTTGCTTTTGTTGCTGCTGCTGCTGTTGATGTTGTTGCTGCTGGTGCTGCTGCTGCTGCTGTTGTTGGTGTTGCCCATTGCCGTTGTGGCTGAGATTGTGGCTAAAGTGTTGTTGAAACGCGTGAAATGCGATCTGGCTGTGGTTGAGCTGCTGCTGCTGCTGCTGCGGCGACTGCGACTGCACCATGGACTTGATCGGCGTCAATGTCAGCGCGCCGAGCACGCCCCCCACAATGCCCACGCCCACGCCGCCTTCAGGATCGTCGTCCATTTGCGCGCGGCGCTTGCGATGGTTGTACGTCAGGTCCGTGGGCTTGGAGTAGCGCAACGAGAACGGCGTGCTCGTCTGCCTGTCCAGCAGCGCCAGCTCCGACTCGTGCTCGATCTGCAGCGGAGGGGGAAGCAGGAAAGAGAGAGAGAGAGGAGAACAAGAGAGTGCAGCAGTTAGCAGAAGATCACTTGGCAGCGACGAGTACCACCCCACCCCAATCCTAAGCTCACTAAGTGTTACGTATTAATGCCCGACTTAGGAGTACCCCGCAGCAGTGGGAGTATGCCGATGTAAAGGGGAGGAGGAACAGCAGAACAGCTGAGTATAAGCTCAGCTGCCTATCCCCATCCCAAGTAGATAGCATGAGAGTGGCTAAGGAGAGCTCAGCCCAACTATGTTACATAGCTAGTCCCTACTCTGGTGTAACTCACGGCAGTTAGAGTATATCAATTACTTACGATTTCGGTCTTCACGTCATCCGCACTGATGTTGCAGTAGTTCTCGCCGTCCATGTCGGAAGAGGAACGTGTCTGCAAAGAACAGGACAAAAACAACGTTAAAAATTAGCAAAAACAACTACAACAACAACTACAACAACAACTACACCAACAATAACGACAATGCAGAGAATTTGCCGTACAAATACGAATAAGAATAACAGCAGAAAGCAGCAAAAGCGAGAGAAAAACAAATTAGAATAGTTATAAAAAATAAATAAATACACACAAACACACACGCGTATGTATGTATACACAAATGTGAGCCGCAGCCTCACTCGTTCACACAGACGGACTCACGCATACACGTGCACGCATACAAACGCATATGGCAGCGCCAGCGCCAGCAACGATTAAATTAGTTGCCCGACTTGGAGAAGAGAGGAAAGCAAAGTGTGCGAGGGGGAGGGCGAAGGGGGGAGGGGTGAACGCGACGTTGAAGTGGACCAACGAGTGGTCAGCGAAAAGCAAAAACGAAAACAACAAGCAGAGAAAATAAATAAACGCAACAACTGCTGCTACTGCTGCTGCTGCTGCTGCTGCCGCTGCTGCGGGCGGGGCGGAGTGGTGGGTGGTTGTGGGCAGCGCACCGCAGCGCAGCGCCGTCGCTTGGGGGGCAGGGTCGGCGTAAAACGTGTATGTAGCTGCCGATTTCTACGGCTGATGCAACACACATTTGGCGACGGCTACGTCAGCGACGGCAGCGGCGGCAGCAGCAGCGCAAATCAAAGCCAGTTGACACATACGCTCAGTCACACACACTTGCACAACACACACACACACACATGCGGTTGGTTTATCAAGCGCATGCGACGCAATAGCAGCAACAGCACAGTGAGTAGAAACAGTTTCTGCGACTGCACACTGCAACACTGTCGATAACAATCGCTGTACGTGTATGTACATATGTATGCATGTGCGTGTGAGCACGCGTGTATGCGTACTTACGATGTACATATTGATATATCGGCGAGGCGATAGCCACAACATCGATCGCCTCTTGCGATATGCTAAAACAGCGCGTAATTTGTAAAATATAAACACATACACGATAACCCGTGCCACTGTGCGCCACAGTTTTCGCTGTCGCGCTGACATACTGCTAGACACGGAGCTAGCAGCGTCGGCGCGTGTGCTGGCTGCTGCTGTTGTTGTTTTTGTTGCTGTTGCTGCTATTGCCGCAAAACAAGTCAAACCACTCACGCACACTGCAGCAGCAGCACTCTCACACACACATCTACAGACGCTCGCTCGCTCGCTCTCGCTCACACTCAAGCAAACTCATTCTCACTCGCATGCAAATCAAAAGCTTCGGTGGAACGACGACGACACAAACAAACAAGAATACTTTAGTTCGGCCTGCGCGCCAAGCGCATACCCTACCGGACAGCAGCAGCGCAGCAAGCGACACGCGACGTGGTGAGTACACCTCCTACCAACCACACCCACACACACACACACACACACACACACACACACACTTGTGCTCAATTTCTCATTCGCATATTCGCACCTGCACGAACTCGCGCACTCAGCGCATATGCTGCATTGCAGCGCAGCGTGCCAGGCGGTTATAAGAAAAATAAGAGAAATATGGAATCAATAGGCAATGGGCAATAGGCAATAGGCAATAGGCACTAGGCTAGGCGCTTACCACGGCCGATGCTGCAGTCTCTGCTTCTGCTTCTGCTGCTGCTGCTGCTGCTGCCGCTGCCGCTGCCGCTGCCGCTGCTGCTGCCTCTGCTTCTGTCGCTGACGTCGTGGCGTCGCCGCGCACACCCGACGCACAGCCGCCACCATTTGAGGTAACGTCCGAGGGCGCTGCGCCGTCCTCCACATTGTGCTGATCCCGTTCCCGTTCCCTGACGTTGGCCGCTGCCGCTGCGGCAGCCACTGCAGCGACGGCAGCAGCGATGCGTGCGGCGAACTCTTCGTGCTGCTGCTGCTCAGCCTTCTGCTTGTCCGCAGCAGCTGCAGCTGTCAGCTGCTCCAGATCTAGGCTATGCATCAGCGTGAGCTTATCATCAGCATCCGACGCGGCCAGCAGCGACGTCGGCTTCGCATCCACCGCCGCCGCAGCAGCATCGAGCGCAGGAACGACGTCGGCGTCGGCGTCGGCGTCACACTCGCCGTCGAGTATAAAGCGTATGGCCTCGTAGGCGAACCACATGGGCTGGTAGTGGACGCCGCGGTTGCGCCCGTTCAGCACTTTGCCGTGCTCGCGGTGGAAGGAGGAGCGCAGCGACTTGATCTTGGAGCGGATCGAGCGGATCTCCGTGCCGTACTTCTGGCTGAGCAGCTTGAGGGCCTCGTACTTGGTCTGCTTGATGTGGTAGCCCTTGGTGTTGGGGTCCCACAGCACGCGCTGCCGGCGGTAGTCCTCGATGAAGCCCAAGATTGTGGCGCGCGACCATTCGATGCGGTCTGCCGGCGGCGACGACAGCGTCGACGGCGACGCCGGCGGAAGCGCTGTGGCTGCGACGGCGGCGTCGGCGATCAAAGCAATGGCATTGGCGTTGGCGTTCGCGTCGAGTTTGTACTGCGCTGCGGCGCCGCTGCTGGACATCATGTGCGGAGAAAGTTGTCTGGGAAGGAGACTGCGCTGCTGCTGCTGCTGCTGCTGCTGCTACTGCTTTTGTTGTTGCTTTCTTCGTCGTTTCGTTGTTGTTGTAGTGGTGGTGGTGGTTGTGGTGCAATGGGTGGTGCTTGCTTAGCCTGGGCTGCTGCTGCTGCTGTTGTTGTTGTTGTGGTTGGGGGTTAGTCGTGCGCGCGCGCGCAAGCGGCTGCCGGAGAGAATGCGGGAGAGAGAGAGAGTGGAGTGAGAAACGGGTAGAGAGGAAGGCGGCAATGAAGGTAAACGCGACGCAACGCAAAACGCAACGCGACGTAAAAAAAAGCGTCCACAACACGTTGCTTTTGACTTTCGACTGAGGCGGCGGCGGCCGCGGCTAGCGGTTGTGTGGCAGAGGAAGCGTAGCAGCAGCAGTAACAGCAGCGGCAAGTGTGGCGGCGGCGGCGACGGCGACGGCGACGGCGACGGCGACGACGACGGCCAAACGGCAGCTCAGCTGCATTTTGTGCGAGAGAGCGCGCTGAGCGATGCACACTGGAACGCAGCTGCAGTGCAACTGAGCGAAAAGCTCGACTAACTCCAAAGTGGATCAAGTTCAGCTGAAGTACGCGAAAATCCCTAAAGAAATTGCGTGAATAATTTGCTTGAACGGACGCAGTAATTAATTTATTAAAAACGAATTTTCCTGCTTTTCATTTGCATACAAGAAGAGCCTAATTTGGGCACATGAATTCTGCATTTATTACTACTGCCAAGCAGCAAAGACTCTTGGCAATTGAAAACGAAGGAACGAGAAAAAATCGAGTGAAGTTTGCTTAAGTTGTACTACGTGTAGCTAAAGCAAAGCATTCCAATTAAATTAAATTAAATTTAAATTAATTTATAAATACGTTATTTGGCTGCTTTTGAGTAGGGAACATGAAAAAGGCTAGAAATATCTGTGCTATATACTTCTATTGCTGTGCCCGATATAAATGTAAGCTTTGTTTTCGCCGCTTATCGGCTTCCACGTCCGATTAGTTTTACTCGCTTTCTGTACCACTGTGCAACGTCGCTTCGTCCAAAATCAACGCAAAGGTGTGCGACTCTGTGTTTGCTGTTTGTATTGGTGTGTGCACACACACACACAGAGAGCTACAGGCATGTGTGCGCCAGTGAGCGTGCGTGTGTGTATGCTGGTTGCAGCGGCACGCGGGGGCTTTTTTCGCTCACTCACAACGACTCGACGCGACGTAGACGTAGATGTTGCTTCTGCTGCGCTGCGCTGCCCGCGCTGCCCGCTCTGCCTGCCTGCCTGCGCTGCCGGAGACCTGTTGGTTGCTCGCTTGATAATGCTGTTGCTGTTGCTGTGAGTGTTGACTGTTTTGGGTTTTCTATTTGTTGCTGCTATCAGCTGTTTTATTGCATGTTGTTGTTGCTGCTGCTGCTGCTGCTGCCGCAATATATACTACGTGCTGCTGGCGCGCTGCTGGCGTTGTTGCTGTTGCCACTCGACGACGACGTTGACGCTGCGATCCCCCGACACGTTCGCTGTTGTTGCCGTTGCTGCTGCTGCTGTCGTTGTTGTTGTTGTTGTCGTTGCTGTTGTTGTTGTTTTTGTTGTTTTCGCCGCTTCGTCGTTCGCCGTCGGTTGTTCGCTGTTGAAATCACGATTTGTACTAATTTCACATATTTAAACTGTGTGTGGCATGCGCGCTGTTCCAAACGGGCCAGTTGCTGCTTTTGTTGCTGCTTTTGTTGTCGTTGTTGCTGCTGTTGCTGTTGTTGTTGCTGTTGGTGTTGTTGCTGCCGCTGCCTGTTGCTGTTATTGTCGCTGCTGCTGCTGCTGCTGCTGTTGGCCGTAAAGTCGTCACTCGCTCATGTGCTGCTCCCACGCCCTCGCCCCGCCCCGCCCCTGTCCTTGCCAGTGAGCAAGCACCTTTCTAAGCGTGTTGTTGTTGTTGTTGTTGTCGCGATTTAAGCACTCAGTGCTGAGCAGTACCGCAGCTTTGCCAGAAGCTTCGCCGAAAGCTTCAACTGAGAAAAGGTCCCGTTATTTTGCTCTTTGCTCTTCCTCGTTCGCCTGCCGAGTTCGTCTTCCATTCCCCCGCCCATTTCGCGAGGCGAACTCCTATTCATACGTAAAGGGTATATAGATTTCGGCGTGGCAAAGGCAATTCTACTTTCTGGTTTTTTCTTCGCTTTTGCTGCTGCTGCTGATCGTCGCTGCCTTCTGCCGCTGCTTTTCGTCGTCGCCGTCGCCGCCTCCACCTCTGCTGCTGCTGCTGCCGCTGCTGCTTTTGCTGCCGACGTTACCAACAGCGGCAACACGTTGCACAGTGGGCGCGTGCTCTGCGCATGTGACGAGCGCTGCCAAAAAAAGTGTATGGTGCTTCGAATAGCGAAGTGGCAGGCAATGCGCTGGATAGACATGTATGTACATATATATGTATTGCACTAATACAAGCATTTAAAATGGAAGAGGCACGAAAACTTTTATTTTCTGCTTGTTTATTGAGCATTTATTTTCCCACTGTTATTTTTGATTAATGTTTAATTATTTTATCATTTTATTAGCGCTGCCACGGTGCGACTGTATGCAAATGAAGTTACGGCGAAACGCGTACCTTGAACCACTGTGCACGGGCAGGCAGGCAGCTACAGCTGTAAATATTGTTGCCGTCGTTGAGAAGTTGTTATCGCTGCCGCCGCCGCTGCCGCTGCCGCTGCGCGAAGCAAACAGAACAACAAAACAAAAAGAACAACAAAAGCAACAGCAGAAATTCACAAAAGCTTTTGCCAGTCAGCAGAAACACGAAAAGAATCAAAAAAGGAATTGCATTTCACGGCGAATTTCGTTGTTTTTGTTAATCCAGGGGCGCGGGCTGTGCGCACTGTGCACACACACACACACACACACACACACACACACACATACACACACACACACACACACACACATTAGTCGATTGCCACATAAAGGAGGATAAGTTGCGGAGGAGGGGAGGTGGCTCCGACGTCGCTCACGTAGGCAGATTTGTTTTTGCATTTTGAGTGGACAACTTTGCCGCTGATCGACATTGAGTCGTGCTCTCTCACTCCCTACCCACCCCTCTCTCTCTTGCTCTCTCGCGCTCGCACTCACTCGGGTACGAATGCAGTCCTCAACACGTGCAGCTTTAAATTTCGCCGAAAAACTGACGTCGTAAGGCAAACTCAAGCGCGCGCACACACACATAAATATGTATGTATGTACACATACACATGCACGTACTCAACAGCAGCAGAGAGCCGACTGCAGCTTGCCTCGCGCTCTTGCTCTCTCGTTCTCTGACCAGCTGCCCCCCGTCCGCTCTCCTTCACACTTCTAATGTGCACAACGTTTGAGCATTGCGGAAGCTTTCGCGTCTGCTGCCTCTGCTTCTTCTTGCTTTAACTGCTCATTATCAAGCGCCACAGTCGCTGCTCAGCTGTCGTCGTCGTCGTCGGCGTCAGCGTCAGCGGCAGAGGCAGCGTCATGTTTGCCGCACCTACGATAACGGCATTGACTCGACTTGACTCTCAGCCCGACCCCCTTCCCGCCTCTGCCCTACACGAACAGTCACAGTGGCTGAGTGAAAGCAGCGAAAATGCTGCGACTGCAGCGCAGAGCGCGCCACCAGAAATTGAATCCGAAATTGCCTTTGACTGCGTCAGGCGTTGCCAGCGCCAGAGCGCAGCCAGCGCTAGCTTTGCTTTGTTGCCAACTTCGCCGTCAACGTCGTGGCTCAAAGCTTTGCATTCAATTTTCGTTTCAAGTTGACAAATTGACGTGCAAAGTTGTTTGCGCAGCATTTCAGTTACATTTTCAGTCCCTCTTTCTCTCTCTCTCTCTCTCTCTCTGTCTCTTTGCCTCTCTCCCCCTCACACAAGACCATCCACAGCCCTCTGCTGTCCCGTCACATTTGCAGTGCTTCATTGCACCATTGCCTTTGTCAGTTCTGTTTCCTTATTGCTCTTATGCTTTCCCACAGTCTTCACGTCACTTTGCTATCATAATATGCAATTACGCGAGTGTGTGTGTATTTAATACTGTGCCTGGGTGCGTGTGTGGCTGCTCGCGCAAACGACACTGAGCGCCAAAATATATTTCCATGTCTCTCCCTGTACTTCTGCTCCACTAGGAAATGTACGTGGAGTACATGTTCACAGACAGGCGTAAATTAAAAATAATTTAAAATAAGCTGTAAGTGTAATTTTTGAATGCACTGTACCCAATAGAATGAGTTCCTGCTTCTGTTACTGCTGCTGCTGTTGTTGTTGTTGTTGTTGATGTTGTTGTTATTGTCATTGCCAACTGCATTGCATTGAGCTGTCACATTAGAGCAGCAATTCGATATGAACATCCCGCCCCTCGCTCTCTCTGCACACGTAGCGCGTGTGTGCGGCTCTCCTTGCGCTCTTCCTATTCTGTTGAGCTCTCAGAGCTCCCTCTCTCTCTCTTTCTATCTCTCTCGGCTGAATAGTTTTATCAATCAACTCAGAGGCGTTGTTGTTGTAGTAGTTGCGTGCACTGTTGCTGAAATTGCCGCTGACGTTGACGTTGTCTGTAGAAAAGACAAACTCATGCACTTGCAAATACGCACACAAGTACAAGTACAAGTGCATGTTTCTATACTTGCATACATATATGAAAATGCATACACACATGCGAGTATGCATAGCTTACGTTTGATATGCATGTATCAACACAAATACCGCCGCCGTTGACGTTGACGCCGACGTCATCATCTCTACGTGCGCCTGCGTTGTTGTTGTACCGATAGCTCGTGTATATCGGATATCGCTTATCATGCATCGTAATCGGTTGATATTACTGGTCTATCGCTCGTACTTCCTTATGGTCGAGTGCTGTTGCCAAAAGAGAAGAGTGCCATAAAGTTTATTTATTTGTCTATAAACAATTAAGTTAAGCAACTGATGCGTATCCGAGGTATTCGCGCCGCTAACGGGAAGTCGCCGTCGAGTGCGCTGGAAGGAAGTGCATTCGATTGAGTGCGCAACAGATAAATGTAAGTGTATGTGTGCGTATGTGTGTATACATATATGTATGTATATAGTACCCGTAGAAACCTCTATACCCCATACTGACAGCGATGTTAGCCTAACTTGTGTTCAAGGTGTCCCCTAGCACAGTTATCTGTTGAATATGTACCTAGTGATACTTGAGTACATCGTATGATTATATCAAAGATTATATGATATCATTTTATATTATATTATATTATATTATATTGTATTATACTATATTATATTATATTATATTATATTATATTATATTATATTATATTATATTATATTATATTATATTATATTATATTATATTATATTATATTATATTATATTATATTATATTATATTATATTATATTATATTATATTATATTATATTATATTATATTATATTATATTATATTATATTATATTATATTATATTATATTATATTATATTATATTATATTATATTATATTATATTATATTATATTATATTATATTATATTATATTATATTATATTATATTATATTATATTATATTATATTATATTATATTATATTATATTATATTATATTATATTATATTATATTATATTATATTATATTATATTATATTATATTATATTATATTATATTATATTATATTATATTATATTATATTATATTATATTATATTATATTATATTATATTATATTATATTATATTATATTATATTATATTATATTATATTATATTATATTATATTATATTATATTATATTATATTATATTATATTATATTATATTATATTATATTATATTATATTATATATATTATATTATATTATATATATTATATTATATTTATTTGTATTGTATATTGTATTCTTGAAAAAAAAAACTTAATAAATAAATTGGTAAATATTGATAAAGAAAATAGAAGTAAGTAAGCTATACTTACTTATACTCCATGTAACTGGAGTTTTATTTTTTTCCATAAAAAAACTCGGAATTTGACCGAATGTTTCTATAGAACTATTACGTATTTGGTTAGGATAAAAATACAAAAAACGAAGACTTTGGGATATATTTGTCCGATCTGGCTCATTTCGACTTATTTATACCACAGAAGAAAGTACATAGGTTTACAAAATTGTATCATTATATATAAAAACTATGAGACTAGTTTGCGTTGCACCTGACGGATAGAAAGACGGACATGGAATTCATTTTTTGATCAACAATATGCCATAGTATGTATAGGAAGTTTCCTTCCTTGCGTTACAATTATGAGGCCAAAATGATTATAATCTTTTGCAAGCGTGTAAAAATAGCGTGTAAAATAATATGTATTATTTGTTTGGAATAATAAATTAGAAGTTTATAGGAAGGTAATATCTTTTATTTATTATTGATTTAAAGCCTGCGAGCAACATAAATTAATATACCTAAATACAAACATCCGAGGATCAAAAATAAGTTAGACTCGAGACACAAGTATGTAGCCAGGCAAATTAAAAAAAAACTATCTTCTTTTCCAATTGGCCATTACTAAATTGGACTTTGATTTTAGAACTTCATTACGCATTAAAAAATTAACCATAAAGTCAAAGGATTATACAAAAATTTGACTTAAAAGAAACGTACGCAGTAAAAAGGTAAGAGAGAGAATTTAATTCCATTAACTTTCTCTCATGTGGTCTCAAGCGTAATTAGTATACGTCCAATAAGGATATCCGAAGCATATACAAAAGCAAAACTCGACACACAAGTATGAAGTCATATAATCAAATTGGACTCGAAATAAGGATCAATCAAAAAGAATCCGTACGCATTCTATGAGATGAATATGCGTATAGACTAGGACATTTTATAAGGCGAATGGATCCATAATTGAATTTATCATAATGCCATTCAAAATTCAAGGATTAAGTATAAAAAAATTTTGACTTGTCGCAACTCTGACACTTCCAAACGCTTCTTGGACTTAAGTAGTAATTAGGTCTCGATGATTTTGGATTCCATCAACTTTCCACCATGTGGTTTCATCTGATAAACTATGATTATGCGTTGGCCTCAAAGTGCTCGCACGCAGGCCAGAAAACGCGCGATGAAGACATTTTGCGGTCATCCTCAAGTGTTAAATACTTCTCTAGGTCTACAGATAATTATGGCCTCGGCCCATTCATCACGATGCCAATGGGCGGAAAGTATCTGAAAGATTGTTGGTTTAGCTGGGCCGGGGCGATGCAAGTAGAGTTATTTATGTTGGAAGCCAGCAGCAGGATAACTATTAAAAGTAACTACCAGGCAAACACTCCTCCAAGCACTCCACTTGCCTTGGATTCCTTTGGACAACCGGTGGAAAGTTTTTCGGCAAAGTGCCATTTGGTTAAACATTTTGACATATGATAAATGATTCGTTGAAGCCCGTTGAAAACGTTGAAGGCGAGTGTCCATTAGGTCGGACATATGCCGTAGATGCTGCTCCCGCCATCCGCTCCTCCCCCTGGCAATTTGGTAACCCATAAATAGTATCTATGGGGCAGAGCCATGTAAATTCCGCCTCCTTGGCTGCGCGAAATGGACTTCCGCTCTCAGTCGGAAAGGGGGAAGGGGACTCATTAAATAGAAAGCATTTATTGCGTATCCAGATACAGCTGGAGATAGTTGCAGATACACAGACGCAGACACAGGCCGGTAATAGAATGTCATGAGCAGCTGTCACGCCGGGAGGGTGCTGTATTGAATGATTGAATGAGCGAGGGAATGAATGAAGGCTCGAATAAATGCCTGAATGCTCCGAATGCTCCTGGTGCGATATCAGGAGTCAGAAACTTTGAAGTAGCATCGTAAAAGTCAGGAAGGTCATTTAAGTTTTAATGATAGAGCTGTGTGCCAGTGAATAGGAAGGAAGGATGCGTCCATGGGTAATGAAAAAGTTACGTTCACACTGCACCCCAAGCACAAGGCTTTCTGGTCGCAACGCCTTCAAAGGAACTTGCGGTTTCATCTGCCACCCCTCGCTGAGGCCCATTTCCAGTTAAAGATTGCCTTGAGTATCTAGAGTAGCAAAGTAAATATTCGTTGGGGTGTTTCCCAAGTGGGGAAGATACAGAGAGAAAGAGAGAGGGAGAAAGTTACGACAGTTGATCAATGTTTTAGTTCCGAATACAATTCGCATTGGATTCAACAGGGAAGTACACAGTGGGACAAGAGTTAATCTCTTAATGTGCAATGTGATAATGTGCAATTGGAAATGGTATATAGACGTCTGATTTAATTTGTGGCGACGATGTCACAATTTGATTTGTATCGTCTTCGCAAATGAGGAAAATTAAATAAAACATTCCCTCAATTTCAACTGGAGTCGATTTTGTTTACAGAAGTTAGTCAGGAAACTTTATTCAAAGATATGTCTATACGTTCATTGTGCGTATATATGATGGCTAATATTTTGCAAAAACTACATCAACAAGATATTTGACGACCTCCTCACAATGATCATGCATTATTGTGAAGATCCTTTCCGGTTTATTTTAAGAAAAATATAAAAAATGCTGTTAAGTTAGAGTTATAAAAGCTTAGGATAAAAGCTTAGCTTATAATAATAATAATCAATTTATTGAAAATTTTTCTTATGATATACTTCATTCTTAATATACTTCATTACTTTCTTTTAGTGTCATGAGCTTTATTTGAAATTGGGCTAAAAGAGTTAATAAACGTGCGAGTTGTTGTTCTTATACAGGGCAAACTTATTCTACGTAAATTCTTGAATAGCATAACAAATTGCATCGATTGAGCCGTTTGTATTCAAGAACAGCTTAATTGGACATTGGATGGGTGTCAGCCTTGCTTTAATTGGAAACAAAGTTTGTTATTACTAGTATCCAGTATCCTTGCTTTGCAGATGTAAAGTTTTGTATTGGAAGTGTATCTAACAGTCTCGTTGCTTTAATTGAATATGAAGTTCGTTGGTTAAAGGTTATATAAAAGGGCAGTGTCTGTGCTTTAAATAGATTTAAGTTTGGTATTAGCAGGGTATCTAACAGTCGAGTATATCTGCTTTAATCTTTGGTACTGGAAGGGTAGCTAAAAGTCTAGTGTCCTTGCTTCAAATAGATCTTAAATTTGGCCGTGAAAGGGTATCTAACAGTCGAATATCCCTGCTCAGCTTCATGCTTCAGCTGGATGCATTTCAACAATCGTTGGCTGTGCCTATGTGGGCTATACTTATATCCTACGCTGGATTGCAACGTAATACCCCGAGTCGAGTGCTGCCCGCTTCGATGCTCATTGAGAAACAATTGCAATTGATGCTGCCGCGGGTCAAAGGGCGTGCTATTAGCATCTCTCTCCGAAACTAAAGCGGAAGAATTGACGCCGCTTTTGAGCCGTCCGTGCTTGTCTCCCCTGCTTCTCTGCCCTGCCCTTTTGCTTCCTTTCCTTTGCTCGCATCATTATCGCTTCTCCCTCCCCGCTGCCGCAACGACGCTGTGCCTAATATCCCGGCTACTGCTGGGTTTAATGACTTTCGCAAGCGACTGGCTCAGCCCCTTCCAGTACCCCGCACACACACATAAACACCCACACACACACACACACACACACACACACACACACACACACACACACACACACACACACAAATGCACACAACACTTTTGCGTAAAAGGAATGAAAACAGCTTACGCAATAATGGATTTTATTAAGGCATTGCAGGACAATGATGCTGTGAGTGCGCGCGCGAGTGTGTGTGCGTGTTTGTGTGTGTGTGTGTGTGTGGACGCCAATTCAAACTACGCCATGCGTAACAAATAAATTCATTAAGCGCAGCCAATGCCTTGTCCAAAACATTAGCAGAGGGAGAGAGAGAGAGAGAGAGAGAGAGAGAGGAAGAGAGTGCGTAAGAGAGCGAAACGGTAAAGGCAGGGGAACAAGGTGAGGCGAGAGGTGTGAGGTGTGCCGTGCAGCCAGAGAAGCGTAGAACCGGCGGCTGAATGAATGATAATAACAAAAGCCGCTCGGCCTGGCACGCGTAATTAAGTCGCCCGTTTGCCCGTTTGCCCGTTTACCCGAATGTGGCCCGGTTCAAGTTCAACTGCCAGCAGGACCTGCAGCCCCTACCACCTACCTGCCCCCCTCCCGTTATTCAAATGATATTTATGCCTGAGTTGCGTACGCTTAATGTTTACGATAATGGGGAGCGAGGCAAAGTATCCCCGGAATATGGTCGAGGCCCTGACCGTCTCCGACTAACAAGAAATTGTCAAACGTGCATCCGCCAGCAGTACCTACTGCCCCTACACTCTCCACGCAGAATGGCTTCATTAAAATGTATATGAGCCGTGGAGCGAATTGCTTACTGAAGACAGGCGCTTCGTAATACCGTTATATTCTAATATCGAATGAATCAATGGGCTTACGAATGTGACAACATCGCAGTCGCATATGTCTTCTGTTGGCCAAGTGTCCTAGTCGAGGGACCTCAAGGATAGTGGCAAGCCGTGATTTAGTATAGCTTGGGGAGATTTGTTTGGCCATTTTTGCTAAAAGAAACGTTGTCTTCGGCGTGTTGAAGGCTGTATACCCTTGCAGAAGACTGCATAAGTTGTATTCCATTGATATATCTATATATCTATAAAGATATAGTTATGCAGTAAATTAGGCTAAGAACTCAAAATCCACTAGATTTTAGAAGTGTGTTAAATAAGCCACGATCGCGTTCTAATTTTTTTAAAATTGTGAAACCTGTGCTTTCCTTGGCTATGTCAAGCTACTTTTTCATCATAAACAATTTTGCACTTGGACCCGTTGTTAATATGCTTGCTATATGCTATAGTGCAGCGGTTTGAATGCAGTTAGATCAGAACACATTCTGAATACGATAAGTACAAAGTAGCAAACTTTAATAAATAACATAAGCCCAAATCTACCGATATTTCTATGCTAACTAGGCCTGGTTTTGACTTTACTTGTATATGCCAGGTTTCGTCAAGATGCTTAACAACTCAGTGATTAGTTTGTGTTGCTGCAGACAACACGCGAAAATGGCAAGAGCTTCGGGGCTGGACTAGTATATACTATATTGAGTAGGAGATGTTTCTTATGGTTACACATTTTATACTTATTTCAAGGTTATAAATACTTAAGCCTAGCCCAGTCCCATTGGAAAGATATGTGAGTAAAACGGGGAAGTACATCACGGTTTAGCGGTGGCCGGAAGTAGAAAACTAAAAAACAGAGACGACGATCCATTCCCGATTCTTCTACATTCAGCTGAGTATTACAAATGTCGCGAACAAAGCTTAGAGAAAACACTCAACTGAGGAAATTTCGTGATTAATCACACGTCTGAAGTTTTCGTAACCGTAACCGTAAGGTACGTACCGCCAAGCTGGCCCCTGATATCGCCAACTACCCTCTTTCCTACCGAATTCAGTTTTCCATAGCTTACCAAGACTCTCGGATGTGGCTGCAGACTGTGCGTGTCCATGGACTGGATGGAAGTGGCCTAAAGAATTAAATTTATGTAACCCCGAGCCGAAACAGAGCTAAGTAATGTCAATGTTTCCAGTTTTCATAGTCATAACTTACGCCAAAAGCCCGCGCACAGCCGGAAAATGAAACAGCTGACTAAGCGAACAGTGGGCATAAGGTGCAATTCTAGGTTTGTTTTTATATAATTTTATATAATAGTTCCAATGAAACAATTTGCATTCAGTGTTTTTCAATTTAAGTTTTAATAACAATGGAAAACAAGAATTGACTTATTTTTTTTTTTTCAAATTAAAAACTCTTGCGACAAATACATTTTGTCTTTTGATAGTTATAATAAATTATATTGGTTATACGTTAAGGTTTTTAAACTGACGGTTTGGAGAAAATCATTCTATACAAAAATAAAAAAATATATAAGAACTCTACATTTTTACTCTAAAAAGTGAAAATAAAAATATGCTTGAAATCTATTTATACGATATATATCTCTTTTAATTTGCAGAGTAAGGAAATGGGACTCCTAACATTTTTGTAGTTCTTAGGAGTAACCGCTTTTGTGCGTAATTTTGGTTATCACAACCACTATGTCAGGCGTCCGACCAATGTGGCACATACCTCTATGCGTGATTATTTTGCGCCTCGAAAGCGAGGAAAAATGTTAATTAAATGATTTTCTCAGTTGGGCCCCGCCAAAGCCTCGAATGTGGCCGGTGCACGGTGTATGGTGTAGCTGTTTGGTGTTATGTGTCCGGTGTCCGGTGGTTTTTCGGTCCGCGAGCTGCGAGCTCTGAAAGTGACTCGAGTTATGCATTACTGGAGGCATTTTGCGGTCGTTCGCTGCCCACGCATATATTAACGCCCTGATAGCGATCAGCGGCTTTTCCGACCCGCCGACCCAACGACCTAACGACCGACCACACCGAACGGGTCTCATGATTTTGCATATCGGACAACGGAAAAACGGACGAAAATGTCATGCGGCTGAGCGGACGTCGGTGGTCGGCGGTTGGACGTCGGGGTGTAACGACTGACAGCGCTGCGCCGCCGCCTCGAATAGGCGCGACTCACGCACAGGCCCGGGGCCAGAGCTGACCTGTGGCTAACTAGCAGGTGATGGACAGCGCAGACTGAGGGGTACTTGACCCTCCCTCTCTTACCACTCTCGTACCTATCTTCTTTCTCACTCACTCGTTTCACACGTCAACGCAACAAAGCCGAAAATTAGTTAACTTTTTTCCATTTCCATTTTCATAAATATTTACATTTACCCAACACTCTACACATGCCGTTGCGGAGTCCCTTGCCAATGTAGTGTGTTTTCTCATGGCTGTTCGAGGTTCTGCTGTAGCTCCTAGATCAGATCATTAGCCGGACACAACACAATGCGAGTTCTGTTGATTGATTGATTGTGGCGTCAATGGATTGTACGACCTTAGTCTAAACTCATTAGGAATATCCTCGTAGCCAGTAAGGCGATCTGCCGAGATCTGACAGTTGCAATTGATTGTGTATTTATATAGACATTCATCTCAATTCGAGGGCTTCAATTAGCAGGCATCGTCCTAATGAAAATATATTGGTAATTGTACAACACAAGACAGTCGAATCTATCATAGCAGTTTGCCCTTAGAATGAACCAAATATAACATAATTGTTCTACGAATATATCTTAATCTGTACAGTAATTAATTTCAAGATACATCTATTAAAGCAATAACATAAACGGAAATTTGAATAAGTTGAAAAAGTATTACGTTGAATACTCTGACTCAGTTCACATTTTGATATGCAGTTTTCTATAAATGGAATATACATTTGAAGGTATTAGGAACTAAAAAAAAACACTAATATATGTATATATAGACTTTCGTTTTTTGGTAGAGTATTTTTCGGCCCACTTACCTTTTTGCATTCATGCTTCCCTCTCTTTTCTCTCTCTGCCTCGATTCGCCACACACATTTCATAATTTCGGGGGTTCTCCACAGAGCCGTCCGATAGTCCACATTAGGTACGAACATTTCCAATTTTGGGGCTCAAGTTGTCGGCTGTGACGACTGGTTGGACTGGCACAGGCCCTTTTGTTGCCGGGTCTGGCCCTTTCAATTGCTGCTAATGAGAGCCACAAATTAATTAGGTTACTTCGTTACGTCAACATGATATGCAGGGGAGCAGGGGTAGTGGCTTTAGTAGGCAGCGGTAGGAAGTCTCGACTGATGCTAAGTTGTTATAGTTGTTGTGGAATTAGCATAAATTTCTCTCTCGCTTTTCTTTTCTCACTTAGTTCACACGGAAAATTGAGCAATTTTCCATCGTTTTTCTGCGGAACGAGGTTTTAGGTGAAAAACGCAATTTCTTTTAATTTTCTAAAAAACTTCTCCATTTTCTTTTGTGCGATTTCTTTAAATGAGCCAGATGGAATGCAAAATATGATAACTTTTATGAATACAATCATGTAGTATATATATCTTAGATACAGGGCTATTGTACCTTAACGCTAAGAGATAATGTCTATCATATTATATGATCATGGTCATATAAAGAATATACAAATAATCATGATTAGGTATGCTCGTTTCGGCTAGCTTTATAATGACAAAACCTACTTTAAAATATAAAATCTGCTTAAAAATCGCATATTTATCATTATTGTTCATTGTTCCTTCACTTACCATATTAGTTTACATAGTTATTCTGTAATGACGTAGCTAATATGTATCCAATGTAATATTGAAATTCTTTAAAATATGTTTATTTCCGCTTATTGAACTTAGAGGAGTTATGGTTCCATATTACAAATTTGGTTGTCCAGTTATAATGAGAAATTATTTGTGTTTGCTTAAAAAATAATGCTTGGAATGATTTCCCCAAGCAAGTTAAATATCTTTAATAGTGGACTTATTTTTATGAAAATATGAGAGCATGTTACGAGGAAATTGTTAAAAAAAGTTGGTCACCTTATCTTAAGAAATAAAATTGTCGGCAGCTGTACGATATATCAGTCCAATCTGACTCGTTCCTTCTTACTGACAGCGCAAAAAGTTAAGAAACTTTTTGTCCCAAATTATTATGTCCCCTAAGTGATAGTTATCACTTAAGAACTGAAGTTGTTGGTTAATTTGCACGAATATTTAGTCGGGTACATCTCAATTTGTTTTACAATTTATTTTCAAATTTGACAGATTTCTTGATTATCTTTACTTTACTTCAAGTTAAAATTTGAAACCTTTTCTAAATTTTAAATACAAATTTGACAGATTTCTTGATTATCTTTACTTTACTTCAAGTTAAAATTTGAAACCTTTTCTATGGAACACGATCTTATATCTTTACAATGCTAGGCAATTGTAGTACTGTTATTTTGGTGGAACGCACATAAATTAGATATCCCATATTAGGTTCGACTATCCGGCCAAATCCGACTGTGTGTCTGTCCGTCTGTATGAATACCTAGATCTTTTATACTCGTGCTAGAGTTTTCACATTTAGCAGTAGAATTTTTTTAATTATTCTTACAAACCGTTATAAAATTGTCTTAAATGCGGGTTATGAGAATGGTGAAAAAAAGTTATGTTTAGGAATAAGGTTCGGTTGTTTGGACTGTATAAATTTTAAGTCTTGTCGGTCGGAAATCCTATTCGGCACTGATTGAATTTCACAATGTGACGCTACAGTTGCGGCGTTGCCAATTCAGAGGAAAATGTATACATGTCAAATTTGGTCTTATGCTAGAGATGACAATAAAATGAAATAATGCGATGTTAACTGTACGCATTCAGGAACAATTGTTTTGAGGAGCCCTGCATATAATACGAATTAGTCTTCACTACTATTTGACCACTCTGATTGGGTAGAAGCACAGAAGTTTTTCAGTAACAGCCCATTTTAGATAAATTTCTATAATACATTTGGGTTATGATTATGGTAGTGAGTATCTTACAGTCGAGTGATCTCTCGTGTACTTTTTCTATTCTCCCCTCTTAGCGACCAAAAGTTTTGAGGAATTCACAAATTATCGGTAAGCTGTCGATAATGTTGGGGGCGCATTAAGTGAAATGTGAGCAATGGAATTCGCGATTTTTGCTGCAGTATTGCGGAGACTCATAATAAGTTCACCCATTATGACGGTATTCAACTGCTGCCGCTTGGGAAAATAGTGGGAATTAGACACGCACATACACATGCAAACACACATCCATATGCCGCATCCGCACACACGTGTGCGCTTGCACCATTAGGTTCCCATAAAAGATACGGCTAAGCGGCTTACGCCTACGCATCGGCGGGATGCAGGATAATAGAAACCAAACTGAACCGAAGCGAACTCAACTGAACGCAGTATGTAGCTGGGAATCAGGACAGCAAGGGGCAGGGTAAGGTGCGGGGGCAGGGAAAGTCGGCTTAGTGGGGCTGCGGTTAACTGCCAGAGTTCTTAGGCAAAAAGTAACGCTAATGAGTAAATCAAGTGCACATGTGTGAGCCCTCAACTGGAATCCCCTCAAATCACCGAGTTCCCGAATCCTCAAGCACCCGAGCTCCTGAGTTCCTGAATCCTCAATTCCCCAAACTGCCTGCCAGGCTCTCGCAGCCTTTGAAGCTGCGCCCGACGCGTGTTGAACCATAAATAAGCCTCGACCCCGACTCCCCCCGTTTTAATAGCTAAATTATGTAATCATGATGTGTGCTACACACACACACATACCGAGGGGGAGGGGGTAGAAGCTGCTCCGGCTGCAGCTTCGTGTTGTGGCATTTATGCAAATACAAACGTCGCTTCTTGTGAGAAACTTTTGCTTGGCAGCAGTACCCTTCTCCCGCTTCTCCGCCACGCCCCCTCTTCGCCAGCCCTCTGCACTCTTGCCACTTCCCGCCCTTGCCCCTTTTTAATTTGAAATTTTTCATAATGAGCGTGGGCGCTGGCAAAAGGGGCGGGGCGAGCGGGAGGTGCCCTGCCGTTGCCATAGTGTGAAGATTAAATTCTACTAATTAGAGACGTCGAGTGGAATGTTCGCGCTTTGTGTGTAACTTGCTCAGCAGCTGAGTGTGCGTGTCTGTATGTGTGTGTTTATGAGTGTGTGTGTGTGTGTGCGTTTGAGTGGGCGCCTGATTGGGTAACACAGCTAACAAAATGGCGATGAACTTAACGCAGTCAAAGACCCCTGACGAAATCCCATGCCATCGCATCCCCATCCCGAAACCCGCCCGCCTGCCACGCCCTGCCTGTGTGCCGGATAATGCTTCAGTGCTTTTATTGATAGGTCGAGCGTAAAAAGTTTTAATCTCCAGAACAAACAACTAAACTACCGAGCTCCCAGCAGTCACTCCAAAGTCTCTATTTGTCGAGGGCTTAGTGCATGGCATACTAGCAGAAATCGAGGCAGGTCATAACAGGACACAGCTACAGGGTATCTGGTTTAACTGAATTGTAATAATTGTTGTTATTGTACAACCAACCGATAGATTTTCGTTTAATTCTCTAAATATTCTAATCAAACTGATTACATAAAATTCATGGCGTTGCTTAATTTTCTAATTTATCTTGACTTGTTGAACCTGAAACGACTGACTTCTATATCGTGTATCTGCCGAAGCAAACTTTGAAACGTTTTCAAAATACCTTAATTTACCTTAGGCTTATGCAAAAACGATAATTTGATAATTTAAATGGATCATTCTATGATAAAAAAACTTTCAGACATACTTTTTTTGTGCCCGTGTTAGAAAAATGGTACTAATTCTTTTCCTATAGAACAATCGGACGAATCTCATGCTAGCATTCGCTTCGGTACCGCAGTCATTATTGCTTGTTAAAACAAGTCGAGAAAGATACAGATATAAATTCATTCTAAATTTTAAAACGGGTTTCGAAGGCTGTGAGCGTACTCATAGTTTGGAGTAGGCTTCATCAACGTATGCGAACATTAACTGATATACTAAAGTTGGTTTCTCAAGACCTTTCAATATATTGTATTCAATAGCTGAAATCTTTTTGTTCAAATTGACTGTCGGCGTGGATATTGATATTGATCAAGAATGTATATACATTGTCGGTTTGACACGTTTTTACGGATTTATTTATAAATTCGAGCTCAATGTATACTATATAATCATGTTATACCCTGCGTTTTTTCAATCTATTTAAAGTAAAAATTAAACTTTGAAAACAATAAAAACTTCTTTTTTAGTTCCACACGGATATAGGAAGGAGCTAAAGTGCGGCGCGGAATTAGCTTCCAACTATGGAGTGGAAATTTAGATACGACTCTGTTGAAACTTTACGCGCTGTGTTTTAATTTCAATTTAATTATAAATCACACAGCTCGCAGAACATACGGCTAATTTGGAATACTCCGTACCGTTGCTAGGTGCTTTAAGCGAGTATGCCGAACGCAGTTTAAGTTCCAGAAGCTCTGTGAGCTTGTGCACGGACTTCGATTTAATTAGCTAAAGACCTTAAACGGATTGTCGCACAGGCCACAGGGAGATCGGAGTAGGGCAGGACCGGGCCTCAGACGATAAATCAATTATACTCGAAAACGCTTGACAAACCGTTGAAAAGCTCGAGAAAGGGGTTGAACGGGTCGGCAGGAAAGTTAAAAGCACGAAAAATGCGTTTTTAATTTCCAAGAGAAGCAGAGCTTTGTGGCCCCAGATTGGAACCTTCACTTAGAGGTGGTATCGCTCGCACGCTCGCTCCTTTCTCTATCTCTATCCCACCTACTGGTCCTCCTCGCCGGTGGAGTGGCATTCGCTTTGATGTTTTATTTTAACAATCTGTCACTGCCACCAGATGTTTTTCGCTGAAATTATAATTTAACTGCCATTGGGCCTGCTTCTAAATCTCCCACTCCCATTCCATTTCTCTCTCCTTCTCCAACTTCATCGCCGCCCTCGTCTCGTCACATGCGGGACTGCATCATGTTGCCGGGCCATAAAAAGTAATGACAACCTGAGCTTCATTCGCCTCTGCGCTTGTTCGATAATGATGAACGAAGTCGCAGATGATGCATAGGCCGTAGGCATATCGTGGTAGAGGGGAGTTTCGGTGAGCAAATACCTAGTGCATTGATTCTGTGTCATCTTCGTGTCATATTCGATTTTGAGTCCCACTTACTTCGCTCTTAGAACTGACATTAATAGTTCAGCTTGTTTAATTGGAATACCGATATCGTAACCTAATCAGGACTTTTTCTGTTTACAATCTACTTTAAGAGTTTAAGTTGCCCGAATACCAATTCTGGTTTCCATTAACACCTAGGGAACTACGCTACTATGTATCTAAAACAATGCCATTTTGTGACGTTATCTGTTTCGCATGATCTGATTCTTCGAGAAGACACAGCCAAATGCTCCATTTTGTTTGAGCTTTCAGTAATTCACTTCATTTCCTTTGAAGAAGATCCTGCAACACATTTTGATCATGCTGGAATGTCGAATCGCATTAACTTAATTAATCAATAATCAATTACTAAAGATAAAGATGATTCTCATATAGGGCAGCAATGTCTTAGCATCAGCTGACCAAACTGAAGATTGGTTTCTTTTAGCTTGTGGTCGATTGGACGATTAGCTGATTGACCTACTGCGTAATTAATTCGAAGTGTAAGTCCCACGAGCATAACTGGGGTCTAATCTAGGATTATATGTTGATGTTGTAAGAGTGTTGGAAGGGATTTGGCAGGGATTAGCTCTGAGATTTGTTTGCTCAGATAAGTTGACTTGGTTGCGAGTCCTCACAGCTGTCCTCTGACGCCTGACCTCTGACGTTGCCTGGTGACAGCCAACGAGCCAAGGAGCCGCCTTGCCAATGCCGTCGTCTCGCTGTAGTTCCAACCCATGTGTAGTCCTTCTGGCGTCGTCAAAGTGCCAAAGTTTTTCATTGTAATAAATATTTTAATTTTGAACTTGTGCAATTAACCCAAGATCGCATGTGGAAATTGTGGGGAAAATCGTGGTAAACGGGTCGACCTGAGGAGGGGAGAGAGGGCAAGCAACTGTTTTCATGGCAATTGCACACGCTGAATGCGACATGGGAAGAGCCTGGGCCACAACATCACTGTGCGTCAGCCTACTCGGAGCAGGGAGCATTATGAACTTAAGCTGTTTTCCTGACTACAGCAGTAGCAACAATAATGACAAATACAACAACATCAACGAAGACGAGAGAGCAACAACGGCCCTTAAAACATGCCAAGTGGTTAAGTTGTTCACCTCCTCCGACAAAAAGTTGTTTGAGCATCCTTCCACACACAAGCAGAACAAGTAAAGAAAGCGACAATCGAATGTACTCGACTCTTAGATACTATTACCTACTTCAGAAATTAGAACTTAAATCAAGATATTCAATTTTCCTGATTAACAGTTTACCACACTTAATTTGCTCTAAGTATAACTGGATCCATTTGCTTACAAAGAAGAAAAGACGGATAGACGGATAGACTTTTGTCTGTTATATACATTTGCACAAAGCTAAAACACCATTTTGAATGGTATGTAGAAAAGAATTTGATATGGAACAGCAACGGGGCAAGGCGCATGAAGCATTCAAATGATTTTGCATAATTCAATGGAAATGCTGGAACAACATCCACGAGCAAACTTTTCCCGTTTTTAATATATTTTCTTCAATTGCGCACAATTAATCCTTTTTACGAGATTTTCTTTCTCTCGCTCGCTCTCGAATCTCTTTGGCTACCCTTCTGGTTTTACGCAGGTAAACGTTGGCTCTGAGCCCTGATTCCGGTTCTGACTCAGTTTATGTCTCTGAATCTGATTCTGTGTCTGATTCTGATGCTGCTTCTGAGTTTCATCCAGCTGGAAACGCGCGCACACAAAGGCCTTAATTATAAAAGTCAACACGGCCCGTGAGCTGAGGGTGGTGGTGGTGGATGGGTATAGCGGGGTCTGGAGTTACCACCGACTTATTGTCATCAACTGAATGAAAATCCTCTCAGGAAAAATAAAAAATAAAAATTAAAGGAAGAAAAGCCCTCGCATGTAATTAAAATAAAATCCCGTTTACGACTTTCAAAGATTTCAACGGTTCTGGTTGGACCTGCTGAAGTGAAGCAAGCCTCCCGGAAAAGTGAAACAAAAGCGAAAGAACGTGATAAACTTGGACTATATCAATTTGGCTCATTTCGTTTCGATTCCTTCCCCTGAGTCGGCTCAATGGCAGCTGAAAGGTTACATTCGAAAGATCGAGCAATGTATACCCTAGAAAAAATTCAAATAAAGTTATATTTAATTTTGACATCAAGTTTTTAGAAAGCTTCTTAAGAATGTCAAAAATATTTGAAAATGTTTAGTTTATGCAATTGTATACAGTACAATCAAATAGTTGCAGTTTATGGTATATATATTTGTCATGAAAAATATACCTAAACATGATATTATAATATTTTCTAGTGTAGGCACATGTTACTCAAATTGAAGTGAAGAAAGCTACAGTCGAGTGCACTCGACAGTAAGATTTACCTTTAGCTGTTAAAAAAATAATTCTTAATATTACTTTTATTGGCATCTTTTCGAAGTCAAATACACATGCATTAACGCTAATGGCACATGCCGACTGAACACTGACAACTGTACGTGCGCAGTCGACGTCGGCGTCGGGCCTCTGCTGCTGTAAGAGAAACTTCCCGTTCCTATAACTTCTGTGTTTATTGTCCGATTATTGGGGGCGGTAGGCGTGGCATCCAAAATTTGAAAATCCGCATTCTGCGTAATGTTACAAGACACCCTCCAAACAAATTTGGTGCGTTTATCTCTTTTCGTTATTAAATTATTTGCAAAAAATCAAAAAAACGCATTTATCGATTTGCGGAGGTGGTGGGCGTGGCACATCAAGTTTGAAATAAACTCGATTTGTGTATCCCAGCAAGTCTGGTGTCTCTAGCTTTTTTAATAGCTGAAATCTGTGCGTTCATACAGATGGACCGACGGACGGACGGACAGACGGACAGACGGACAGACAGACGGACATGGCCAAATCGACTCGGCTATTGATGCTAATCAAGAATATATATACTTTGGTCTGCCACTCCTCCTTCTGCCTGTTACATACATTTTCACAAAGTTAATATACCATTTTTAACCCATTTTCAATGGGTAAATGGTATAAAAATGCGATGACGTTCAACCAAAATCATGGAACGGAGAGAAGCGGATTTGTTAAAGTTTGTTTTGGTAACACGGGTAAATATTTATTTAAACTTGTGAACTATCGAAACGGTATGCTTGGCTATAAAAGCAATCGAACGAGATTTTGAACTCAGTACCGGGGACTACATAGTCGGTCTATCTATAGAGTTTTCCGCACTGTCGTTGCCCGTCTTAATTATTGTCCGTTTTTATTGCAGTGTCCGATCGGATATAATGTCTGGGTCTGGCGACCCGCTTAGCAGCTAATGTCAATATCAGCGCAGTCATCGTCACCCTTTGCCCAACCGTAATGTTCTCCCTTCTCCTATCGTATACCCCCGCTTAGATCTGATTCGCATTCTGGCTCCGTGTCTTCGGCATCCGTTGGCAATTACATTCGCAGCGCAGCTCTTTTCGCGCCGCCGGCGATATGCTAATAATGCGTCTTGCCCAGTCGCCATCAGAACTTGCCTCACCCCACCCCCAGAAGGGTGGAACGATGTTCTCGTTGTACACTTTTTGTGTTGTTATTTCCCCTGGCCCGGGCCTTTCCTTTGGTTTTATTATTTTCAAGTTTAATTAACTTTTCTCTTGTTTTTGGGCTCACGTAAATTTGAACACTTTGGAACTGGGACGCGCAGACCCAATGCAGAACACGATATGTCGCCGGAGGCTGGCGAGGAGATAAATACGCCTAGGGAGAAAGTCTTCAAATTAAATTTTGAATCTAGAAGGTGGATTATGTTAATCTCTGTAGAGGGTGCACGCCTTACATACTGAAAACCTTCTTCTAGTTTCAATTACCCGTTTATTGACGTTGAACTTGATCTTTCTAAGCTCTCTTAAGGTAATTTTTATAATTTAACTAGAGAAAAACTAAATTAACTATTAAAATAGTTATCTAGAGTATTCAATATTCCGAATGTTCGATCTAAAGCTGTAAACTAGAAATCTGTTTTTATTTAAAATATTTAATGCATAAAGAGCGATTGCCGTGAGATGTTGCTGTAGTATATTCCTTCTGAAAGGTTTATAGTATGTACTATATTTTCAATAATATGTGATTCCTCTATGGTTTCTATAGTCTAGAATTCTTAGAATTAGCTTTGCTGAAAAACAGAATCAAGTTTCGTTGCCTTATATTAAAAATACTATAGTAGGTATATTGTCACGTTCGGTCAAATACATTGCAGCTATAAGCAAATCGGACTTCTGTGTTAACAGTGTTACTGCATAATTAAAGTTATAAGACATTGAGGAATTGTCATGGTTATGGTTTACAAGTTTTCAACTTCAAAACACCGAAACGCCTTTGCTCTTCTCCCACCTCTTCCTTACCACACTCCGGCATAGTCACAATTCCGTCGCTTCTTTTGTATCTCTCGCTGGTTTGAGCTTTTAATGCGACACGTAATAATTGCTTGATGCTTTAGATTGGACTTCAAGTTATATACAATAATTACAATTGATTTTCAAATTGATGGCACATGCCGACGGAGACTGAGAGCACAAGTGTGTGGGATGTATAGAAATGAAAATATTTGAAGAGTAGACAGATAGGCAGAATTTCATACGAGTCAAGTTTTTAATCCCGTCACACTTGACTGCTGAACACCTTTTCACTCTACTTTTCAGATATGTTAAAATGTTTCTGTTTGATGTATGTTCTTCGGAAAAGAAATGTTAAGATAGGGAAATAGTAATCCAATTGAAATATTTTTTTTTAAATGTTAGCTTGTTTATGTTATTACATGCCAATTATATGTTATAATAGTGCGATTTTATTGAGACTTGGATGAATTATGGGAGTATGGTAAGAAAAATGTAAAACAATTTTGATTATGATATCTTGAAAGATTATTACATTTTATGGCGAAGCATGTATATCTGAATTATAATTTACACTGTAAGTTTAACGCGCTTTTTATTCTAAACAATCTTTTATTTCCAATACATGAGAGCCAGTACAGGGTATAAAGACAGCGGCACGTCAATACGATTTCTTGGTTATTGGCAACGATTATCGTGGCTCATTACTGGGACTTATGGTGTTGTTGTTATTGTACATTCTCGTTGAAATTGTTGTATTTGCTTTTGTCATTAAAGTCTTGTTTACTTGACGATCATGATATGGCAATGGTTGACTCTATATGTGTATTTACCCATTAAAAATGGGTAAAAACTTTGTGTAAATGTATTTAACAGACAGAAGGAGGCGTGGCAGACCATACAAAGTATATATTATCTTGATCAGCTTCAATAGCCGAGGCGATTTGGTCATGTCCGCCTGTCCGTCTGTATGAACACACAGATCTCAGCTATTTAATTTAAAACACATAACGATGTGCCACGCCTCCACCGCCTCCGCAAATCGATAAATGCGTTTTTCGATTCTTTGCTCATGGTAGAAGGGTGTCTTGCAACATTATGTAGAAGTTGGATGTTAGACTTTTGGGTGCCATGCCCACCGCCCCTATAAAACGAATTTTTTGAATTTTGAGAACATTAGAACAGTCGTCCCGCAGTCAGCGTGCTGTAGGCATGTGCTATTAGCCTAAATGCATGTGTATTTGCCTTCGAAAATATGCAATGCGTTGTTATCAGTGCACCGAATAAAAGTCATTAATATTAAGAATGTTTTTTAATAGCCAAAGTATCTTACTGTCGTGTGCACTCGACTGTAGCTTTCTTCACTTGTTTTATAATGAAGGATCTGTATTCTAGTGTCGAGTGTGACGGACTCACTGGCTTCTTCTACATCAATATTTCCAATGTGAGTACAAAGACTACTGTGAGCAAAAAGTAAGGTGAATTTTTAATTTAAAATTCGCGGGCTTAATATGGGGAACTAGTTCTTTTTTTCTCGAGTTGGCAGGACTGTTGATGACATTTGGCGGGAATTTCATGTCAATGTCAGTATGAGTACTATATTTACGCTTTTGTTTACCAAACGATCAAGAGTGCATTTGGCGATTTTTACAATGTCTGATTTAATTGAGCAGAGAAGTGCCATCATATTTTGTTTGCGGAATGAAATTTCGGCACCGGAAACGTTGAGGAAGTTTGGGGATGGCCTTTGGTGATTCTACCATGTCCCAGAAAAATGTTTATAAGTGTTACAAAGACTTCAAAGAGGGTCGGGAACGTGTTGATGACTTGGAGCGCTCCGGACGACCATCGACGTCAACAGATGACCAACACGTCAATGAAGTGTAGGAATTAGTGCTAAAAAATCGTCGGTTGACTATTAGAGACCTCACTGATATGATCGGAATATCAGAAAGATCTGTGAAAACCATTTTGAAAGACCGTTTGAGCCTACGAAAAGTCAAATCTCGTTTAGTACCGCACACTGCACTCGTTCTTCGTGACCATTTCGCCAAGAATTCGACGCATATCGTTCCGCAATCACCGTATTCTCCTGATTTGGCTCCGTGTGACTTCTGGCTATTCCCAAAACTCAAGAGACCACTCCGGCGAACGCGTTTCGAGTTGATTGAAGAGATAAAAGAAAAAGCGACGAGGGCGCTCATGGCTGTACCGGAAAGGGACTATTTGGCCTGTTTCGAGGATTTGAAAAAACGTTGGCATAAGTGTATTTTATCGGGAGGGGATTACTTTGAAGGGGATAAAATTGATTTAGGAGAATAAATAAAGAATTTTGACTTTACAAAAATATTCACCTTACTTTTTGCCCACAGTAGTATGTTTAGTAAAGTAGTATAGTTTAGTAAATTTAGTAAATTGTAAAGTTCTGATACGTTCGGGATCCTCAATTGGCTTTCGGAAAATAAGTGCTTAAATAGTTTTATTGGTAATATTTGGAAAATTATTATGGTTGTTAGAAATATCGATCTGAAATAAAATAAAATCTTATTACTTTACTATAAAATTTATAAGCTTTTTGCCCTACTATTAATTGAAACCTGTGTTTATCATATATTAGCATCTTAGCACGCAACTCTAAGGGTATGCAACCTTCGGTCTGACGGAGACAAAGTTTCTTTCTAGTCTTTGCTTAATGCAATCGTAGGAAATCAATTATTAAAACCGTTTACCGTTCGGCTTCACTGGGTACGTTAATTTGTGAAAAAGTATTTATTTTTATTTCCCCTACATACTCATAAGTCAATGCATGCACACACATATGTTTGTTGCTCGTTTATATTTCAGGTTTTTGTATTGTGTTTTCCGCTTCAACCGATTTGAGAGAGTTTTCATTGTTTCACTCGATTGTCAATGGCAGGCTCTGGGCCTAGGCTCGTAGCCTGGCTTGAATCCGGTTGACCTGGTTACCCAAGTTACGCTGGATGCCAAGACTACATGTTCTTAGGCCTAGGACTCGATTCATATAGCGAGACGTTGGTTAGCGGAAAGGTGCAACTAGTTTTTGGTTATTTATGAAGGTATCGATGCTTAACCCATCCTTCCTCTCGGTATTTATTTCTATCGTTTTCTTTGTTTCGCCTACAGTTCAGGAAGTCTCCGTTTAGACTACCTTTCAAAGACGAATAGGTTAGAGAAACCAATTGTTGGAGTGAGACTTAGGGGCTTACGTTTGAGTTCTGGACGTGTTACTGCTTCGAGTCTCACTTCGAACAGGAAGTATGGAAACTTTTTCGCCTTTAGCGGGACACGCGATCGCAGATGAGTGTATGCTTCACTTAAGCAAATACAAGAGCGGAAAGTCTTACCTATGGTTCTGACAGAGGGTACGTTAATGCCAAAGTTAGCACTGAATTGATAACAATTTCGGCCGGGTTTGGTCCACATACTCTACAATTGGAACGGGGCTATAGATGTCATTACTTCGTATCTGCCGACAAGTATCCACCTTCTTTTCGATGGTTTTGCACGTTTCCCCAATCAAAATTATCTTTATCTCAAGAACCATAAGTGTGTGTATGGAAAACAAAAAACGCTGTCAAACTAGTTGGTAGACCTAGGTTAGTTCTTGGCTCCGACTGAGACTCGCTCGCAGACGCAGGCTGTAGCCCGAGCTCAGAGCACAGAGCCGGGTTTGAGACCTGTTTCTTGACTTAGATTCGTTTCATGTTTATGGTGTTTGGGTTAAGATACGAAACGAAGCACACAGCGCAGTCGAAGTGGTTGGGCCAGCCAAACAACAAAGAGTCTGTCCCAAAAGTCTGTCCGAGTTGTTTTCTTGTAGTTGTTGTTGTGGTTGATGTTGTTGTTGTTTACGAACGAGAACCTCTGCAGCAATGGATGTGGTTTGTGGTTAAACTGCTTTAATGGTAACATAAGAAAACTGAGCCGAGCTGCACACGAAATACTCTGTAAAAAGTCTTAAAAAAGCAACCCTAAGAATGTGACGGTCCTCCTTCATGTACTTGTCTTTGTGTCCTTGATATTATGTGAAGATTGTGGATCCTAGATGATAGGCATGAGATTTCTTCTTCATTAAGGATGTAGTAACTATATAAAAATGAAATCGTTTAGAGCTATACCACTAGTATACAGCTTCACGAGCTAATGCAGAGTGTTTGAAAATGTATTTATTTAAAAAAAAAAAAAAAAAATCAACAATAACAAGAGGCAACAACTGGTTAAAAAGTCATCAAAGACCAAGACGTCAACAACAACGACAGTCGCAGTCACGAAGTTGGGTTGGCCGGTCGGTCGGACGTTTGGCTGTATGGTTGTTTGGTCGTTTGGTTGGTTCGATTTATTGTTTTCGTTTGCTCGGAACCAGTTTTGGCTTCAGGTCTAAACTTTGTTTACAATATTGTTTTCCTTTAACGACGGAGCTGATGGCTGCGATTTCGGCTCTCGCTGTTTTTGCTGCTGCTATTGTTGTTGTTGCGGTTTTGACCCAAGTCTCTTTTTGTAATAAAGAAACTGGTATACCAACTACTTGGTACTTACAGACCCACCCTCTTCAGGCCCCAGAGCTCGACAGTGTGTCCAATTTAATGTGCATCTCGTATAGCAAGGCACAGCTCTAGCCCCCTCTTCCACACCCATGCTCTAAGGCTTACCTAGGAAAGGTCTTCTGGGTGTTGATAGGTCCCGTGCGGGTTATCAATCATTAACAGGCACCATACATCCACAAACGACGGAGCCCGAATTGACCCCTAAAAGACCATCACATTATATACAGATGATGTTCCTGAGATTTATAAGAGACTATGCCTAAAGTACCCGTCATAAAAGAAGAAGGGTAAAACACTTGAAAGTAGTAAAACAAGAAAAAAGGGTTCGTACTATTATTTTTTTTATAAAATTATAGTTAAGGCTTAAGTTATTGTGAGTTTTACTTGCCAGATTTCGATAAGGCTCACAGCTTGGCAGAACTGTATAGACAGATGTACACATAGAGCAAAACGCTGCTTCCAATATATTCATCTTTAATTTTCTCTGCTTTTTTTGGTAAGCTGCAATAATTGTTATCTGTTCAATATTTAAATTTTTTAAGAGAAGACTAATTTTATATTATCAAATGCCACGGACTTTTTGGACACATATAAAAGATGGATAAATATCTAGTTACGGAAAAATCGGGTGCATATTAGAAAAGTACCTGCAAGGGAATGCCATCTTCGGCATGCTGAACGTAATGTTTCTTGCTGGTTTTTATTCAGTTTCGATGTACTAATGTAATTGCTGTTGTTTATTTTCGTGAAGCGGGAACAAGCGGGAACCCCAAACCTCAAACACCGAACTACGAAGGCCCTACCTTCTGCCCCGATGCCCGCAGTTTACCCTTTCGCCAATCAGGCTGTGGTTCGACCGGACGAAAGTGATGTAGAATACCAACTGTGTCCCGGAATTTAATTAAGCATTTTCTGCGCTTATTCGTGAATACAGTTATATCCCCTTTATCCCCCTCCTTGGCCTTCTTCCTTTCAGTAATTCTCCAAGTATGTACACCCCAACCATCCGGGGTTTCGTGCATCGATTTCAGGCTATGCTATGGGGAAAGTTCGAGAAGGATAGAGGGGTAGGATTGGGCACAGCCTGAGGAAGGTTATTGACATATTTTAACAACTATTTGCAAAGACTTTAGTTTCGGTTTAGCCCTCCCTGTTCCTCTGGAATTGAAATAAGTGCAAAGTGTCTCGTTGGTTCTTTAGGTAATCCCGCTCGCCTTCTTAGACATACATCGGTAATTATCCTCGCAGGACTAATTTTGTTTGCCTCTTATTTGCTATTTGTCACGTGAAAACTGTATTAGAACTTGAAACATTACCTTAGGCGTACCGAAGAATGCACACCCTTACAGATACTTGCATATCTTTAATCCTATTGTTTTTATACCATTTACCCATTTAAAAGGGGTAAAAAATGGTATATAAACTTTGTGAAAATGTATGTAACAGGCAGAAGGAGGCGTGACAGACCATACAAAGTATATATATTCTTGATCAGCATCAATAGCCGATTTGGTCATGTCCGTTTGTCCGTCCGTCCGTCTGTCCGTCTGTATGAACGCACAGATCTCAGCTATTAAAAAAGCTAAAGACACCAGACTTGGTGGGAATGTGCGTGTATTGAATACGCAGATCGAGTTTATTTCAAACTTGATGTGGCACGCCCACCGCCTCCGCATATCGATAAATGCGTCTTTCGATTTTTTGCAAATAATTCAATAACGGAATCAGATTAACGCACCAAATTTGGTAGGAGGGTGTCCTGCAACATTATGCAGAAGTTGAATCTTAGACTTTTGGTGATACGCCCACCGCCTCCAGAAAACACATTTTTATAGTTTAAAAGAACACTAGAAAAGCTAGAAGCACCAAATTTGATAGTAAGGTGCCTGGTAACGCAGAATACGGATCTTCAATTTTTGGATGACACGCCCACCGGCCCCAAAAAACAATTTTGTAAAACGGTAAATCAAATTATATGAAAAGTCGAAAAGTGTCCGAAGTTTCGAAGTTTCCGAGTATTATTGTAGATAATAATAATATCGACCAACCCTGAAAATTTAAATACGATCGGACAATAAACACAGAAGTTATAGGCACGAGAAGTTTCCCTTACAGCAGTCGAGGCCCGACGCACGCACAGTCGTCGCGTAGTCAGCGTGCAGTCGGCATGTGCCATTAGCGTCAATGCATGTAGTTGTCTTCGAAAATATGCGATGCGTTGTTATTAGTTCGTCGAACCTGTGACATAAAGTTACGGAGGCGACAACTCTCACACTGAAAATTTGTCATAGAAGAAACGCAGCAGAGGCTCGGTGTCGCCGAATATAACTAATTAATATTTAGAATTATTTTTTAACAGCCATAGGTAAATGGTATTTTACTGCCGAGTGCACTCGACTGTAGCTTTCTTCACTTGTTTTATATATATTATTATTATTACTTTATTTTTAGTTCGTACGTAATAATCAGTTTAATGTTTAAATTTTTTAAAAATCTTTAATTTCGTCCGATCAGTCCTATGTCCTAGCTATAGGTTTTATTGATTAGATTTTACGAAATTTGGATTATTGGAAGTGTTTTCTCATAATTCCATAGAAATTATTTATGTCACTGGAAAAAATCAAAACCTTATCGACAGTTGCTATAGTAGCTATATTTTAATAATATAATATATTTCTAATCGGTTGATAGATTTTGTGGCAGGTGCTCGAACCGATAGCTCAAATTCTTTCAATATAGGGTTATATCGGCACATAATAATATCAATAATATATATATCGTATACGAGGTGTGTTCAAAAAGTAAGGTGACTTTGTATTTTCAAGAAAAACTATTAATTTATTTATCAATATTTATGCTGTCCCCTTCAAAGTAATCCCCCTCAGATACAATACACTTATGCCAACGGTTTTTCCAATCCTCAAAGCACTTCCCATAAGCACTTTTCGGTATAGCCTTGAGCTCTTGCAGCGATGCAGTCTTTATCTCTTAAATCGTTGCAAACCTCCGTCCTTTCATAGGTCTCTTCAGTTTTGGGAACAAGAAAAAGTCACATGGGGCCAAATGACCCTTTTGAGTAAATCTGGGTCGTCGTTGACGTCATTCAACAGCTCTTGAGCGATGCTCATGCGACGGTTCTTTTGGTCAAAATTCAGCAATTTCGGAACAAACTTCGCTGACACACGACTCATACCCAAAACGTTTGAAAAAATTTCATGGCACGAGCCAAGCGATATACCGACATCTTCAGCAACTTCTCTGATAGTGATTCGACGATTTTCCAAAACAATTTTCGTCACTGCTTGAACGTTTTCATCAGTTGTTGACGTGCTTGGGCGTCCAGAGCGAGGCTGGTCATTGGCATCTTCCCGGCCATCTTGGAAGAGTACCACTTGTACACATTTTTTTTACTCAGAACAGTTTCACCGTATGCCACTGTCAACATTTCAAGTGTTTCAGAGCACTTAATTTTATTTTTTACACAAAATTTGATGCAAATCTTTTGATCCATATTTTTCGATAGCAAAAAATCGCCGAGCTCGCAAAATAACTTGTAACTTTACGCCTCTCACAACCAAACAAAAGAGGATGTTCCATTGAAACTTGGTACAGATGTTAGGGAAGAGTGTTCCAATATAACAAAACAAAAAAATCGAGAATCGAAAATATGTTGCCCGCGAAATTTGAAAAGTCACCTTACTTTTTGAACACACCTCGTACATCATATGATTGGATATGCTTAATTGTGTTTGTGTTGCAAACTTCGTGTCAAAATTATTATGCTTAAAGTCTTCAAAAAACCGTCCACGTTATTTCGAAATCCATTAAAAATACACCATCAAACACTATACAAATCGCCATATTTTGTTACACACCGATTCACATAGTTAATACACTTTTTTACAATTGTATTGAGTGTTTAGATAGAATGGTAGAAAAAGAGGAAGAAAGAAGAAAATTATAAATTTGGCATATAAATGAGGACATAATATCGTACGTTTAATGGATGGTAAGAAACCGACTGTTTAATACCTACACCCAAATCTTAAGTCTTAACGCAATACTTAGCACTGAGAACTTTGTAGTAAATAAAGTAGAAGAAAAAACTTTGAGTAGGTTACATTTTTGGGCTCTTTTTATTTTTTGACAATCATGGAGGGGACTGAAGTCTAGATGGGAACCTAAGTAATCAATAGACTTTGTATAGTTTATCACGCCTACTCAGCTGCACATACCTTCTTTTATCCATTTTCAACTGCAGGGTATAACACGAGCGAGAGAAAGAAATTTAGAGTGGGAGATGTGGCCTTAAAATCGCATTAAGTGCCTAAAAATATAGCTGGATCGAAGCACATATATTAGACACGCCCAGCTCGATGCGCGGTACACTGCGCGGCCCGCAATTGCTGCACGTCGCGTCCCTTGCGAAGGAGCATCCCGTCGACGGACCTGCCTTTTTTATGCTCTCGGCGTATCATGCAATTACTTTCCACTCAAATGTCAATTTAAATTGAAGTTTTATGCAAAAACCATACTTGAAACTTTGTGCTGCGCACCCAGCTTACCCTAAGTTTCCCCAAGAACAATACGCCACATGGCAATTCAATCTGACACGCCCAGCCTCAGCCTTAGCCTCAGCCTCGCCTGCCGTTCATCTCAATTCCCTCGATTCTCCATTCAATCCAATCCCCCATTCGCCATTCTCATTTCCGGAACAAGCCGCTGGCTCCAGCTCCGAGCTGGCTCGTGTTTGTTTTTGTGTTTGTGCCCAGCTTTTTATGTGCTAGATGCACATTTCGGAAATTAAGTTGAAATTTATTAGCACTTCTTTGTCGTCGAATTATATGGATTGGTTCCTTCGCAGCTCCCAGACGGTGCCAGACCGACTACTGGGACTGATTGGAAATCGACGACGCGAGAAGCACCCTGTGGGCGATGTACTAATAGCAGCTGATCCTAAGTCCGATTAGGAACATCAAACATTTATGAACTTGCATGGAGCACCGAGTTGTGTTCTCAACCAGTTGACAACCGATTCGGATATGAACAGGGGTCTCACAGGGGTTATCTGCCAGAACACACATGCTTGATTCGATTGCGCCGACAAGTGAGTTTTAATTGACTCAACTGAGTGCAGTCAGCCGATATGCCAGACGCGAAATGTATCTGAAGGATACACACATTCACACATGGTTGAGTGTGTGCGGCACTCGTTTTCCATTCGGCTGGGTATTAGTGCCCCGATATTACACAATTTCGAATCGCATCAAGTCGTTAAAAGTTTCGATTACACAACGCGTTTTACAATTGCCAAACAGAAGGGGGATCGACTAGGGCGGAATACGAATACGGAGTGCGGAACACGGAATACAGAATACCGAGTCCGCAATCCGGCAAAACAACAGCAGAAACACAGCTAGCAGGGGGTAGGGCTGCTTGGTAGTGGGTACTCGATTGGCCCTGCGACTCTGTAGTGCTAAAACAAATATTGGCATTAAAAAAGGGCGAGTGGTGTTGGGGGGAAGTTAGGGAAACTTTTCAAACGTTGATTTTATTGCCATGAATTTTCGCTCAAATGGCAAATCAATGTGTTTCCTTATGCCAGTCAATTTTATGCTTGTGTTGTTTGGCACATCCTGCCCCACAACCCGCTACTCCGTACTTAGCATCCCAGTCTGTAGTCAGACTCGAGTGCGCTGTCATGTTAGCTATAGCTGTGAGAGCTGACGACTTTATGACTATATAAATCACGTGCCTCGTCAAAGGTTCGCACTTGTTTCGGTGACTATCTGCTAAATTTCAGATACAACCCATTTCGTGTTTGTCCCTTTGTTTAATTTCGGATATTTCATAGTCCTTTGGTCGCAGCTAATCGATATGATAAAGTCGGCAGTACACGCACAGGCCCATCGACTTTATGTCCCGATATTCTCATTAACTTTCTGTCGTAACTTTTAGTATCGACGCTTTTAACGCAACACCCCCGCCTCTGCCCGTAGCCCCTTTCTGCCCTTCCTCTGATAAAAGTGCTAACAATCCATGCACATAAAAACTTTACTACTATGTGTTACCCTGTTCCTCTGCCTCGCTCCCTCCCGTTCGCTGTCTGACACGTAAGTCGCGAGTGATGCATTGATTTTTCAATTCACAATACATTTTTATTCACAATGCCATTCCACGTCCTCGCCGGGGGCACTTGCCCACAAGCGGCACTTTTAGCGTATCACTTAGCGTCGCGTAATGTGATTTACAGCCCGATCGGTTCTTAAACTAAATTCCCTGTAATGCTCTTTATTGCCGCAGTAATGTTAATCAAACTAATGTAGTTCTTGGAGGTTGCCCATGCGCGCGCGAACACCATAAATCCTCAGCACGAAAGGAATTACGGCCTTACTATCAGTTTTGCAGGTATGCAACTACTATTCGAAATGTACGGAAGGATTTGGTCAGGGGATTCGACAAGATATGTGATATACTTGTAGGTAGAAATAGAAAATATTTATAAAGTATTTTTCCTTTGGTAGTGAATATATATATTGTATAGTATAAGTATGTATTAAATATAAAAGGAGCTTCTATTATACATCATCTACGATTCTTTTGCTTTGACGCTCATAGCTCTCATCCAGCTTATCCCCTTACCTAAGTTTATCTGCAACCGATTCTTATGGAGAAGTATTATAAAAAAATGTTTTATGAATAAAATATAGACACCAAGCAATTCTTATCTAGTGGATTAACGAGAAGGATATCTTTGATTGATTAGTTTTCATAACATCATTATAGCAAATTGTAGAAAAGGGCATGTAAGGTCTCGAAAAATCGACTGTAGCATATACGACTGTGTATGCACCCACTTTGTCGTTTGTTTTTTTTTTTTTTTAATTTTTTTTTATTTTTTTATCATTTACTAAAAGATGGTATATTAAATTTGTGAAAATGTATGTAACAGCCAGAAGGAGACGTGGCAGAACATACAAAATATATGTATTCATGATCAGCCTCAATAGCCGAGTCCATTTGGACATGTCCGTCTGTCTGTCACGCTCACCGCTTCTGCAAATCGATAAATGCGTTTTTCGGTTTTTGCAAATAATTCAATAACAATAAGAGATCGATAAGATAAGGTAATAAAAGAACGCATCTAACTTGCAACGCTATGCAGAAGTTGGATTTTAGACATTTGGGTGGCAGAAGCACCAAACTTGATATAAAGATTTATGGTAACATTACACAGAATTCAAATTTTCAAATTTATAATGCCACGTCCACCGCCTTCAGAAATCGATTTTTTAAATCGATAAATTGAATTATAGGAAAAGTAGAAGTTACAGCATTTCTTTTTAATATTATTGTAGCTGCCAATAATATTGATCAACCCTATAAATTTAAAACCGATCGGACAATAAACACAGCAGTTATCGGCGCTAGAAGCTTCCCATACAGCAGCAGAGGCCCAACGCCAATACTTGCTCCGACTGCGCACGCACCGGCGTCGTGCAGTCAGCGTGCAGTCGGCATGTGCCATTAGCGTATTTCACTTCGAAAATGTGCGATGCGTTGTTGCTAGTTCGCTGAATATGAAGAATTATTTTTTAACAGTCAAAGGTAAATGGTATCTTACTGTCGAGTGCACTCGACTGTAGCCTTCTTCACTTGTTTTATTTTGTATTATTCTGTTATTATATTTACTACAACTTAAATGAGACTATACTATATATGCTTACTACAAACTCAACCTAGAATTACGACTAAGTGATGCATTCACTTTGTCCGAATTGACTTCTTTTTGTTCATTCACAAATATCGTATATACATCTAAATTATAAATTGCTTCTAGTGTACCACAGCAGAATCTTGTTAGTATCTACAAGATTTTGCTTTCATAACAATAAGGATTTAATTTAAAATTTGAAACAATTTTTATGTCAGTATAGTGCCAAATTTGGTATTCCTAGCATCTGTAAACTATGATCTGTGAGTTCATTTAGGCAGACATACGGATATTACCCAATCGACTCGTCTATTGATGCTGATCGGGAGCATGTATACTTTTCTTCCATGGCTCTTTTTGTCTAATACATAGGTAAAGGTATCTAAGCTATCGAATAAAAGGGTCGAAAATTCAATTTGCAAGTTGCAAGTATTTGGCCCGTGGGTAATGGTTTAGTATCCTGTATTTACAACAATACAGTATAAATACCTCTTTTGTTTTGAATTTTACAGAGTTAAACGTGCATCGCATGTATAGGCATTAGCCCTAAGTTGTAGATATTTCATTTGACAGTAGTTTTCAGTTGGGTTGTGTTTTTTTTGCAGTTCTTTCAAACTTCCAGTTGACTGTTCCTACCTATTTGCGCCTGTCCCACTTTGGCCCTGGTCGTGCACTCAGACAATGGTCGACAATTGAACTACCAAAATACGCCATCAATTTCTGGTTAGGCACGCATGATCGAACCCTGCACTCGACGAGGGAGAGGCAGTCATCGACCCTCGTCGAGCCCTCACAGCGGAACAGGCGAGAACCCACTCCGGCCCCTCTCTCTGTCTTGCTGTTCTCTCTTTGTTTGTCAAACACAAACGAAGAGTTGATGATGTAGATGATCATCGTGAAGACCATCTCAATCAGGGGTACGGCTTAAGAAACTGCTTGTCACGACGGAGGCCAAGTCGGAGCCTGAGTTCGAGCCTAAGTGCTGGTGTACGGCAGAAGGTTGCAGACAATGGCTACACTTGTGCGCCTTAGTCTACTCTGCCTCTGCCCTTGTTCGTGTTCGTGCCTCTGCCCCTGCCCCTCGCCCTATGGACGATTCAATGATTAAATTAATTATGCCTGGCAGGTAGTGCTCTCTCGATCTTTTGATCTTTCTTTCTTGCCAGTTATCCTAAGACCCTATAGAAATGCAGCGAGCGTATAGAAAGCGACAGCAGTGCGTGCAGCAGGAGGACCTGCCATACAAAAGGACATTTGATATTTTTGACACATTTTGGACGCTTTGGGTCGTAGCGGGACTTGTAAATTAAAAAACACGATGATTACACATAACAAATGGCAACCCCTATTCGGATCCGATCCCGGGCGCAGTCTCTGGTACCTGGTTGCAGACAATTGAAGTGTAATTTATGACAGCAATGCCAGCGATTCTTCTCCGGGCCTGCTGAGCACTGATTCGCCATGACAAATGCTCTGACTTCTGTGCCTGACTGTGCTTGATCAGGTTACCAAACACTTGTGAGCTGAACGAAAGCCGATATCCACCAGTACGATTATTGTTCCCTGCTTATCTATTTTCTAAAATCCCCGTATTTAGATCCCTATTCAAAAGGCATTGCAGTTGGAATTGCATTTACCCAATCTACAGCCATAGTTGTCTGCGATCGCAAAGTGGATTCCATTGTTCGCCCACGGAGACAGACAGAACAGTCCCCGAAAAAGACAACAGGAAATGTGCAATGAATCGGGAGATAAGTGCATTGAATTGAGAAATAATTTGCAATCGGAATTTCACTCTATTCTACAATTTACTCATTCAAGATACCCCAACATCAATCTATCAATCAACGATTTCTATACCCCGCACTAATAAAACTTGATTGGGAAAGGCATATTCATTCTTTGAACCGCTGTACTATAGGAACAAGGCCTGCGATGCGGTACGGAGTGTATACCCGATCTAGCTGGAGACAGCACTTGGCAATATATGCCTACTTCTCCCGGAAATCTAAATCAAGCCTAAGATTGCACTTGCTTGCTTAAGTTCATCCAATCTTACCTTCGGGAACAAAGTTTTATAAATATTTATCCGACTAGAATGGAGCCAATGTGTAGATGGCGACCAATTCTCCGTTTTACGCCCCTGGAGACGCAATCTTCTTGAATATGAAAACGTTTTTAGAAAGCTTAAGCATGCACAATTGGCTGCAGAATGTAAACAAATTTCAAATATTTTTACACAAATGTCAAAAGTGAGAAAAACGATTTGCATGGCGCCGTGGAACTGAAAATAGACGACCACCCACTGCATTGCTGATACTTCCGTGGGTTGTTACCGAAATAAGCGAAATGTAAACTGAAGGAGTGCGAGCTGCACTGGCCGGGCCGGGGGATACCCTGCAGCAGAGACTGTTAGCATCATTCGGCGTTCTTTAGGGGATTTCGATTGTATCTATATGCCCGAATGGGTGCAAAACAAACACTTTGTTTCTATTTCCCTATAATATAATGTTTATGTCTTAAAATAGATTTTGAACCGATTTTGATGTAAGGCATGTATATGGTGGGTCTTCGCTTACGCTTTCTTCGATTTGACGTCGCAGAATCTGTTGGACGGCGAAAGGTAAACAAAATATTAAAATGAGAATCGAGGCGCAACCAAATGGACGCCCCTGACTTCTACTCGTACAGACTCGTAAGTACTAGTGTCCTCCTCCCCGAATTGCAGACAAATAAAAAATTATTTTAGTGCGGTTTTAAATTTGTTCCCCGAGTAAATTTGCCGCTTGTTGCGATCTGTTGTTATTTTTGTACTTAAATAAAGCGCAATTTGTGCTGTTTTTCCTCTCTTGCTTCCATCTCTCTCTCTCTTTCTCGTTTTTCTCGGTCTTGTTTATCAGCAGTTGAAATTTAATAGATTTGGCACACTTTCAGCTGCCTCATATGGATGGACGGTGGAACAAGAAGAAAAATTGGTACTTAGTGCATAGCACTAACTCGAGCCAATATAGAGTGGTAATGTCCATGAATCTAGAGATACAATGCCTTGTACCTTTGTTATTTTCATTTTATATCTGTATACAAACATTTAACATCGTCTAACATTTTCGGTTGGGTGTATGAGAACGTTGCGAACAAAACAAAATTTTTCATAAATAAATAAAACTAGTTAAGGAAATTAACAAAAACAAACAAAACGCTACAAAAATGCATTTGTTTTCGAAAAATAAACAACACACTATGAATGAGCGAATAAGAATGGAATACGAATACTAATACGAACTTGTACCGAATCCGAAGTAGTCGACTGTCAGATACTCAGCATACAAATTTATGATGATTTATAGTTTGCACGAGTAATAACGTGGATGGAATAATTGTATATTCTTTATCCGTTAGAATTTTAACTGTTGACGATACAAATTGAAGTGAAAAAGATGGAAAATGATATTTATTTTAAAATACGAAATTTCAAACATTTTGATGCTTTTGGTGTGGCAACTACTTTATGTGTACAGGCACTAGCAGAGTTTTATACCAAATTAGATTATAGAAAGCTCTACTGTAATCTGTTTAATCGGGATTTTCAACCAGATGGTCTGATAGACTTGTTTGCTAGCGTCTAGACGCGGCGTCCCCAAATCACCTACGATTTCGTACTGAATAGTAAATAGCAGAAAGGCCTACGGTTGACAGTACTCGACCCAGTACCACATTTCCCAAATACTTACAAGTTTTCATATACACATAACATTATAAATATGCTTCATATGTACTGAGGAATACAGAACTGAGCAGACAACCTGCTGCCGACGTCGCAGCAAGTTTCTTCAGAAATATCGTAAATGTTTATTATTTAATCAGATTGTAATTTTTAGTTGGGTCAATATTGTTACAACGTATATTATCGACAGGTGTCTGCACGAATGCATTTTCAAAAGGGCAAATGAATCATTCTTGCAGATACTTGATTTTACTGTACTGCATTAAATCAGACTGAGTGAATGTCTTCAAATTGTTGTTATATTTGAGTATTGTACTTAATGTGATGTCTCAAGGCAGCTTCAATACTCTGTACTGTACTGTAATGGGTATAAAAACGGCTCAGTCCAGAAATTGGTACCAAACCTCTAAAGTCGATTTCACAGAAATTGATATTCCATGGGCAGACGTTGCGCGATTCGTGTACAAAAAAGTCCGAGCTAAAGAAAGCCGGGGCGAAGTCCGATAGACCTTCTAAAAGTTGAATTTGTTGCTTCTATTGTTTGGCTTAATATTATATACCATATGCACGTAAACGTATGATTATGATGTGCTGTGAAAGGAGATAAAAAAAAAACAACGATTAATTGATCAGTAGTATCTAAAATTGACATTTGGGTTTTGCTTATAGCGATCTGCTAGATTCTTTACTCAGCTTAGAGTCACGTTAAAGAGATGGACGTTACAGGCATGGTAGTAGCGTAGCAGTAGTAGTTGTAATAGAGTTGGTCAGCAATACCCACGAGCTACAAACAAATCGCGCTGTTTGTTGTCACTGGCTGCTGATTCGCTTGCTCGACACTGGGATCGACCAGTTTAAGCATTTCTGACACACGCGCCAACACCTCCTACGCTCTGGCAGCGCTGTCTGCTCGCCATCGACAGTTCACAGTCCCCAACGGCCCACTCGATGTGCGATGTGTACGCGTCCATTGTCTTGGCTGTTGCTACGATGACGCAGACGCGTCTTTACGATCTGCTAAAGCTCTCCAACGGACGACAAACAATGCGATTGTGATAATGTAATTTGTGAAGACCGGAGCGATACACGTAGGGCTTACTGTGCCGAAAATGCATATACTCTGTAGTCCTTACTATACTATAAGCAAACCACGTATGTTCCAAGTTTTTATGTCAGGAAAGAAATAAAAATTCAGAAGTAACTGATGTAATATAACAATAGATAAGACGATAATTATATAATATAATAATGGGAGAAAGATATAGCAAATATAGTAAGACACTTTGTTGAAATGTCTTGAAAATTAGCAGTTTGGTTATGTGTAAAAATTATTTAGTTGAGGTATCTGTTAAATTGCATCCAGTGCAAATCAAATCATTTCTATCATATTGTCTATTATTTTTTTGATCCGTTTATTTTTATTGAACTTGCTATCTCTGGATCTTTTTTCTTAAATAAACCTTTTTACAATTTAAAAAGTACACACACACCGAAATAGCTATGGTAGTAGGGCTTAGTCGTGAGTAACTTTTTCGTTATATTTATATGTTTTAAAGGTCGTCTTTTACTTGTAAATGAAGTCGTACCTCAACAGCACCCACTACTATATATACTTTAATATCACTTTGCATAACAATCGCATCCAGGTGTGTTTTAATATCTATTACTTAATCTTATCTAAAATTTGTTTATTTGGGTATAAAGTATATGCATACGAAAGCAGAAGAAGTAGGAGAATGGTATCTAAAAGTCGCGTGAGATCGATTTCAACTTTCTTTTCTTGCTTCTAGTTAAAAATTTAAAGGGAATTCAAATGCACATCCCAGTGCAATATATGTATTATATTTACCCCTCTGGGAACCAAGTTATTTGCGCACAAGGAAAAATAGACTTGGCTACCAGAGCATTGGCAGCGCGAGTTACGAGGCAAATGGGTTTATCTTAGGGCGTCAGTCAAATGATGCGCTTAACTGATTTAGATAATTGCATTGTTTTTCAATTAAAGTTCATATTAATTGGGTAAACAAAAGCAGGAAAAACACAATAAAAGCAACAGCAAGAAACTTGGCAAATGACACAAAAGTCAGACCTGGCCCATGGCTGATAAGATAAGGCAGAGACCAAAATGAAAACAGCATAGTTTAACGCACTCGACAATGAGATACCTAGTAATTTGCTTGCTCGATTATTGTATATTTGGATATATATAGGCACGGACGGCTGACGACAGTCTTTCATTTGTTTATCCGATTTATTGTAGTGTCTACCCAATTACAAAAGTTACTTGATTAGGTTTACAATCACTTACAAGCTGATAAGCTTTTTCTAAATATTTAGATATGCTCTGCAGCTCGATTAGATCCGGAAATCTGCCTTGGAAACTGTTTATGCTTGTTTTGGGTGGATCTTAAAGTCGGATAGACATAGTTTTAAAGACCCCACTCGGTTCTTGGAGATAAATCAGACTAATAAGCTCTAAGTCGGAGCATTGGTGTTTGCAGACTGATAAGCGCAATGAGAAAGCAGAAGCAAATATTGGTGTACCAAATTAGTACTACATGTACACTAGTATCGGATTCATATAATCGTTATAGTTAAAGTATCTGTACCTGTATAGTGAGACTGTAGGTTAGGAGTTCTTTGTTAATATACACAGGGATCAGCATCTGTAATACCTGAGTTTCAGGGAGTACACAAATATTTGCTTACTGTCTCTAACACCACAATAACAACCTTTCTCTAAATAGTTATACATAAGTTGGAACTTATCTTAAATTATTTAAATAGTAATGTAAATTTCATAGAGATTTCATATTTCATATGAACTTGTTCTGATGCCATTCCTCGATCTTTGTGCTGTGGGATCAAGTCGGCGTACTAAAAATAAATTAGAGTTCAACTCTTGCTACCCAAGTCTTTGGTGTTTTGGGGGAACAAGATAGAACCACAACAAATTCACTTTTATCTGCGCAAATAAAATAGTGTTTATTTGTTCCTTCCTATGTTTGTACGGTGTCGCTATTTGCTTATACCTATGTACCTATGCTTAAGTTCGTGTACAGGGTATCTCGCAGTTGATATTACGAATTGTTATTTGTGCACTTATCGAAAGAAGCAACAATTACTTTTTTTTTTTTGACAACTCTTTAATTTCTACACAGAAACTCATAGGTATATGCCATACATATGCGTACATGTATGTATAATGTCTTTGTTGGTGTACGATATGTGCACATAGTCTCAGCCGTACATGGTCTGATAAAGTGGCACTTGGCTGGATGGGGCTACGGCGTTGGCTCTGAATGGGGCTACCTCTGGATTGGCTTTGCCCGTATCTATGGAAATTGAATGAGACTGCGAGTATATTCGTATTCGTGAGTGTCTGTGTCAGTGCCTTTCGCTGGTCACCCGCATGCTTGTTTGTTTGTGCAGAGCTGCCGAGGTGTGCTGCCAGTGTTCCACTGTGCTGCATTGTTTGGGATATTGATCCGGAATACAGAACAGATACAGATACAGAGTCTTGCTATAATAACAATAAAAGTGGCTCCCAATTCGAAATCAATTAACGCTGAGTGCTACTGGCTACGACAAGAGCGTCAATATTTACACAAAATAATAACAGCCAAATAAACAGAAAGAAGTCAGGGCTTTGCATTGGGCCCAACGCAGGGCCGCTCCGAATCGCCATTGTCTGTGCACACTCTTCTTCTTTCTCCTCTCATTCGCTCGTCTAAGCACACAAATGTCCAATGCGACAATGACATGGGGCAACTGTAATGCTTGAAGTGTATTAGGTGAGACATTCGAAAGAGTTGCCTCGGTTTGGGACCCTCAAAGCAGAGCGTATAGAGAGGGTTTAATAGGGTTTAATAATTTTGTCCACATGGAAGGAAACTTAGCCACCGTCTAATAATATATTTTAGACCTATTGATTATCATCAATATCTGAGCCGTTCTAGCCATGGTCGCCCGCCTGTTCGTCTGCTGTAACGCACAATTACTGGTCTCTGTGTTTTAAAACTATCTTCCAATAATTCTTAAAATAAACGGATCTAAGGTTTCCCTGTCATCGAAACTATTTTTACAGTTTTTATTAAACAATTACTATATATTTTAACAGCTGCGAATGATCGGTTAAGATAGGTGTGAGATTTAGTATAAGAATTTCAATAATATTTGAGAAACTTGTACTAAGCCTTACGTAGCTTAGCGAATTAGACTTTTCTTATCATTTCCATATTTAAAGTGAGTAAGTTCATCAAATTTTTGCTATACCTGCTATTCGATAATTGGGTAATTAGGAAGCTCTTGCAAAACTCATTTTACATTACTGTAGACATTATGTTGAAGCTTCTACCATAGAAAGAATAGATCAAAGTAAATGTAAATACACATACTCGTATTTTACCTACTGGCGGAAAGTTTGGATGTATCAATGCAAGTATCTGTTATGGAGTATCTGGGGTAAAGTTTCTTTCTAGTCTGTACCATAACCCAGACTCGACAATGAGCAAGCATTCTCAGAAGTCTCCTCTTCAGTGAGTTGTACCTGGATTTACATACACACATATTTCCATCTGATCCAGGTTTGTGCTTCCAAGGCCTCTTCTATTACTCTGGTACTCTCCGTTTATAAAACTATTTAAATCGCAAAATATAGTAAAAACATTGACAATTTCAAGGTCAGAAAACAGACCTCTTAACGTAAAACTCCTGTTCCATTCATCCAATTCGGAATTCGCTTGCCACACGTTGCACCATAAATTCAAGCGCGGGCAAGGAGCGGACCGGAGTTTGCACAAAGGAATTAGGAACATGTATGAGTTATGACCTTACCTGAATCCGGACAGCCGACTAGTGCCTCCTGATTTCCGGTTCCCATCTCCTGGACTTCTCTATCAGTTCATTCATAAATTTCAAGGCAACGCATTCTGCTCGTGCGGTCCATAAAACTGTCGCATTACTTTATGACGGCACGCGTGGGAGGACGATCGAGAGGACGATAACAAGGCCGAAGGACACTTCCGGCATTAACGACTGGAAGGATGCCTCGAACCTGCAAAATAGCCTTCCTCTCTGTCTCCTTTCATCTGTGCGGAACTACTTTAAATGGGATAGTTCAAATTAGCCGGGTACTTAAAATGCGTTTACGACTTGCAGCAAATGCCATTCACATGCTAAGCGAATACAATGTTGGGTCTACTCAGAACATACGAAATATTATTCTCTGTTTTAAGTTCTCGGAGAGTGTTCTAAAGTCGTTTACCCAACGCAGTCTTCAATTGAAGTAAAGTAGAATTTTTCACATTAACATATACACAGGTCCATTGAATTGGTTTACTGGAAAGAAACGTTACTTACGGTGTATCGAAGGTTGCATACTCTGACACGCAGATGCGTATGTACTATTGTTGTATATTTTGCGTTTAGTAACTTTATATATTTGTGAGTTATATCATATAACATAACATAATGTGTAAAACGTGTAAATATCCAATATAATATAAAAATGTTATTGTAGATTCAGTTATGTCCGATCGTTCCTATACAAACTAAATAATTAAGATATGAACAGCTGGCATTAGTTGTTTTCTTGTGTGTGTTACAAACTTCTTGACGAAATTATATTATACCTTCTATTAGAATATAAAAAGGAAAAAATATGTAACACAGTGTTTATGTTACTCGTACATTACAAATTTCTACCGACCGATAGAAACATTTTTGGAAATCTTGAAAACCTCCAAAGCAGTTAATGCTCATTGTGTTAACCGAAAACTATATAATTCCATCTCAGTTTGTACCCAACACTTAATGTATTGAGTATATAGCGAATAAATTATAGGATGTGTTAGAAAAACTGTTTTAGCTTTTGTGATTCGACCTTATAATACTTCAGTATTACAGATATTCAAATTTTGCTTGTCCCTTCGCTGTGAGTTGATGAGGCCATCCTTCTCCTGCCAGACAGATTCAGTTTTGCGAATTAATAAAAACTTTCAACTTGCTGCAGTTTTCCTTGTTAAATTGTTGCATCAGGCAGATATTCGAGACATTTTTGACACGCAAATTGGTTTGATGGCCAACAATTACAGTGTACTGACAGTTTAATATCAATTCAGGTTCGGCAACAGAGTTACAGCTTGGCAGAACGGATACGCGGCCAAATTGAATTGCCTGCCCCCATTCCATTTAGCCGCTCTTATGTACTCGTATCACATCGTGCCACATCCCTGGCCATTTGTCAGTGAGTTCTTGAGGTGAAACTGCAATTATTTATTAGCAAAAATGTTTCCTCCGCCCCTGCCCCGAGCCTGCCCAGCGTTGCCGATTTGCGCACAAATCCGACGGCAAGCGCAATCAAAACATGACGCACACTCGACAGGGCGCTGCCACAGAAAATAAGAGAGAGAGAGAGAGAGAGAGAGAGAGAGAGAGAGAGAGAGAGAGGGAGAGAGTGAGCAGGAGGTGCAACTGACAGGGGCACGTATGTAAAATTAGTTTAGGAATTGCTGCAGGATACGTGTGGCAACATTTTACAGCAAACAATTTCTCCAATGCGCCAAAGTTGTTGCTTTAGGGGGAAGAAGCGCAAGTAGACGCTGGGAGTTTTACAGTGAATACTGTGAATACTGCAGCAACGAATTGAAAAGCTCATTCGCTGTCAAATGCCTGATAGCCAAGATCCAAGAACCTAGTAGATTCTTCTGAAATTTAATATACGAGGGTCGTTCAATAAGTCTTTGGAAAAAATAAATAATAATAATAAATATAAAAACCCCGTTTTTTGCAGAATTTTTTTTTATTTTTCAACATAGTCCCCTTTTAGCTCTACACACTTTGCCAATGGTTTTTCCAACATATTTATCCCGTCCAAAAATTAGTATTTCGGATTTCTTCACTCGGATTTTCTAAGAACTTATTGAACGATCCTAGTAACAGAAAAACCATAAAATTCGTAAAAATTTGGATGTACGTAATTAATGTAAATAGAATTAGTTTATTTATCACGAGTTTTAGTATTACTAAAACAATCATAGATGTAGTAATATTAATCCCATACCTCTAAATGGACTAATAATTTATTCAATGTACATATTAGATTAAGTTTCCACACTGATCATCAATAAATATGCACATAATAAAAAAAAAGCGTGAAAGTATACCATATAGACAAGTATTCCTGGTATTTAAGAATAAGAAACTCCAAAAAATTTTCGGGATTACTTTTGTTTTCATTGTTCGAATGGGTTGCACTTTGGAATGAATAAATATAATTTATAAACATAAAAAGGGACAAATCTACGGGATCCTTTTTGCCAAATTTAGTGCCTGTAGCTCTCGATATTTTGTTTTGATTTTACCATAATTAAAATTAAAAACAAATCTAAAATAGTTTACAAGTCTTAGTAATAAAAAGCAAATACTTCATTAACGATTTCGGTTTTTATTATTAAATAAAATGTAGTTTTTAAACTTAAAAAAAAAGAAAATAAAATTTAAGAAAAAGAATAATTACTGTGTAGAACCCTTTCTGTCAAATTTTAACGTCTTTAGTTCTCGATATTTTCATTGGAATTAAGAACAAATCCGAAATTTGCTTTGAGATTGTTTGAACTAAATATGAAAACTATACGTTTTGTAGTCATAAGATTAAAGGTGTATAAAGGTGGCTAAGCCGGCTATACTTGCGGAATCATAAAGTATTCATGCTTGCTTAGCTAGATTTATAATACTCTTCTCTGTTATGATAATGAGTGTATTAAGTTAGGAAAAGGTTTTGTAATAATAATGAGGACTTATAGGTTCTGACTATATTCAAGGAACTAGATTTTACGGATGCAAAGAACGAGCGATACCACTGTACGCAGCCTTAAGACATATTCGGATAGGCATAACCATAGACCATAGACATACATAGCCTCCGCCTCCAAGTTCGACCCGAACGCCCTGCTGTGTGGCAGCTGGGGGAATTGGAATTGGCCTGGCAGAGTAAAGGGTTGAGAGGGAGGAGGCAGTTGGCACTTTGGGGGCTTTGAGAAATTTGAGGCACATGTAACAATGCAACAAACACAAATTTTTGGAAGCTCTATTAAGACGTACCTCCTGAGCTCCGCACTCCACACACCTCATAGAGCTTGCACAAATCCGAAGCATACCCAAAACGTGCTGAGGGTGAGGGCAGCTTGCTGTTGGAAACTTTTAAAAGGAAACTTGGGCATGTGTGGGCTGATTTTTGAAATGAATATGTAAGGGCGTGGCAGAGGTGCGCGGTGCCGGAAAAAGTCTTGGCAAAAGTAAATTTAAAAGTTTCTCGGGCCGCTGTCGCTGCTGTCTCCCCGCCCTTAAGTCCGTCCGTCTGTCTGTCTCGCGTGTCCGCCTAAAAGATATGAGTAGCGCGCAGTTTCAGACAAGTTCCCTATTTCCGCGCAGGAGCACGTGGATGGCAGTGCCAGAAAATGTGCGATAATTCACATGAGCAGTCTTATCATATCCGCCAGCGTGTGGGGGAGTTGGGCTTGGAGGAGGGTGGGGAGCGGGTGGGCAATGCTTGCATATGCGCGGATATCTTGGGAAAAGTACCTACCGTGCATTTGATCAAAGTTTTCACTGGCGCAAGTCTCTCTTGAAAGTTATAGAGGACACACCATAATCGAGAAATTTTAGTTATCGCATTTGTCTGATCTGATTTGATTTTATAAGCGCATAGTCTGAAACATATATTTCGTAGAGATAAATACGTGGTTAATATCAACACAAGTCCCCTTTCCCCTTCCAAACTGATTGCTGACAGACGAAAAATTTCTGTTCGGCAATTAATACCGATTAGAAATATGAATAGACTTCATAATTTCCTTTGAACCATTTTCCTGAACCAGTTTTCGAACGCTTCTGTGGTTATTGATCGCATTTCAGTCACTTAGAGTGCAGTTGCCATTGGCGAGAGTTCAAGATTTCATGTGTTCTGCGAGGAAATCCCAACTAACATTTCGCACGCACGCATCCGAGAAGCATTTAAATATCGCTCCATCATCGGGCATACGCAGCGCACTCAGCCATAGACACGCACACACACATACACATACAGAGGAAGTTTTAACAGAACACCAGTGCTGCCAGAGTTTTGGAAACAACAATTTCTAGACTTGACCAGAAAACTGATAAATATTTGTAAAATAGCCTGATTTTCCTAAGAGAAAAGTAGTCCACGTGCGTTATTTTGCACCCAAAAAAGTTAAATCGAAATTACTTACAAGTCCATGAAATTGAAATTAACTTAAAAAGGGTGTTTTGAATCATTATTATTTAAATTTCGATATTGTCATAACTTTCACGTTACTATTCACATATTGAAAATGACTAAACGTATTATATTATCTTTGTGTCAATATATTCCCGTCTGTCGCTATTAACAGATAAATCAGAGCTATTGAAAGAGTGTGAAATACGCAGAAGAACTTTGTTTTTAAACTTATAGCCCACTGGTTTTGAAAATCTGAATTGCTGATTTTTAACAGAAATAATAAGGAAATTTTGTGAAAATCACTGTCCGTTTGGACAAGCAGGACAAAATAGGGTATCTTCCTGTGTTTCTCAAGTCGTATTTAAATTTTAAATATGATAAGTTTATGATTTACTCAAAATGCCAAAAATAGCTAAACGAATTGAACATTTGCAACATTTTGCCAACCTAGAGCTAGCTACAAAAAGGCTGATAACACAGCACTATGGGCACCCAAGCGGCTAGCTACCTCTTTCCCGTTTTACTGCCACACCTCAGGGGCGTCTCGTTATTTAGGGCTGGCGTTGATAAATGCACACAGCGTAAAAGTTGGGCCAAACTACTTTGGGGGGTTTTAGGCAAATTTTCGCCGGGAACTAAAAACGTAGGCAACTTCTTTGCACTTACCTGGCAGCGTGTCGTCCCCCGCCCTTTCCCTCTTCATCCCGGCACAAATCGCTGGGGCCATTAGAGCGCTGGCAAAAACGCCGCTAAATGCGATGTGAATTATTTAAGGCACGTGAGCTGCCTCTGCTGCTGCGAAATGCATTTATTATTGAAGATACGACCCCTCCCGTCCCGACCCCCTGCACTCCCGCGCCTAGCCTAAGCCTCTGCTCGGGCGGGCTGCTTGATCGTATGGAATGTGAAATCCTTCGCCTTGACAAGCCAACCAATTATGTTTGCCTGATGAGTACACAAATGTGGTGGGGGTGGTGGTATATAGAATGGGAGGGGGGCGGTGTGCAGGGTGTTTTGATAAACGCTTTACAGTTTGAAAAGTTTGTGCGGTGCTGTGTGGCACGTGACTGGAATTACGCGTGCCACAGCCAACAACAGCAACAAAAAGTAGAGGAAGGCAAAGTCGTGCCACTCGACTGCTAGATACCCATCACCCAGGTAGCCTGTTAGAGATGCATTCTAAATATTAAGAACGTTCGTTAAACGAATTCAGGGTTTTAACAATACTTGATTTCAAATGCTTTACGGAAGTGTATTTGTTGGATTTTGTCCCTACGCGGACAGAAGTCAAATTTACTTAAGTATTGATATTTATGAAGAATATAGAATAATATATCTGTGTCTTCAAACGGGCAGACGGACATTTACTTGAGTATTGATACTTATCATTTATTCCTGTATTCTTGGTATGCCACACCGTCTTCTTAGCGTACTTTTGCACAAAACTTATATACCATTTTTGCCATATTCAATGCGTGAATCTTACATAGCAACAACAAAAACAACCTCAGCTCAACTCAGCTGCAGATTTGAGGCACAGAAGTGGAAAATGTACACGAGTTACGTTTATGTGTGGCAGTGTGCGAGGTTGAGGGCAACATGCTTCTGATTTTGGCAATCGAAGAGTGATGTGCTCACACTGAGAAAAAATTATATTAATGCTTATGCATGACGAGGCGTTCCAAGAATCCAAACCAACCAAAGGCCAAAGAAGAGAGAAAATTGCGGACAATTTTAAGTGAGTTTGCTCAAATTTCATAGTAGGTTTATCCGAATATGATGCTAGCAGGAAACTTTATCTATGATACACTAGTTCCTTCTAGAGAAGCTATGGAGAAAGTTATTTGATTTCATTCATATCGAAATTGATTTTTAAGTCACAGCGAGCTAAGTCGTGATAACTTGAGAATTAACTTTAGTTTTCAGGCAAAAATTCAACCAAATATATTCTACCTACAAGGTAAAAGATTTGATCTTAAATTTCGATATACACAAAGCTGTAGCGAGCTCTGCTTTGATAAAGTTTTTGGATAAAAAGGTGTGCCTAGACCGAACTATCGTATATTTATATATGATACATAATATATAAATCGCATCATTTCTTTTTTATACCATTTACCCATTGAAAATTGGTAAAAAAATGGTATATTAACTTTGTGCAAATGTATGTAACAGGCAGAAGGAGGCATGGCAGACCATACAAAGTATATATATTCTTGATCAGCATCAATAGCCGAGTCGATTTGCTCATGTCCGTCTGTCTGTCCGTCTGTATGAACGCACAGATCTCAGCTATTAAAAGAGCTAGAGTCACTAGACTTAGTGGGAGTATGCGTGTATTGAATACGCAGATCGAAATTGTTTCAAACTTGATGTGCCACGCCCACCGCCTCCGTAAATCGATAAATACGTATTTCGATTTTTTGCAAATAATCCAATAACGAAAAGAGATAAACGCACCAAATTTGGTGGGAGGATGTCTTGCAACATTATGCAGAAGTTGAATTTTAGACTTTTAGATGCCACGCCCACCGCCTCTAAAAAACACATTTTTATAGTTTAAAAGAACACTAGAAAAGTTAAGGTTCCTAGTAATATTACGGAGAATGCGGATTTTCAAATTTTGGATGCCACGCCTACCGCCCCCAAAAATCGATTTTGTAAATCGGTAAATCAAATTAGAGAAAAAGTAGAACAGTTTTCGAAATTTAGGTATTATTGTAGATAATAATAATATTGACCAATTCAATAAATTTAAATCCGATCGGACAATAAACACAGAAGTTATAGGCACGAGAAGTTTCGCTCACAGCAGTAGAGGCACGACGTCGACGCCGACTGCGCACGCACAGTCGTCGCGTAGTCAGTCGGCATGTGCCATTAGCGTCAATGCATGTGTCTTCGAAAATATGCGATGCGTTGTTATTCGCCGAATAAAAGTAATTAATATTAAGAATTATTTTTTAACAGCGAAGGGTAAATGGTATCTTACTGTCGAGTGCACTCGACTGTAGCTTTCTTCACTTGTTTAACTTACTTAACTTACTTTAACTTACTTACTTCTGAATGGGACTGGACGTTTAACATTTAGGTTGGGAGTATGGTACATAGGGACCCTTATACATACTTTCTGTGGTATTATTCAGATTTTAAATAATCTGAGAACGAATTTAAGAAAAATACAGAGGGGTGAGGTAAGGAGCTATGGTAAAATGTCTGAAAAATAGACATCTATATACGATCGATCTATATCGCTCGCGTACGGACTTCATTTCAGTTTTAAGGCCTAGAACGCTTTTTGCATTTCAGCTGGTGACCAGGAATATATATGTAATTATATATAAATCATAAATAGATCTTGATTCCTGGGAACGCTCCACTAGAGTTGCTCCATGTGATGTGTGTTTATTGGCAAAGTACAAAATGGGAAATTGAAATCGAGTTGGAAGTTTTACATCTGGCGATATATATATATATAGTTTAGTTACACACGCGTGTGTATATGTAGACCTAGGCTGTCTCTTTCTCTCTCTCTGGCACGCTCAGTTGGCCGCCGGCTCGCCGCTGCCCTGCACATGGAGTATCATCTCGAAGGGATCCCACTCTAGGTCCGACTCGTGTTTGACGCGCCGGCGTCCGCTTCCGCCGCCCACCCCCAGCGGGTGATGGTGGTGGTGATGCAGATGCGGATGCGGCTGCAACACGCCAGCATGCCCCAAATGGTGATGCACCAGGCCGATGGGCATGTCCTGCGCGTGCTCGGCCAATCCCGGCGGTCGATACAGTTGCAGATGCGACAGCTGCTGCGGATGCTGTGGGTGCTGCTGCTGCTGCTGCTCGCTGACCATCTCCTGGATGTGCTCCCGCGTTTGCTCGCGCTCGTCCACCTTGCGCAGCAGCGTGTCGCGCATGAAGGCCATGCGCTCGAAGTGCTCCCAGTTGGAGCGGAACTCCTGCTGGGCGAACTGCGCGTGCCTCTCCTTCTGCAGCTCATCCACGTAGCGCTGCTTGATGATCGACCAGCGCGTCTGCATCAGGGCTGAAAGTAAAGGCAAGAGTTGTGCACGCTGTGTCTGTGGATGCCGTGTGGATGCCGTATGGATGCCTTGTGGACACCGGCCACTGGCGACTTACTCGGGGTCAGGCCCATCTCCTGCGCCGCCTCCTTCCAGACGGCCGACGTGCGGCTCTGTCCCTGGCCTGGGCCCCCGCACCGCTCGCTGCGCAGCCGCCCCGCCCACAGAGAGGGGCGCGCCTTTATTGCGTCGATGATGCGTCCGCGCATGCTGTTGTGCAGCGAACTCGGCCTGCCGAGCTTGCGCGTGCCTGCAGTCGGCGTCAGCGACAGCGTTGGCGTCTGTGTCGCCGTCGCCGTCTCAGCGGTGACAGCAGCCGGCGGCAACAGGCCTGTGAAGGCGGTGTACGTCAGCGTCGCCGGAGGCGGAGGCGGATGCGCAACAGACGATGCAGCAGCGCCGGCGGTGGCAGATATTGCCGAAGGTAACCAGCTAAAGCTGCCGCTGGGACGGCCACGCCCATGGGAGGCTGTAGGCAGCGGCACTGGCTGGGGACCAGGCGCAGGCGTCGATCCGCCAGTGTCCCTGGCTTGCGCCGCCAGCTCAGAGCTCGTGCCTAGGTTCGACTGGGCGCCCACAATCTTGGAGACTGTGATGTTGTACATGAAGGACATCGGCTCAAAGTGCTCCCATTTGGTGTTGAAGCGCTCCTTGTGCAGGATCTGGCGGTGCACGAGGTTGTGGTAGTGGTACTTCATCTGGCTCCAAATCGACTGCAGCTTGACTGTGCGGCGGGAGGGGAAGAACAAACGGGGGAGGGTGTACAGCTTGGTAAGACTCCATTCTGCGCACCCTGTGATACACCCTGTGCGGCAAACGCACAGTCTATTTGCAAAGAGACTGGAAGCGAGAGCGGGAGAAGAGAGTGCGCAGCGCACGCTAAAAAATGCATAGCAAAACAAACGCCCGCTAGAAACGAGGCTTGACCCTCTCTCTCTCTCTCTGTCCCTTTCCCTCTTTGCTCTCTTTAGGTCTGGGGGGGGAGGTTAGACTTACCCGTGGGCACATGGCCGCCAAACTGCTCGGCGATCTCATTCCACATGGGCGATGTGACACTGCGGCACAAGTGCAACTTGTTGTTGGAGTCCCAGATCTCCGGATACTTCTTGATGGCCTTCAGCAGCTGCGCACGATTGACGAACGGATCCTCCTTGGGCATGGCTGCGGGAAGCGGGCGCTAGTGGGGCCAGAGGGGTGCAGGATGCTGAGTGGATGCGTGTGGATGCAGTGTGGACGCCGTGTGGATGCAGTGTGGACGCCGTGTGGATGCAGTGTGGATGCCGTGTGGATGCAGTGGGGAACTGGCTGCGCACGCGGTGCACAACTGCGTCCTTTGACATCAATTATCGGCGAATAACTGAAAGTAGAGTTTGCAAAATATACGAATTCGAAATGAAAAGGCAAAGCGATTGAGGAAAATAGAGAAAACGATGACGACGTCGGGGTAACGACGACGCCAGCGACAGCAACAGCAACAACGACGACGGAGACGACGACGACGACGACGACGACGGTGGGGCGATTGTTCGCTGTTGTTGTTGTTGCTGCTGTTGTTGGAGCGCAGCGATGCCGAGAGATTGGAAAGCAATGTGGCAGAGGTAGAGGCAGAGGCAGAGGCAGAGGCAGCAGCAAAGGCAGAGGCAGAGGCAGAGGCAAAGCAGCGCAAAAGCGGCGAAAGCGCACGCGAGATGAGATACACAAAATGCAAGCGAGAAGAGAGAACAGGCAGAATACGCAAAAAGGCAGCAACAGTTCGGCAGCAAGAAAAGTGTGCGTGTGTCTGTGTCCGATGCCGCGAGGGCGGTGGCGGTGGCAGTGGCAAAAGAGGAGGAGGGGAAGGAGGCGACCGGTGCTGTGTTGTGCTCCGAGCGCGTACCAAACGAAGTAGAGGCAGCGACAACGGCAGCAGCAGAGACGACGACCAAAGCGCACGAACTAAAAGTGACAGAGACAGTGGCAGAGGCAGAGGCAGGGACAGCGGCAAAGGCAAAGAGACAAAACAGAGGCAGCGGCTGCAGCGGCGACAGCAGCGAACCTTATAGAAGCAGCAGAGCTGCAAAAAATAACAACAGCCACAAAAGAAAAATGACAGGCAAAACACCAAAAACAAAAACAAAAACAGAAAAAAACAGAAGAAACAAAACACAGACGGACGGAAGGCAGCAAAAGAAAGGCAACGATAAACAACGGTGATGGCGACGCCGACACCGACGCCAGCGTCTGCGTTGGGGCCACTTGCATGCGCTTGTGTGCGAGTCTCCATTCGTCTGTCACTCGTTCTTTCGCTGTGTAGTGTAGGGTATATACATATGTAGGTAAATACGAGGGTAGATCGTACTATTTCTCGCCAAAACAATTTTGTTTGCTAAACTTAGTGGTCAAAATCTGCCAGCGAGACTTATTATAAAGCTTTCGACGAGCATTAATAGTGATGCAGTATAAAGCACAATACAATGAGTACTGCTACAGGACTTCGGCAACGGCAAAAGACTTTCTATGATCTCAGCAGTTCCCTAGGGTTATTGTGGAATTTTTGCGATATTATTGCTAGTGGACACATACTTTTGCTTGAAGCCAGGTAAACTTTAAGTTCAGCTGCTCATAACAGATATTGAACAACCAAAAGCACTTTATGCTAATTTTTTTTTTAGCAAAATCACGACTCTTATAATATCGATATTTAATAAATTTGGCGTAAATCTTTATGTGGTACATGTCTAATAACATTAAAATAAGTGAATTTTTTTAAAAGCGGAATGCAACCATGGCGCATATTTTGAAATAATTTAGAGGTTAATTGTTAACTAACGCATTAATTTCTGCTTTATTTTTTGATACACACACACATGTCATAAATAAAAATGAGTATTCCTTTTCAGTCCACTTTCAATTATCCGTATTAACGTGACAGCATAAGAAGCTTTTAAATAGAGTAAAACGGATTGTCTTAGATTAATTTATAATATTCAAAATATCATATTAGGGGGCATACATTAAAGGTTGTCTATTTAAAACAGTTTCAACAATCACAAGTGTTTTCTATATTTTGCAAGATTCGAACACCAAAATAAACATTTTGAACTGCCCTCGTCCATGCACATACATGGGTATACACATTTACACCAACAGAGCGAGCAACAGACAGATGGAGACTTGCATATATATATACACACGTATATATACGTATGTTTGCGTGTGTGTTTTTGCCACAGCCTCGTCGCTGAAGCAGTTGCGGCGTCGGCTTGGAACGCTCGTCGGGCCGCATTAGAAGCACAGGCAAACTCGTGTTGCGCTCTCCGCGATTGCGAATGCGAATGCGAAACAGAAGCAAAAGCAAAGGCAAAAGAGCAGAATGAAACAAAATGCAGGCAGCAAACAGAGCTAAATGCACGACGACTGATACGGCGGCGACGGCGACAGCGAGGGCAACGGCGACATCAGCAGCGACTGCGATGCCAAAGCACAGGCCGAAGCTTAGCAGAGCCCCGTCCAGGCTGTCTAAACACCAGCAACAACAACAGAAACAGAAACAGCAACAACAACAACAACAATTGCAACAGCAACTACAGCAATGGCAGTCGCTTGGCGCTCGGTCGATCTGTCGGTCTGTCGGCCAGTCGCTCGTTTTGGGGGGACGTGCAATGAACCCCTTTTGCAACAAAAGCAACAACAGCAACAACAGCTACAACTCAACTGCAATAGCAACAGCAACAGAAGAGACGCACACGCACGCACACAGAGACACGTACTCGTCCGAGTGCAAGTTGTTGCTGTTGTAGTTAGCTTGGTGCAAAGTGCACCCAACACGAACGCTCTGCCAAATAAACAACAACAAGAACAGCAGCAGCAGAAGCAGATGCAGTAGCAGCAGTTGGAGGAAAGTAGGTGAGAAATCATCGAAAAGTTAAGGTATCTGACAAAGTGTCAGACAATGCAACAGAGTGACAGAGTGATGCCCTGGAATCTATGTATAAAGTATAGATATAGCAGAGGTATAGATAAAACCCGACTATACTATAGTTTTCCTATAAGCCAATGCAACCCAAATATTAAATATGTATATTATATTTTAAATATTTGTAATATTTAGCTTTTAGCTTTTATCGTTCTTAAGGCTAAAATAGAGTGTCGTGCTTCGATTTTATTGAAGTTTAATCGATTAAAAATTTTTAAAACTTTTCATAAAAACACCCATTGATCGTTTTTTGACAGCTAACATATTATACATAGTTTAATAAGTTTACTTAGCAAAATACTGAAGTTAGTGAAGTGAGAAAACGAGATAAAAGCGGCTCTAAGGAAGCCCGACGATATGTCGATAGACTCATTCAATGAGAATAGAATATAGAATATCTGGACTTAAGTTCCTTCAAGATTGATAAAGTGGCGAACGACGGACAGACAGGCGAACATGGATAGACCAACGCAACTGTTGATGCTAATAAGCAAGTTTAATTTTCTTCTTTCTCAGGTAGAAAAGGAATTAGAAAAGTTGTTAGTTTTGTGTTTTTAGAAGGTCTTAGCTCTAAAAGAAGGTGCAACAACGATTTTGTAAGTAAAAAAGCTTTTTGCTGTCAGCTAATTGTCTAAGAAATCATAGATATATAAGCAACATACATGAATATATTATATTGAGTACTAAACTCTGAATAAATGCATTGTTATTCCGATTCCTTGACCTTTGATTGCCTTTTCGTCAATTTCTATGCTTTACAAAAGACGGAATGACTTTATAACGATAGTTTTAATTGGTCGCGGAGGGGTCATACACTGAGATCATGGATTTCCTATCGTAGGCCATCTGGCCCATAGCCTGATTCAGCTGCTCTCGATTCCTCTGGTGTCTCTGCCCAGCAATTATTCAATGTCACGACTCTCGGCCGATTTCCAGACCACTCCATGCCCTCCATTCCTCTAGAACTTCTGATGCTGTTATTAATGCTCGAGTGTTGCTCGCTTTATTGGAAACTGTAGTTGTTCCTCTGGGTAGGGGCCCATAATAGCGAGATATGTGAGCAGACACACGCACTTATCTGGAAGTGCTGTCTTTAATTTTTATGACTGCATTATGCTGCTCTGGCTAGGCCCGGCGCAATTTGCTAGATTAGAATTAATTTCGAAGAGACAAACATCTGTGCACTGGGAGAGCTTGGAGTGTTCAAAGCATCGACGACCAGACCAATAGTCAGTCCGAGCGGCAGACTGACGGTCGAAAGGTACGGCTTCATAACAGTTGCCATTCTGAAGACGAGCTTAAGGCTGTCTGAGGCACGGCTGCTGAAGACGTAGCGTGCTTTTATTAGGGTCCCTAGAGCCTTGCGAATAGTGTATTCATTTAATCGACCATATTCCTGATCAATTTCCGCCCAATTGTCTGCCATTCTCCTTTTTCTTTTGAAACTATATCATCGATTTTTTCATTCTTTTACACGCTGATCGCACAGATAGATCGCATAGCTGCAATAGTTGGTAATGGTTGGTAATTTCCCTTATTTTAAAGCAAGAATTGATCTGCCAAGAAAAGTAGTACATATTCTAAGTCAATAGATATATGGTAGATACCTCTATATCTTACACATTTGGCAGAGTATAAAACTTTCAGCACGGCGAGGGCAAACCTTTTTCCTGATTTTATTTTCATTTATGTTTCTTAAGTGCTTCATTAAAAACGCGTACCACTGTGGCAGGGCTCACTGCTGGGGTCTCTGCTGAAAGACCTTTTTCAGCGTCATTGCACAAACAAGAAGAGGAGGAAAAACAAAAGTATCTTACGGATACATATTCAAAAGGCATGAAGAAGAAAGCCTAAGAAAGCGTAAAAATAGTATAAATAATAAAAAAAGCGAAGGATCCACAGTTGGGTATATACGAGTGTTCGATGCCCTGCATTCATTCAGTTCATTGTTATTGTATAGAAATGCCTTGCCTCTCGCACAAGCTAAATAATTTGATGTTTGAGACTAACTTTAGAAACATATTTTTATATACTTATTCATATTACTGGCATAAACTACGCCTCCGGTCTATAAAGTATATATAAATGTCTCGATCGAGCGATTTTCATCTGTCTGTCCGAACGAATTGGCTTTCTTCTCTAATCGCACATTCTTATGGACGTTTCCGATTATATATACAAAAATATACATGGGTAGTACTAAGAATGTTTATAATTTCGCGGTAGTGCAATTTCGAAGCCCCATTTACCGCCAGCTTGAAGAAATTAAAAAATTTTGTTTTTTAAATTTTATTAAAGCTAGAAGATTGATCTGTCTGCAATGAAATAAGCCGGTAAAAATATTGGTACAAGCGATCGCTCAATATAGTACAGGGTATTTCACAGTGGATTAAAATTAGTCTTAAACTTTAAAATTAACGGAAAATAAAACTTGATACTCCGAGTTTGGTTGCTTATTATTACGTATTTATACTCTATATATATTTGTATGTACGCATTCATTTTCAATAGATGCGGGGTATCGAAACATAAAAAAAGAATTATAGCCAAACATGTTTTGGACCCGAGTCTCTCTGTAGAGACACAGCTTCAACTCCGGTTTCTGTTGCGTGTGTGCCTGTGTCTTCACGTACAGATACAGATACTCGTACATGGTTGTGTGGTGCGGGTTGTCTTCGAGTGTGTCCGTCCATAAGTGTGCCCCGTTTACGGGACAGTGCAAAAAAGTTATGTATCTTCTGCACGTTGTCTTCGTTTTTAAGGTGCGCACACAAAGACTCACCCAGTCTCCAGTCTTCAGTCTCAAGAGTCCACAAGTCCACCAGCAACAACAATAAGGGGCCTGAGCCAATTCAAAACTCCTTTTCATCCTCGAAATCACATACAGTAGCAACAAATTTCGACAGTTATTTACGATTAGCAAAAAAGATACGAGACATGACATGCGGTGAGATGCCTTAAAGATGCAGATGTGCGATGTGGGACTTTCGATGGGGATCGGAATGGTGGGGAGGAGGCAGAGTCAACTGCTGCACGCAAGTGGGCTTGGCGGATGCCTGCAGACAGGGTCTTACTGTAGGTTGCGCTCTCGGTTCGCAAACCCTCGAGTAAGACCTTTGGTTGGATGAGCTCGGCTTGTGAATCTTCTGATACTTGTCAGAAACTTTGCGAAATCTTTTTGGTTGCGGAGAGACGAAAGATATTTAATTTTTAAAATATATTAAAATATTATATTCGAAGAGTGTATATTTGAGACCATAATAGAGGTGGATTCTATGGCAACTTAAGATTATAGCGATTCGATTTTATTGATTTGAGAAATCGTGGCCGTAGTTTCATCAAAAGAGCTTTGAACCTATGACTCGCTCTATTGTATTTCCATGGAGAGGCATAGGGACTCTGCAGTTGATGCCCTCGGTAAAGGTCTATTAAATCATGGTTTCGAAAACAGCTGGGGCCAGAACCTTGGTTTGATTCTGCAGATAATAATGGGTCTATTTGCTTCACTCTTTTAACGATTAACTGAAGTGATTTTCCCAGCTGCTTGGCCCGCAAACCTGTTGAATAAATAAGTAGCGATAATGCGGGACTACGCCCATGCCCATGCCCATTCTCTGCGTTCTCCCCGTTTTCCCCATTTCCACGACGAACTGAATTTATCGACTCGTGCGTCCTGTTGCGTGCAGTGCAATTTAAACGGGCTTTCAGGGCGGGGCAATTGCACTTCTAGCCCCCTGCGCTGTCCCGTCTCCCTTTGTATTTGCGTGCATTTTAATGCACTTCATCATTTGCCTGCTGAACAGTGCACACTTTGTTTTATTATTTATATTTGCTATATTTTTCCACACTGCATCGCCATAAATTACATTGCGCAGAACACTGACAGCACCGTAGATACCCTGCCAAGAAAAAAGGGAAGCAGGTTCAGTAACATGGGAATTGGATGGAAAGACTTAGTGATCAAATGCCTTACTGCATTTGCGTTAAATCGGAAACTGAAGCTGATCTCTCTAAGCCATCGCTCTTCCATAAACATATAATACCCACCCTTCCAGAAGCTACCGGGTATTTATAGCAGCAATAAAAAGCACAGCTGGGGTGCTTTTATTGCTGGTGGTAGGGTCGACGAGAGGAACTAGGAGCTTGCTGCGGGTGGAGTACCCTAAGGGAAAGAAATGGCCAAATGGGCGGCTAAGTGGAAGCGCAATAATTATAATTAAATGTATTTTTACGTGCTATTTTTCGTTCCGTCCGGACTTTTCTCTATGTGAATAAATAATTGCACACCTTGCAGAAAGTGGAGCCCGAGGGAACTTAAATGTAGAAGCGATAGCCGCAATAAATTGCGTTAAAGTTCTTCAAATAATTTACAGAAAGCAGACGAAAATTCGACCCAGATCGGATAAGTTATGTAGTATATTGAGGTTTTAGCTTATTCTGAATAACATGTTATATAAATTTAAATCTCTAATATATATCTTATATAAAGTCTTACCGAGCCAGTCAGAAAAAGTTGATCTTAGCACCCTCCAGTCATATGGAGTTCTATGTAATAGCTTTTCAGAGCCTTCAATGAAAATGTTACATTTTAGACTCACGGAATTAATTAAATTTGTGATTATATATAAAACATATGAACATTTACCAATTTTTATCGTGGACCAAACAGGAAAGCCCCAAAAAGCAAAAGTTACTGTCAAATGTGACTTTCTGTTATATACATGTTTATCCACTTGGAACATTTCATATTAATTCATTAACCACCACTGACATACACTTAAATAAACGTATATACTCTTCTGTTCGATAGAAGAGAGGTATACAAACAACAATTCAAAAATATTCCCCCCACCTGGGTGCATCGTGAAACTGATACACCACTTCCCATTTTCGATGGGTAAATAAGATAAAGCAAAACACAATTCGAATGTTATACATATATTACATATTAAAAAGATCATTATCCAACATTGTATAAACTGAATAACTTTTTAAAGCTATTTTGAAAACATAAGCCTTATCCCAGTTCCCATAAAGGAAACCCGGATTGAATTCATTTACCATCACTGAATACTACTGCTACATTTTTGATCAAACTAATATACCCTACATAACCCCTTTTCAATGGGCGAATCGTAAAAAGAAAACGTAGATAACAAAATGGTCTGAAATATTGTAAACGCGAAACGCAACAAAGTCCGAAAGATATAATTTGTGGTCCACACCAACATCTGTATACCCAACAAAATTCAGTTCGTTATTGAGTATATATATATATATATATATATATATATATATATATATATATATATATATCATATATATTTACTCTGAAACCATTCATACCATCACTAAACCAGACCTTGCGATCAAACTGCCCGCCTTAGCTGATATACCCCTTGGGGGCTTTTTCTCGCATGTACAAAATCAGTTTTAATAAACGTGTCGGGCAACAAAGAGTGGCACGGTAGCCGCATCTTGTCTGAGTGCGTGTGTGAGTGTTTGTGCGTTTGTGTGCGTGCATGCAACGCATTAATTATGAATATAATTCACTAGGGCCGAGGCAGCAGTAACTTTTTCGAGGGACGAACGCAGGGGAACGTAGGGGAGCAGGGAGCAGCCGGAGCACGAACAGTAAGAGGGGGGGGGGGGGTGAAGGTAGGGGCAGCTGTCGGCTGGGCCACAAGTGAACGGCACTTTGATGAGGGTCGTTGTGAGTTGGTTATGTGGGGCAGGGGAGGGGGGATATGGTGGTACAGGCAAGTGGCAAAGTCAACAAATGTGCAACAAACACATTTTCTCAATGCACAAACATGAGGCGTACCCCTTGGCCAATTGGGAAGCGCATCTCTCGTCTCCCCCTCAATCTTCACGACACTACCCCCCTTACCAATCACAGCGACAAGACTTGCTTTGTCATTGTTGCTTTTGTTTTGCAATCATATCATGCAACATTCAGAAGGAAAGGGTATATGCAGTTTGTGCAAAGGAATACATTTCATTTATTTAATTATTTGAACAGTTAACTATTTGGAAGTGTAATTTACACTACAAGGTACACAAATGAAGAACATTTCAAATCTTAATAAATAAACAATTTTACAAATTAGGTTTTGATTTTAGTTTGCTCTACTTAATATACCCATTTATCCAGATGTTAATAGGGATATCAGGCATAGCAAGCCATGGAAAGTAAAAATGTGCTTTAATTTCTCATTGTGAAATTACAGAGCTCAGATATTAAAAGTATTTGAAAGATCAAATTTGGAATAGGAATTCTCGTAGAGTTACCCAAAATCAGCTTGAGCTGATATAAGAGAAGATCAGTAACGCGACGCATCGTACTTTAAATTAAGGTACAAAGCGATTATACACTTACACACCGAGCGAAGGTATTTTCCAGTCGAGTTTCTGCGACTCTAGTTTTCTTGATTTGTCTTCAATGCGCTACGCACATGATTGCAGCATTTAATTAAAGCAACAGTCGAATAACAACAACAGCAATAACATCCTGAAGCAGCAAATAAAAGAGGACAACGTCTGCCGAGATGTTTATTCCTTACACCTGACAGATTTATATATGAGATGCCGAGGGTATATTTTTGTGTCTTTTGGTACCCATCGAAAGCTCAAAAACTACAAATAAATAAACTTCAATTAATAAAGGTAAAATCGAATACACTCGACTGTCCAATACCATTTATATACAAATGTGAGCTTTGGCATACCGAAGGTTAAATACTCTTACAAATACTTATATATGTTCAATTGTTGTTGAATTGAACTTTCAGTTACGTTTTATATATAGTAATGATCTAGCTAATGTGTCAAAGGGTCAGGGATACAATGTTGAATAAATATATATTCTTAAAAAATCTTCCGTCCGAACCCTTTTATAGAAACTATGCAATATATTAATCTCATTTTATGGAAACCGGAATGCATGAAAATCTTGATTGCTTAGGAAAAGGATACTTTGCTGTAGTTACATGCGAAATTATTTGTGCTTTCAAATCAACTAAATGTTTCAGTAGACCTATTTTAATTAAATTTTAAGGGTGCGATTACGATCGCTTAAAAATAATAAGCCGACAGGCTTAATGACGGCTTTAGTATATTGTCCCGATCTGGCTTGTTTGTAAAAACAGCGTGCAGAATAAGAAAGATCAATAATATATATACTTTTTAGTGCGTTGCAAACATCTGGTCAAAACATTATTACACCCTCTGCAAGGGTATACAAATCGAAATGAATGGTATATGAAACAAGTGAAGAAAGCTACAGTCGAGTGCACTCGACAGTTAGATACCATTTACCTTTTGCTGTTATAAAATAATTCTTAATATTAATTACTTTTATTCGGCGAACTAACAACAACGCATCGCATATTTTCGAAGTCAAATACACATGCATTGACGCTGCATTGACGACTGCACGCTGACTACACGACGACTGTTCGTGCGCAATCGGCGTTGGCGTCGGGCCTCTGCTCTTAAAAGGGAAACTTCTCGTGCCTATAACTTCAGTGTTTATTGTCCGATCGGATTTAAATTTATAGCGTTGGTCGATATTATTATTATCTACAATAATACCTAAAAATAAATTCGGAAACATTTTTACTTTTCCTATAATTTGATTTACCGATTTACAAAATACAAAATGGGGCAGTAAACGTGGCATCCAAAATTTAAAAATCTGAGTTCTGCGTAATGTTACCAGGGACTTTACTTCCAAATTTGGTGCTTCCAGCTTTTCTAGTGTTCTTTTTATTCGAATAATTCGTTTTATAGGGGCGATGGGCGTGGCATCCAAAAGTCTAAAATCCTACTTCTGCATAATATGCTGATCAAGAATATATATACTTTGGTCTGCCAGGCCTCCTTCTGCCTGTAACGTACATTTTCATGGTATGGTATAAAAATTGGAACACATAAATTCATATGTAAATATTTTTTTTTTTTTTAAATTTTTGATGCAGGATTCCACAGGTTCTGATTCGGCATCGAGTTGGTGCAGCAAAGGCTGTCCCAATAAATCAAACAAGAAACGCAAGCTACTTTGGAGCGTTGCCGATTATTGGATACCCTTTGCTTTGTGACCAAAAAAACAGATGAGTTCGTGTAGTAAATGGAAAATTCCTCTTAAAGCAAAGCAGAACAGTGCCGATTAGTGCACATAAGTTATAGTGACATGTATATGATGGATATATAGTTACAAATGCAACAGCTGTTGAAGCAATTGAAGCAACCATACCAAGTTGCACCAAAATAGTATCTGCAGAAGTAGTTCTGTTGGGTAGTGAGTCTACAGAGAGATAATTTTTTCAAATAAAGAAAATTACAAATATATGTATCTGTTTCTACTTCTCAAAATATGCATATACTATACATACTGCGTAGCTCCATTTTCTAGCCCAAATATTTTGGACAACATAATTATCATATATTGGAAACTAGTCTATAAATCAAGGGCTGCGATCCAACCGGGTCGTTGAACGGCGGCAAGAACGGGAGCACGTCGTAGGCGTCACATGCACTGCGGTTGCGGAACGGGACAATCCTAATTTATTTTCAGAGGAAATTTCATAACATTTGGCAGCATGTGGCAAGTACACGGACTCGGGCGAAGAAGTGCAGCTTGCAGCGATGATAGCAATGATTTATGTGAAGTTGCAGCTTCAGACAGACCAACAGTCTGTGCACAAAGAGTTGGGGATATGAATGGTGCGAGGTGGGAAGCTGACAATAACAAGTGTCTAACCTAATATCCAGAACAAACTCATAGTAATTTGGAGGAATATATCCTTTCCTAAGCTAAAGAAAAACTTTACCAAAGGTACACAGCAACACAAAAATTAATTTTGTTGTATTTGGTCGCTGAATCTGGGGTCAGTTTTTTTGTGAAGCTGTGTTTATGCTGTACATGTATATTTTTATACCATTTACCCGTTGAAAATGTGAAAATTTATGTAACAGGCAGAAGGAGGCGTGGCAGACCATACAAAGTATATATATTCTTGATCAGCATCAATTTGGTCATGTCCGTCTGTCTGTCCGTCTGTCCGTCCGTCCGTCTGTCCGTCTGTATGAACGCACAGATCTCGGCTATTAAAAAAGCTAGAGACACCAGACTTGGTGGGAGTGTGCGTGTATAGAATACGCAGAACGAGTTTATTTCAAACTTGATGTGCCACGCGCACCGCCTCCACAAATCGATAAATTCGTTTTTTCGATTTTTTCCAAATAATTCAATAACGAAAAGTGATAAACGCACTAAATTTGGTTGGAGGATGTCTGGCAACATTATGCAGAAGTTGAATTTTAGACTTTTGGATGCCACGCCCACCGCCTCCAGAAAACACATTTTTATAGTTTAAAAGAACACTAGAAAAGCTAGAAGCACCAAATTTGGTAGTAAGGTGCCTGGTAACATAACGCAGAATGCGGATCTTCAAATTTTGGATGCCACGCCCACCGTCCCCAAAAATCGTTTTTAAAAAAACGTAAATCAAATTATAGGAAAAGTATTTTTTTATTTTTATTTTTATTTTATTTTTATTTTTATTTTTATTTTTTTTTGAGTATTATTGTAGATAATAATAATATCGACCAACCCTATGAATTTAAATCCGATCGGACCATAAACACAGAAGTTATAGGCACGAGAAGTTTCTCTTACAGCAGCAGAGGCTCGAAGCCGATGTCGACGCCGACGCCGACTGAGCACGCAAAGTCATTGTGTAGTCAGCGTGCAGTCGGCATGTGCTATTAGCGTTAATGCATGTGTCTTCAAAAATATGCGCTGCGTTGCTATTAATTCATCGAATAAAAATAATTAATATTAAGAACTATTTTTTAACAGCCATAGGTAAATGGTATCTTACCGTCGCGTGCACTCGACTGTAGCTTTCTTCACTTGTTCTATCAGTTCTATTGAGTGTAGAGCATTAGTAATTATGCAAGTATCTGCAAGTATAGTGAACGCATATCTGCATATGGTACTGTATATTCCGACCTCTTGAGTTTAACTAGTTTGTTTTAATTTGAACATGTACAGTTTATTTATGCTTTGTTTTCTTGGGAGTGATCTAATTTGTTTACTAAAATATTTCAATTTGGAGTCGGGTTTCAGTTTTGCTTTGCGTTTCGGTTTCGTTTGTCATCCGACTTGTGGAATAAAATGTGTTATTTATTCGTGCAGCGTTGACGGCAGAATGGCGCAAGCAGCATAAATTGCCGAACAATATTTTCACAGTGTTGTAGGCAGACATATAGAGAGTAGCATATCTTGGGCACTTTATGTTGGGCATAGAATTACGAAAGGGGCGCGAAGTCGTCTGTGGGGAGAGCAAAAACTCTCTCGATGCGATGAGTTAGAGGCCATTAAAATTTGATAAGCTAAGGGTTCTTCAGTTTGAAAAATGTATAGTATGCAATAGGCCGTAGAACATACAAGTACATTACTTGTACAAGTACATTACTTCTGTATAATATACATAAAATTCGAGTGCTTGCGTTTTATATTAATTATTTACTATATTACGATATATCTATCATTTATTTCAACAATCGATAAACATTTTTTTTTGTACAGAGTTTCAACATTAGGCGAATCAATGCATTCTAATACTTGTAAAAATTGCAGTGTATCAGCTGCAAATGATATAAGACTCTGATAAATTTGGCGCGGTAGAGCAGATGGCACAAGGAGTGAAATTTACAAATCTGGAAATAAATCTTAGTTATGCTTTTTTAAAATTTAACAAAACAAAACATAAAACCTTACAATAGTGACAAGAAAGGAAAAACTATATATTGCGTCATAATTCTCGCTTGCTGAAAGGCAATGAGTAAACAAAAGGAAAAGAGAGGAAAATTGCTGTGAAAAATTCGGTAGGGTTGAATCGTAGTCGGGGTTCCTGACGAGATAATCAGAAAACGCGTCTTGGTGTTATTGCAATGCAATACAAGCGCAACTCGTCTTCGTGAAATATACCGCGCACCTTTTCCCATGCAAAGAGAGAAAGCGCTTTATTAAATATCTATAAATCAGCGAGCCAAAAGTTTATTGTTACGCAAATTTTTAGTTGCAGTTGTCCCTTCTGTTTTGTGAATAGTTCTATAGAAATGAAAACAAAAGGCTTCACCACTCAACGGAGGAGTTGCAATCTATCAATAAAGCTGTACGACCCCTCAGAAGAAGTGCTCTCTTCTGTTCTCATCCTCCCTTTGCGCCTAGAATTCTTTCTATCCGACGACAATGATAACAATAACAAACAAGACCCTTGGGCCACCCTTGGGCAAAGTTGTTGTCGGCTTTTCCACGACATATCCCAAGAGTTGTTTCTTTTGTATCCCTGCTCCAAGGTAGCTGCAACAACTTTTCTCTCAAGTATGTTGTTGTATACGTTTTCTTTTTCCGTACAGAGGGTATTTTGGAGTTGACTGGAATTCTGCAATACAGACAAGGCGGCAAGGAATTTTAAAATAATTTATATATAATATATCTCATATATCTGTATGCATGTATAAATAGTCGTTATAAAAATTACAAATTTTATCATCATCATTGTGTAATTAATTCCTAATATGACTTTTGCCTTTTTGAGGTTGTAAAAGTTTTCTGATTTATCATTGAATTCTAAATTATATAATTTTTTGTATTGCATCTTGGTTCCATTAATAGGGAATTTATGTTATGTTATGAAAAAATAAATAAGTGAAGTTTTTTTTTTTGTAATTGCAAAATTAAACTTTTGTTGGATACACTTCCTTGTCTAGTTAGTTATTGGTATTTCCGATGCATAGATAAAAAAAGCAGTTGAAATTATGTCAACTATAGCAAAAAGCAAAAGAATGAATCTCATTTCCCTTGCGAGACGAAGGCGTGGCAAGAGGAAAGTGGCAACTGACAACAATTCCGGACGAATGGGGACTATATGTTGTGTGTCACACAAAAATATGTGGCAATTATACTGCCAGTTACAACAAACAATGAGCCGGACGGTGAGACAGACGGCGAGATGATGAGACGGAGTCGGGGACGAGGGGACGGACATAATTGCCGACTGTATGTGGATTCTGACGGGCTAAACAGAGTTGTTTATATTTAAGGCCAGTGGATTTTCACCGGAACCAACGTCAAGTTTTAATAGTTCCAGTTGGATGGGACGATGAGAGGGGCTTTTAGGTAGAGCATAATGAATTTGACCTGGCTGCATGGGAGTGATGGCAGCGGAGTGCGCAGAAGCGAACCACCAAGACGCTCAAACGTACAGCTTTTGATTTTGGTGCTGTAGCTTCTGTTGTCATTGTTGTTGTGGATTTCCGGTATTATACCCACTTACACAGGTAGCAATAACATGATAAGGTCTTAAGTTACAGGAATTTGAATAACAAAGCGCACCCGAAAGCGACAATATGTATAATATGTAATCACTGCACAGTGGTGTAGAACTCAATTTAAGAATCCAACATCATACAAATAATAAAGCTCTTTGAATATGAAAGAATTTAAAAAATAATGTAAATAAATAATCAAAATAAACTAAAAAGAAGTGTTACCTTCGGTGTACCGAAGGTTGTATGCCCCTGCATATACTGGCGTATGTACTGTTGTTCAATATTGATCCTTCAGTTGATATGCACTTAGAATATAGCTTAAGTGTATATGCTTTCCGATTAATATATCTCGATCGCGGACGCAATTATTATTAGGTGGCACTACAACCCGTTTCGGGTTTTGGCCGACCTCAGCGTTCTCCTCCACTTTGGCCTTCCATTGGAGCTTTGGTCGTCCCCTTCGTCGTCCCCCGTAGTCGACCCTCGCTTCGAATACCTTCTGAGCTGGAGTTTCTTCATCCATACGCACAACGTGGCTGAGCCAGCTCAGATGTTGTATCGTGATGCGCCGGACCACGTTCACGTCGTCGTACAACTCGTACAGCTCGTGGTTCATCCGAATGCGAAAGTCGTCGCTAATCCTAATCTAACACTCCAAGCGCTGCTGCATCCGTCTGTGAAATTACCGATGCTTGTGCGCCATATAAGAGCACGGGTAGGATGAGTGTCTTGTAGAGTGTTAGTTTTATTCGGCGAGAGAGGTCTCTATTGCACATTTGCCTACTCAGACCAAAGTAGCACCTATTGGCAAGTGTGATTCTTCGCTTGATCTCCAGGCTGACGTTATTTTTGGTGTTAATGACAGTGCCAAGGTACGTGAACTCCTTGACCACTTCGAAGTTATAGCTGTCTGCTACCACATGGGAGTCTAGGCGCCGCGTCTCCCTGCTTGTCGACAGCATATACTTCGTCTTGCCCTCGTTTACCGCCAAACCCACTTTTGCTGACTCCTTTTCGATAGCGAAAAATGCAGCAGTGACATCACGCTTGCTACGGCCAATGATGTCAATATCGTCAGCATAAGCAAGGAGCTGGACACCTTTATAAAAAATAGTGCCAGATCGATGTACACCGGCTTTCCGCAGAACCCCTTCCATCACGAAGTTGAAGAGGTTGCACGACAGAGGGTCGCCTTGTCTGAAACCTCGAACGGTATTAAAAGGTTCGGAGAGGTTCGCTCCTACCTTGACAGAGCTGATGGTGCAATGTCATTCAATGTCATTCTGCAAAGACGTATCAGGTTTGCAGGAATACCGAACTCAGACATGGTGGCATAAAGGCGTTCCCTCGTCGGGCTATCGAATGCAGCTTTGTAATCGACAAATAGATGGTGTGTGTCAATTCCATTTTCGTGGGTTTTTTCCAGGATTTGGCGCAATGTGAAGATCTGGTCTATGGTGGATTTACCTGGTCTGAAGCCGCACCGATAAGGTTCGATCAGTGTGCTGGTATACGGCTTCAGTCGTTCACATATAACGCTCGATAGGACCTTGTGTGAGATGGGATCGCGGACGCAATATCCAATGTTAACAAGTGAAGAAAGCTACAGTCGAGTGCACGCGACGGTAAGATACCATTTACCTATGGCTGTTAAAAAATAATTCTTAATATTAATTATTTTTATTCGATGAATTAATAGCAACGCAGCGCATATTTTTGAAGACACATGCATTAACGCTAATAGCACATGCCGACTGCACGCTGACTACACAATGACTTTGTGTGCTCAGTCGGCGATGGCGTCTACGTCGTCGTCGGACCTCTGCTGCTGTAAGGGGAACTTCTCGTGCCTATAACTTCTATGTTTATTGTCCGATCGGATTTAAATTCATAGGGTTGATCGATATTATTATTATCTAAAATAATAATTTAAATAAAATTCGGAAACTTTTCTACTTTTCCTATAATTTGATTTACCATTTTACAAAATCGATTTTTGGGGCGGTGAGCGTGGCATCCAAAATTTGAAGATCCGAATTCTGCGTTATGTTACCAGGCACCTTACTATCAAATTTGGTGCTTCTAGCTTTTCTAGTGTTCTTTTAAACTATAAAAATGTTTTTTTCTTTTTTATAATGTTGCCAGACATCGGCTATTGCTGCTGATCAAGAATATATATACTTTGTATGGTCTGCCACGCCTCCTTCAGCCTGTTACATACATTTTCACAAAGTTAATATACCATTTTTTACCCATTTTCAATGAGTAAATGGTATAAAAAGCTTCATTTTTGTCCAGTACATCATAGAAGATATGGTTAAAGCTCCTATATTATCATGTCAAATTACTTGTATTTTCATATGAAATCTCATTTTTCGACCAATAGTTTCTTTGGCGGATATATGATGTATGATTAAATTTGCAGGGAATGTTGAGAATGTTAATTAAATAGTATGTGACGAGATTGGTTACAATATAAGTTAAGTTCTATTCCAGCTATGTGATATATCTTTCTTGTTCCGTCATATATGTATCATGCAGTAGAAAGTAGCCTTAAAACGGAGAAACTAGATGGCGTTACAACAGAAATGAAGGCAGATCGACGGACAAGCGGGATGCTAGATCGATTCGGCAGATGATGCTGCTCTATACGTTAATATATAAGTTCTCGCGTCGGAGATGTTTTCTTCTGTGCGTGGCAAACATCAGTATTACAGTATTACCTCTGCAAGGGTAAAAATCGACCACTTAGAAGACTTACCTAAACATGCATGCAAAAACGACAATAACTAAAAAACCAAAATTAAATATCATATATTAATATGTTAATGACATTGAGTCGCTCACTGGGAATTACTAGAATAAAAATTAATAACGTTTAAGTCCTTATTTGAGCTGATGCATATCCATCTGCTAGTTATATGCTGGATAATATCAGTTACTCATTTCAATGCCCTCGACCAGGGCATACAAATTGCAGAAGAACCAATTTCGATCCGATAGCGCGTACTGGAAACAGATTACATTTTGCACTCGTATGTACTGAAAACAGTTTTTCTCGTCATTCATTTCTATGCAAGCGCGTAGATTGCCTCAAGCTTTAAATACGCTTAATCGCTGACGGTTGGATAGATGATTGCAATAGTAACGTAGGGCGGCTTTTCATTTGGCTCTTTGGCCACAACGGCCACATATCGGGAGCTCAGCTGTTAACTCGATGCATCCTGTGTGCCCGCATACCAAGTCCCTATGTGGTGCACCTTCCCCACAAGTGCACCACATCGAAATTCTACTAATTTTTAACAAGTTATCGGTTCTTTGTTGCCCAACAATGAATCCAATGGAGTTTCAGCTCAAAGTGTTGGCCGGGCCGGGGTAGAGAGAGTCAGGTAGAGGGTCGTCTCGATGCCTGCATTCATTCAATATATGATTTTTATGCGTACCTCACCAAGTAACTCAACACGCTGCCAGCAGCCAGCATACGTTCGAGTAGTCGCACTGCTTCGCTTCCCTTTGTAACCCATTTTACAACCCTACCTTAAGTTGTTGAAATGACGGTCTTCGATGGGCCACATACGGGTACTTATAATTCTCTCGGACAGAAGCCGCAGTTGAAAGATTGAATATAACTTATCCAAGTTGCCATTAATTTTTGCTAATATACACAGGCAGTCGAGTAACACCATATTTTCTGTAAAAAATATCTTCAAACGACTAGGGAGAAAACTCTGTTGACACTGATCGAGGTATAGAATTTACTAGTTTTATCATATCTTCACCGATTTTGGACAAATGTTTCCACTTAAATTCCTTACAGCGTAAGACCTATTTCTTTCTAATTTCGCCCAGACTCTGCTAAAATCGCTGTTCGGAACAATTTACAGTGATTCCTAGAAATAAAGGAATTTAATTTTCAGAATAAGCAAGCTAAATCATTGGCACAAAATGAATATACCCTTCTGCGTGCAGAGTATAAAAACACAAGACCATGGCGTGACCATGTCCATATAGAATATTGTATCTGTTTATCTTTTGCCGGCTCGCGATCCCTCTCCCCCTTCCCATATCTTTCGGCTATCGCTAACTCTCTCCCGCTGGCTTGCCTCAGTTGTTTGTACACCCGTCCTGCTTGCAAGTTGTCGTTGCCACGATAGCTTCTGGTGTTTTTCTGCCTTGAAGCATGGCCTTTCCGTCTTTCTAGATGCCGGTTTTCCCCTTTCGTTCCGCTGTTACCCTTCCCTTCCGTTGACCGCTTGGACGGCTTCTATTGTTAAGTTGCCATTAATGTATAGTCGTTTCGAGTTAATTTGTTGCCTTTTCCCACTTAGCTCTGCATTAACATTGCCTAATTCAGAAGTGCAAAGTATTCTCCCTGATCGACTTTAAAGGTACATTTACATATCTAACACGTATCCAGAATATTTCCAGAAGGTAAAAATTAAAAGAGTCATAATATAATATAATATATTATATATAATAATATAATATATGGTAACTCCTTAAATTAACGCTACCAGACTGAAAACTAAACTTCAAGATACCCTTCACTTAATTTTCAAAGCACCCAAAAACACCGAGTGCGCCATATATAACATATAAAACAAGTGAAGAAAGCTACAGTCGAGCATTTACCTTCGGCTGTTAAAAAAAAAATCTTTATATTAATTACTTTTATTCGGCGAACTAATAACAAAGCATCGCATATTTTCAAAGTCAAATACACATGCATTGACGCTAATGGCACATGCCGACTGCACGCTGACTGCGCATCTCACACATTGGGTCCCAGGTTCGAGTCCCAGTCAGTGCAGATTTTTTTTTTGGAAATGCTAAAAACAATTGGCCTTTCTTATTTTTGTAAATCATCCATGTTCTTCAATTTGAATACAAATATCGTACTATAATTTTCAGTAAAGTGAAAAAGTAATTAAAAAACAAGTTAAGAAAGCTACAGTCGAGTGCACTCGACAGTTAGATACCATTTACCTATGGCTATTAAAAAATAATTCTTAATGTTATTTACTTATATTCGGCGAACTAATAACAACGCATCGCATATTTTCGAAGTCAAATACACATGCATTGACGCTAATGACACATGCCGACTGCATGCTGACTACACGACGACCGTGCGTGCTCAGTCGGTGTCGCCGTCGACGTCGGCGTCGGGCCTCTGCTGATGTAAGGGAAACTTCTCGTGCCTATAACTTCTGTGTTTATGGTCCAATCGGATTTAAATTTATAGGGTTGGTCGATATTATTATTATCTAAAATAATAATTTAAATAAAATTCGGAAACTTTTCCCATAATTTGATTTACCGTTTTACAAAATCGATTTTTGGGGGCGGTGGGCGTGGCAGCCAAAATTTGAAAATCCACACTCTGCGTAATGTTATCGGGCACCTTACTACCAAATTTAGTGCTTCTAGCTTTTTTAGTTTTCTTTAAAACTATAAAAATGTGTTTTCTGGAAGCGGTGGGCGTGGCATCCAAAAGTCTAAAATCCAACTTTTGCATAATGTTGCAAGATACCCTCCAACCAAATTTGGTGCGCTTATCTCTTTTCGTTATTGAATTATTTGCAAAAAATCGAAAAAAACATTTATCGATTTGCGGAGGCGGTAGGCGTGGCACATCAAGTTTGAAATAAACTTGATCTGCGTATTCAATACACGCACACTCCCACCAAGTTTGGTGTCTCTAGCTCTTTTAATAGCTGAGATCTGTGCGTTCATACAGACGGTCGGACGGACAGACGGACATGACCAAATCGACTCGGCTATTGATGCTGATCAAGAATATATATACTTTGTATGGTCTGCCACGCCTCCTTCTAGCTTTTCTAGTGTTCTTTTAAACTATAAAAATGTGTTTTATAGAGGCGGTGGGCGTGGCATCCAAAAGTTTAAAATCCAACTTCTGCATAATGTTGCAAGACACCCTCCAACCAAATTTGGTGCGTTAATCTTTTTTCAGTATTGAATTATTTGCAAAAAATCGAAAACATTTATCGATTTACGGAGGCGGTAGGCGTGGCACATCAAGTTTGAAATAAGCTCGACCTGCGTATTCAATACACGCACACAGACACCAAGTCTGGTGTCTTTAGCTTTTTTAATAGCCGAGATCTGTGCGTTCATACAAACGGACAGACAGACGGACATGACCAAATCGACTCGGCTATTGATGCTGATCAAGAATATATATACTTTTCACAAAGTTAATATATCATTTTTTAACCATTTTCAATGGGTAAATGGTATAAATAAAGTATGTTAAAGCGGACCAAGCACTCTGTACTACTTGGTGTGCACACTAACAGACAAAACCTATTCAACTCAGCAATTGATTTTGATAAGCAATTAACATATTTATAAAGAAATCGAATTTTTATGTAGGGATGAAGGCGTATTTAGTTCAAGTGGATTACCAAATTTTATTTTGCAATGGATTTTAAAAATAAGTGACAATGTTCTAAGAGCTTGTTTTTTTCTCGTTGGATTTCGAATTTCTCTTGGCTGTTGATTTCAATCATGACCAGCTGTATCTCCCTTTTTTGCGAACTACTTTGAGACGCACTCCGTTCCCTTCCCATATCCCAATCAAATATGTATCTCTTGACCACGCTGTCCACGTCAAGTGTACACAAATTAGTTTAAGTTTATCGGATAAGAGGCGAGTCCTCTTTCACTAAATCGTACATATGTGTCTCTCCAGTCTTTTCTTTCTTTTTCACGACTTTCTTCTGATGGTTTTTATACCGAGTACACCCCGAGCAAATGTAGCATCGGTTTGTGTAAATAGATACATCAACTGATAGAGGGCAACGTCTTATAGACAGGGATGTTAAGGGGCGATTTCCATATACTTCTATATAGTATTATTATACACATTTATTTCTGCTCGGGATAGGGCATATTACTACTTGGTACTTTGCAGTCGAGTGCACTGGACTGACATTTATTCATGTTTAGCAGTGTGTTGTCGGACAATTTACTCCAGGTTGGATTGCGTTAGTCTGCTAAATTTTTTTACGTTCTCTCAATTAAAAATGCCCCGTCTGTCCACCCACTTTATCTTTTGATTTTTGTTGCCGGTCACCTTCTTGTGGACAATGACAAGGCTCCGTCTGCTTCACTAATTAAACGCAATGTTGTTGAAATGTGTTTACCCGCCGGTAACGACAATTCACAATGAATTTCACTCACTTTTTCGGTCATTCCCGCCTCCTTTCCCTTCCAATCTTAAAGTGTCGGATCTTACTGCACTTCATACTCGCTATTAAAAGTATTTCTTTAAAACGCGATTCTTATCAAAGGGTAATCTGCTGAAGCAGTACTTAACACACTCACTTACAATTTAGGTACATGTACGTACCTAGTTCATTGTTTCTCATTCTTAAATGACATGTCAAAACTAACTACTAATTTGTCCCTCTTAAAAACAATTAAATTGAATTGAAATCAACTTAATCGACATATTAAACTATTAAATATATACACAAATGTTGTTTTGAAGAACGTATAAAGTATGTTTGTATGTAAAAACAAATACTTATGCGAAAATACATAGATGAGCAGTAAAATGATGCCTTACATATTCGTACATGATACATTAAAGATTAACATCGCTCGACTTTGTGTTTTCGTGTTGTTTGCCCAACAGCTGCCCCTCCTGCTCCTTCAGTATCCAGAAGAGTCTTGGAAATCAATGTGTGTAACGAAAAGATACCTAAAAAAAATAAATGTTCTGTAAAGGAATTTCGACATTTTTTTGTGTTCATCCATTCGCCTCTCTTGACACCCGCAGCCAGGTACCAGCCCTTTCGATTCGCCCGACCTGGTCAGGCCCTGTTCATTTGCAGCTTTGTGTTTATAACTTTCGATTCGTTTAATGTTTTTCGTATGGCTGGGGAACACAGCCAAACAGAATCGAAGCAACACAAACAACCGGCACCGATACCGGTACGGGTATCGGGCCCTCCTTTGCCAACACAGATACTTTTTCTGGCAGGCTGCCAGTAAAAACGGATGTACGGACAGGTAGACAGACAAACGCTCGCGCTCAGTCGAAGTTGTTTTCTACGGTTTATTGATTTAAGTGTATTTCACAGACATTGAGCCAAATGCCACATGCCACACGATACGTACATCATGTCACGAGCAGCAACTACTGCCACTTGAAGCGAAACGCGCTCCGATGTGCAATTATCCAGAGGCCACGATTTTAATCGGCACATAAACATGCCCGAGGAAGGCCAGCACTTCTGCGTAACTTGGAACTGATGGTTCCTTCCGGCTTTAATGAGAAATTGCTTTATCTGTGTAGGAGGTTATCAAACTCCGATATGACCTATGACCTCCGAAAGGCTTAGAAGCAATATCTTTATTCAGTAAAAAAGAAACGTTTCTTTCGGTGACTCGAAGTGACTGATTAATCCTTGCAAACTTCTTGCCAAAATGTGTATACCCTATGCATGGATATGCTGTGAGTTGTTATTCCTGTATTGGATCAATTTCAATTTTTGGCTTTATTTAATTTACACTCCCAGCATAGCTGGAAGTTTAATTCTACAGGTACTACACATTGCAGTAAAACTGTAAAAGTTGTGATATATTTTGTTTGGCTATATATTTAAATATTTAACATACTATAAATGATGAAGTAGAACTTTAATTTTGTTTTATGTTCGCGACACAAACGATTTAGCGATTCGATTCTCTCAAACAATCGATCTTTACTCCATAACCACGTGAGAGGCAGAAAGAGCGACGACCTAAAACTTAGTATAAACATTCATAAATATGCAATTTGCCCAGTTTTTTACTTGGCTCTGCTGCATTTCCTGTTTCCAGTTGTTGCTGCTGTCTGGCTGCTGCTTTCCATGTAGCTGTGTGTACTAAAATTACCCAACGGTAACCAAATGGCAACACATGCCCATAAATTAGCATTTAGAAAAAATACTACAAAACAAAACAAAACACATCACGGAGAGTGCCATGATTGCGGATAAACGACTTTTGAATACTCTTTGTGGAGTGAATTCATTAAAGAGAAAAAGGTATTTTTGAACCTATTAGCTATATTTATTCGTGATCGCGTAGATAGAAAAGTTAATCAAGTCATGTTTCTCGGTGCATTGTCCAATATGTAGCTCTTTTCTTCTTTGTTGCTTTCTTGATTTAACTTTGCACATTTTTAGCTCGAAAAAAAACAGATAAGATGATGTACCAAACAAAAGAACCTTTCGGTTTTTTACTTTTTTTTTAAATATATGTATTTGCTTTGCTATTGGTACTGAAAAAAGTACCCTTCTGACTGTAACATATATGTAACATTTGCACAAAGTTAATACATCACTTTACCTCATTTACCCGTTACCATTTATCCATTGAAAATGGTTAAAAATTGTAAATTAACTTTGAGCAAATGTATCTAACAAAAGTTAGTGGTTAAAGTGGCGTGGTAGACTATATAAAGTTTATATATTCATAGTCAGCATCAATAGTAGAGTTAATTTAGATATGTACAACTGTCTGTCTGCCTATCCACCATGTATGAACGCATAGATCGTGTTATTACAAGAGCTAGAGATACTAAATGTGGCATGTTTCCCGTATACCCTACGTTCTACCTTTTACTGCCACTGCAAGTATTACAACTATAGTAACAGCTAAAATCACCAGAGGTCCCTGTTGACACTAAGTAGAAAGAGAATTATAAATTTTTGGATACCACGCCCATAAATCATTTTTATTACATTTTAAGAAAAGTTAAAAAAATAAATAATAAATTGGTTTCGTTCACGTTATAATATCAAACTGCTACATAAATTACAATCTGATCGGAGTCCACATTTTTATTAGTTCGTTAAACAGTGGTTCATATTTAGAATTTGTAATAGCTTTCCGAATTGGGTAAGTGGTATCCTACTGTCGTGCACGCTGGATTGAAGCTTATTCGACTTGTTTGTTTTGTCTCTGATTTGAATAAAAAAAGGTTTTTGAAACTAATAAATTTGACTAATACAAGAGAAAAGAACAATTGGAGTTTAGACACATTTAATTATTAATTATCTTTTATCAAGTGTTTAAAGACAGATGACATTTAATATTATAACCGCGTAGACTTCTATTTTCTCGTTTTTATAAATTGACAGAGTTTTGGGATATACTAATAATGTGATTGATAACTTCAACCAATTTCAAGACAGAGTTTTAAAAAAAAATGTTTTAGAAAGCCATATAATTTTACAAACTTAATATAGCTTTCATAGCTATTTTAAATGTAAGGTAAAAAGGCAGGAACAGCTACAACGTTTCGCCAATTTGCGGCAAGCTTCGGTACCCCCGTTGCCACTTGAAGATTAGTTGGGTCAACTAAACAACTTGCAACAACAACAACAGCAAAATTCGATGCGGTTTGACATGGTCAATTTGACTGAGATTTTTGGGTCTTAGGATTTTGTCCCTGGACTTGGCATTTGTTTTTATGATCTTTTACTTTGCCCGTATTCTTGTATAATGTGCGGTATATTTTAAGTAACTTTATGGTATCTTAATAAAAATATATTTTAGTGAAACTTATAAATGTGACTTCACTTGTATATGAACATGTATTTGTACCCCTATGTGTATGAGTACACCTTAGGCTAATCAGCCAGCAAATTATCCTATTTCCTTCCGAGTAGAAGAAGTTTGATTCACGCTAACTCACACAAAATCTCCACTGTCCTCACCTTGACTTGTCTCACTCTGTGTATGAATCCTGCGCATCTTAGACATTTATGGCTTCAATTTATTTGATCAATTTCACACGCATACTATCAATTGTTTGTCCAAGTCCCTCCAATTTAACGCTGCCTGCATCATCCCTATTAGGGCAATAAATTTTGACGGATTAGTGTGCTTATAAAAGGCATAGGCAGGGGCTCCCAAAGGGAAACTATTTAGAATGGCGTCAACCGTAATATTTATTATTATTTATTTTTATATTGCAACGTTCTTTCTGCTTAGGGGAGGAATGGACCTGTCCGTGTGCCGTATCCATTTTTATAAAATATCGATGGCCGCTGGCCCTGTCCTCTCCGGCAGAGTCACGCATTGATAAATTTCGACTTATCAACTATGTTTATTGCTCGAATTCGTCAACTTTGTGCAAAGGAAAATAACTGATAGCAGCTCAAAGGCAAAATGACGCCATTACAGCATATCAATAGATAGAAGGAGCAAGGAAAGCTACAGTTGGCACACCAAAATACTAGATATTCTGTGTTTTCGTTTAGTCACAAGACTTGTTGCACTGTGCACTCTTCCATGATATATTGATTATAGATGATTAAATACTATGAAACCTCTCACATTTGTTGTTCTGCAGCTGCTTAATATGCTCTTTTAATGAGCTTGAGGCTAATAGTTTCGATACGTATTCATTTTATATATAATAATATAAGGATAATACAAAAATATAATACTATTATGGTTATGGTGCAATCAAAGAAATCCTTCCTATCTCCACTGATGGAAACCTGGAAACGGGGTCTACTTTTTTTTTAGTGTTTATATCATTTACCCATTGAAAGTGGGTGAAAACTGGTACTGTGAAAATGTATGTAACAATCAGAAGGAGGCGTGGCAGACCATATAAAGTATATATATTCTTGATCAGCATCAATAGCCGAGTCGATTTGGTCATGTCCGTCTGTCTGTCCGTCTGTATGAACACACAGATCTCAGCTATTAAAAGAGCTAAAAAACACATTTTTATAGTTTAAAAGAACACTAGAAAAGCTAGAAGCACCAAATTTGGAAGTAAGGTGCCTGGTAACATTACGGAGAATGCGGAATTTCAACTTTTGGATGCCACGCCTACTTCCCCCAAAAATCGATTTTGTAAATCGGTAAATCAAATTATAGGAAAAGTAGAAAAGTTTCCAAAATTTTTTTTAGGTATTATTGTAGATAATAATAATATTGACCAACCCTATAAATTGAAATCCGATCGGACAATAAACACAGAAGTTATAGGCACGAGAAGTTTCGCTCACAGCAGTAGAGGCCCGACGCCGACGCCGACGCCGACTGCGCACGCACAGTCGTCGTGTAGTCAGTGTGCAGTCGGCATGTGCCATTAGCGTCAATGCATGTGAATTTGTCCTCGAAAATATGCGATGCGTTGTTATTCGCCGAATAAAAGTAATTAATATTAAGAATTATTTTTTAACAGCGAAAGGTAAATGGTATCTTACTGTCGAGTGCACTCGACTGTAGCTTTCTTCACTTGTTTTTTAATTATTTTTTCATTTTACTGAAAATTATAGTACGATATTTTTAATCAAGTTGAAGAACATGGATGATGCAAAATTCAGCAATTCCAAAAAAAAAACCTGGACTGACTGGGAATCGAACCTGGGACACAAAGTGAGAGATGCGCAGTCAGCGTGCAGTCGGCATGTGCCATTAGCGTCAATGCATGTGTATTTGACTTCGAAAATATGGGATGCGTTGTTATTAGTTCGCCGAATAAAAAAAAATTAAGATAATGATTTTATTTAACAGCCGAAGGTAAATGGTATCTTACAGTCGAGTGCACTCGACTTTCTTTCTAGCTTTCTTCACTTGTTTTTATTTCCTAATTATACCCTGTAAACTCATTTTCCACCAGCAATATCTACTTCTAGCGACACGCTTTTGTTCGCAGTGAACACCGAGGTACACTCTAGAAACTGTGCCCCCAGCTCCCGTTATGCTCGCTGCCTCCGCACGTTCGCTCACTTATGCCGCTGCACGTTTTGGTGTCTGCATCGTGATATCGCAAGTGCAAGACGAAGGCGTGGCACGGACCCAGAAGACGATGGGGCAATAGGCAGATGGAAGCCACTTGATACGAAAACATGTAGATTTAAGGCGAACAATAATTGGCCTAATATATTGTGGTTTGGCCAGGTCCTAATGGTCTCGCCTCAGACACGTTCCGAGCCCGCGCTGTGGTTTCTCATCTCCGACCTAAGATTTTTATCAGTGTTTGACTAACGCACCCAAATTCAGTTTTTCAGTTTTCAGTTGTTTTTGGGTTACTCTTCTACGAAAAATGGGTGTGTGTCTGGGGCTTGGGGCTTAAGTTGTTCAATCTCGAACGAGTCACAGCGAGCCCAAAAGCAAACACCAGCTTAATATTTAACAGAGCTCTGTAGACTCAGCGGAGAGTACAGCATTAAATCGAGATGGACCGATTTGCTTGTTTGTTGCCTAAGTTTTCATATTGGCATATTTCCGACAGCAAGGGGTTTGCCAGTTTTAAGATCTGTTCATATTTCTTTATCTTACTTGTTGCGAATTAGGTTCAGATAGTGTATAACAAGCTTTATCAATATAGCTTCAAAACTGACATACTAGTTTGTGTTGCAAGTTGCAACAGACTGATAGACTGTGCGTTGCAACTATCTGGTCACAATTTTTACATCTTCAACAAATATTAAAATTTTATTTTCTACCGATTGTTCACGATAGATCTAAGCTTTATAATATACACACAAATAAAACATAAACTCTGCCCGTTATGTTATAGTATTCCGATTTTGTTTGGAAAAATACCTGAAGTTGGGCCATAGGACGATATATTGGCCCGATCCAGTTGGTTTCTATTGATTTGCCGCGTTCGCAATAAAAGTTTCAACTTTCACTAATTTAGCTTTAAAATTTTGAGATGCTGATATTTTATAGTGTCAGAAATGCTTCGCACTGTGCATAGAAAATATCAGATATAAACACTGTCAAAGGAAACTAGGAAAAATCTGTTGAAGTGACACTAGAAAATGAACAACTATAAGGGACTCAATTCACATCAGATTCAATTCAAATCAGATTCTACTGAGAATCACAGCCCAAACGTATTTTTTTTTCAATTTAAAACAACCGTATTTTTTCCAATGTCGTCCGAACAGTCATCCATGACTAATCAGCCTGACGATGAATTAGAGCGTTTGCCTGCGAGCGAGTGCTCAGAAGAGAACTCGCAGCATATACATGCCGCAGCTGCTGAACGATTTCCTATGGACGATCACGAAGTCGGGGATCGCATTAGCTCTCGCCACTCTGACCAGGAACTAACTGATCGCATGAATCGGCGCCTGCACCGACTCGCCCAATTTGAGAATGGCCAGCAGGAGGAAGCCGAAGTTTGTGTTGTAAGGCCGAACATGGCTGTCGAAGAAGAGGGTCTAACTTGGAAGGAGTTCATGCAGGCAGTGATGCAAAATCAAGGATCGTAAAGGATTATGAAAATTTTATGCATTAGTGAAAGCAATATAGCAAGCGAATAAAGCTAACCATTTTGGTTAGATCAAATAATTATAATAATCACCCATTGAAAATAGGCACTGGCTTTTTGCGAATGTATTTTAATATCTGCCTTTCACAGTACCGAGCCGGATACCGTGCTATTGTGGCGGTATACCTTTAAGCCTGTCGGCTGACGTATAATTTCCATAGGGTTTCGGGCGAAACGTGTCCAATCTGAATCGTAAGATTTACCAGTCTGTGGAAATTCAACCTCAGTGCTTCAAAAACCATCCCGAAAATTTAGATAGTTTCAGCCTGAAGTTTTTTCCTAGTGCGTGGATCTTTATAACATACCTCTTATCCTAACAACTTCATTTAGCCATCATCAGCCTATACTACAAATGGGAATGACTCAAATCTTTCCACCAGATTAATTAAAACTGATTTATTTATCTGATGACATGGTTCGATCGGTGGGAGACGTTGACGTCAGGCCGGGCAGACAGAGCGGATAATTTTGCCCTGGTGGAGACTCGCTTAAGTACGCTAAGAATATGCTAAGTGGACGACTAATTAGCGCAATTAATAAGATAAATATAAATATAGACGCACAAAAGCCGGTCACTAAAACAAGAGGAGTACGTGAGACAAAAAGCGGGGAGAAGGAGGAGACATGCTAATGGAATTAACACAGCGCGGTTAATAGTTTTACTAAATTTGAAAACAAATTTTCTTCATCTTTACAAACATGAATATTTTCCCCAAATTCTCCAACTCTTTACACCTTCCCGGGCCGAGCAGAACTCTAGATACCCTACAAAGAATATGAAAGATATAATACCAACAAATACAAACACCCGGAACTCAGCTAGAGCATTTAGTATTCGATCATGAACATCTTTCCGAAAGTAGATTATATTTTTATTAATCTGTTAATTGGCATTACTTTTAATAGGTTGTAGTTTGTCTGCACGATTCTTGGGTAGCGGAAAACTACTTTACAGCCAGACAGAAATGGTTATGCGTCTAAATGGGGAAATCGTGGGGTACGACAATATTAACTCTATATAATATGCATAATTAAGAGTGGAAAATTTGATAAAACTCGGAGACCTTCTAACGAAAACCAAAGATAAGACTTCAAATTCAAAACTATTTTTTTTTAAATATGTTTTTCACAAATTTTGCCTAATTCATTTTTATATCGTGTTTTTATTCGAGCTGTTTTCGTTGGAGTTCGGTAGATCCAATTTATCAAATAATTGCTAGGGGGCATCAATAGGATGGAATGCTTCAATTAGACCATCTCCTACATTTTCGTCACATGCGTATACATATTTCTGTACGGGCCGAGCAAGAGCTCCACATAGTACTCGTTTACTTCAGCTCTAGTTCCAGCTCCAGCTCATGCTCTCCGTTTTGTTCTGACGCTGGAATTGCCATGGTCGTTGCCAATTTCCGGGGCCAAAATACCCTAAGGGCACAAATTAAAATTAAATTCAAATGGAAAAGTGTCGTTGCCCGTGAGCAGCACAATTCGGCGACCCGCACTGCCAGTGCGGCCAGTGGCCATCGGTCGTGGAGCCTCAGGCATGGGGCTACTGGCACGTCTGTCAGGCAGGCAACAATTTAGCAATTACATTCGCGTTCGGGTCACATTACAACGGCAATTACACGCAGTAGAAAGTCGCACCGTGGGCGAACGCCAGGTTCTCTTTTCTGCATGTTCCTGGTATCACCGACATCCCCGGCATCCATGGCATCCCTGGCATCCTCGTCAGTGTCACGTGAAGCAACAACGTGCCCGACCAACTGTCGGACTGACGTACACAACTCTGATGGACGGCCGTCGGTGTTGACGCCGACATTGACGTCGGCGCTGTCATTGGCAGGCGTAACGCCCCAACAGGATACTCCCGCTTGTGAGATGCGAATACCCTAACCAAATGGATCCATACTTGTTTAAAATGAATTTTTGCTTAAATATATATCGTTTCCATATCCCAAATCAGCTTACGGATATAAAGAAATTTGAGAAATTATAGTAGATTATTAAAAATAAAAACTTTAACGAGGATGAAGAGTTCCCATATTTTTATTAAATTTAAAGAGATTGTGAGAATAGGTCTTAATAGTATACAGAAGAATAACAAATACTGTTATTCAAGTTTCATCAAGATAGCTTAAATACTGAGACAGCAGTTTGCGCTGCATTGGTCGGACAGACGGACTGAAAGACGGACAAGAATACATCGACTCGGCTTTTGATGCTGGTCAAGAATATATATACTTTGTATGGTCCGCCACGCCTCCTTCTGCCTGTTACATACGTTTTCACAAATTTAATTTACAATTTTTTACTCATTTTCAATGGGTAAATGGTATAATAAATAAATAAAATAAAAGAAGTTAAAGTTAAATATTAATTTAATGAAGCTGGAGTTACCTCGCATAAAGCAGTTTTAGAAAATTACGCAGAACAAAATACTCTAAGAAATGTTGAATGTTATTAAGCGTGTCCAACTTGATGCAAACTTCAGCTTTTATTGCATATGCTCTGAATACTCTTAATAAACAGAAAGCAATATGACATTTCAGCATGTGTGTGCATGAGTGAATGAAATAAAATAAATGTATAAATGCAATAACCAAGCGACATTACATAAAAATCTACTTGGTCAGACTTCTAATGACTCTTGCCGGAGAAAGAGAGGGAATGAGAGAGACTGTAAGCGAGGGTGTGAAAGAGAGGCAGACGGGGCCTAGTTAGGTGTGCTTGTGTGCATGCATGGAATATGGTCGACACTTCCGTCCGACATGTTGCTCCTGTTTCCGTTGCGCAACACTGCCTACACCCCCGCCCCATTCCGGCTGCACGACAGGACATGTGGTCACTCGCATAAATACAAATATACAGAAGATTGCTCCTGCACAAACTCCGTCCGGCTCTCTATATCTCTCTTTCTCTATCTCGCTCGTTCTCTCTCTCTCTTTCTTGCCCTCTCTTATTGTTGGTGTACGGGTATTGCCAATTATTGCCACGACTTCTGCGGATGTTGGCTCTGTTCAGTTTGTTGTTACTATTGTTGTTGTTGTTGCTTTTATTGTTGCTGTTGCCCGTCACGCATGGTGTTGGTTGTCGCTAGCTGTTTTTATTGCCGGCGCTTCCTGCCGCTGGCTTGTTCCATAATTAATATCCTTTCACACATTATTATTACGGAAATGAGTGAGAAATGCCCAGAAACTTATACATATGAATAGCTGTACATATATGCATACTATACATATATACTTTGCTTGCTATGTGTTTCGATAGCATACAATGCCATGTAGCAACAAAATGCCCATTTTTTTTACATTGTAGTGCACTAGGCCACGCGGACACTTTCACCTCACTCTCACCGGATACCCTTCGAAACAGGCACGGACAGTGATTTTTGAACAAATTCTGAGTCTTAAGTCTGAACATGAGCCGTAGAATCTTCTGAAAACTGCATGCAGAAAATAATAAAATTAAATCTAAGATTTATACTAATGAATTAAATTTATTTTTTAAATTAATTAGTTATTGTGACGCTTTGATTAAATTATAAAATAAAATAGTTTTTTATTTTATTATGAGTCCTAAGCGGACTATTTAAATTTATTATTTTTATTAAATAAAAATTCCAGCATGTGTTTTATTGCATACATGAAACAAGCAAGCTTTATTAAACTTAAATTTGTTTCAACTTCAGCCCTAATGAAATCCCTTCATTACGTCCAATAGACATTTTATTAACATTTACAGGGAATTTTCAGTCGAGTAGCATGCCGGCTCTGCAGCTTCTTGTTCCTTTCCAGTCATGTTCGACCTTTTATGAGTACGGAGTTTTAATATTTTTTCACACTCGTAAAACGATGTTTACTCGTACACCCTGCAGGCCAACTTTTGCCTTGTAATTAAAAGCTCATGAAAAGTGATTAAAAATTGAACTGGAGCTGCGCTGCCCATCTGCCACACACACTCACACACGCGCAATACTCTCACACATGAGCTTACAAAATTATTTTTATACCCTAGAAGAGGGTATACTAATTTTTGGAAGATGTCTGCAACGCCGAGCCTGAAAAGTACATACAGTATTCAAAGTTTATATATGTGGAGAATAATTTATGACTTATTACACTTATTGTTGTGTTATTCTTAAAGATATAGTAACAAAACTTAAAACTTACTTAACAATGCTGCCAACAATCTTTCTAAAGCTTATCAAAATCTGGCTTTTAGTTATAAATGTCATCAGAATAATCAGTTCATTTTTTGTAAAAACTTATAAAATGGTGTCATATATTATAAACTGTTTCAAAATACACAAAATCGAATAGCTGCATCAAAAATAATTTTTTTTGTTGAAGAATTTCTAAAATATTGTGGAAATTGACTTCAAGAAAAGTGCGATTATTGTACATTTACTTCGTTGAAATTTCTTAACGATGCTGTTGTATATAAAGTCAAGCCAGGAACAAGAGGATAAAGAGTATGCAATCTTCGTCATATCGACGATAAGCTCATTTAACTTTTATGTTTCGATTTTACATTTTTCTGTCATAAAAAACTCGCGGAAGTCCCATGGAAATTCAAACTGTTTTTTATAGAATAATTTGAAAGTTAATATTCAAATTGTAATTAAAATAACGATTTAAAGCAAGTCGAGAGCCTAAGGGATCAACATTTGCATAACACTATAGTAGCAATATATTTAACATAAAATGCCCATTGATTTCATTTAAATAAAGAAGACTTTAGTGAAAACAGATTAGCTGGATTAATATACACATAATGTATAAGAGCAAGACTTTATTAAAAACTTAAACACATTATCTGGTTGGAAATACTCATAAACTTGATATGCACAAGGAAAGGGTCTCTTCGTAATGAGCATGTTATGGCAAACACGTCTTTGAAATCTATTTCTACAAAGAGATACTATTGATGATTAAGAATGAATAGTTAATTATTATTTAATTAATTAATAATAGTAGGCTGTGAAAATAGGCATCAGATAATAAAACAAACCGTCAATATTAAAAATGAAATATATATATATTAAACAACATACACTTGATAATATATGAATACATACGGTAAGTTTAGTTCTTCATGAGAACCCGACAACTGCCCGTTTTTAGTAAACAAATTCTCTGTGCAACTTCGTGTAACTCTACCGAAAACACAATATCTTTTGATAATTTATCTCCCCACACCTGAGTGGTTCTGCACTGGTACTGGAGACCTGGGAACTGAGAACTGGGAGCTGACCGCAACCACAACATTATTTTGTGGGGTACTAGGACTGAGTCACAGGACGGTTGCCGTATCTGTGACTAGGAGAGGCCCTCGAAGCGATCGTTAAGGATTAGCATTAAGAGCGTATTTACGCTATGCACAAATACATTTAAAGTACCTCCCCTCTGAGAGGAGGCAGGACCTACACGCAAGTGTCGCCTCTCCGGGATGACGCATAATATAGCGCCATGAGCTAGGGAAAGCAAATCGGGAGGGGTAAACCTAGAGGGGTCCGCCGCCGGCAGGAACTATCGCGCATGCATGAGTGGCATTTTCGCCATAATTTTCATGCAAAGCTCGCGCGTTTCGCGTGTTGCGTGCAATTTGCGTGTAACTTTTACAGCAAGATCGCGGGAGAGGGCAGTGGTAGGGCAGCTATAGGACTGCAACTGTACGTCCTGAGCCTCACCCTGAGCCTGCTCGTTCAGTATGTCATCACAGCACATAAATCATAGCCAGCAAATGCGACGCGAGTGCGACGCGACGCGTCGGGAACTGCGTCGCAGCGAAACATAAAAGTAGAAGTGCGTAATTTATGCTGCGAAGCAAGAGCTGAGAGAAGGAGGCAGCAGGGAAACTTTTGGGTGTTTGTGAGGCTTAGCTGTACCGCTGGTCCGCAGAGCTTGCACTTTTCCCGCTTTTCCCAACCGAAAGCAAGGCGAGGCGAAAGGACACCACCTTGAGAAAGCGCCTGAGACGCAATTCGGGAAACTGCGTTTGTCTTTTTGGGCATTGCAACCCTCAGGCAAGAATCCAACAACCCCCATAGCGATATCCAGGACCAGGACCGGAACGCACCGTTCAATTTTATCGATTCGTTGCCTTTGTAATCTTGTTCTCTGGCCAAGTGCTTGCCTAAGCGGGTACGGCGATAGGCGGGTACAGTTCCCTGGGGTAACGAAGTTTTCCACAATCGCGAATGGAAACATACGCTGAGATCTTCGCCTCTTCATAGGGTGCTTTATGTCGGATCGACTTACATTATTATTATGGCTTTCTCGCCTTAATGTGCCAACTACGTACGTCGTCATCCATTGAGCTATCTCCTGCCTGCTTCGCAATCTGCTCGACTGGGAGGGACCACACAATCTCAGGTAAGCCCCTGCAAGCTCTGACTGAGGTCTGTCCCTGGATCTTTCCGGTGGTTGACCCACAAATTGTGCACTCGACTCGACTCTACTCAACTCACATCAGGCTCCTCCACACCAAAAGTAGCTGCAGCGCCATCCGAGAACTCTAAAATCTAAACCACAGTGGAGACTGACGTACACGAAAGTGACAGGTCGGTCAGTGGAAAATATGAATTCCACTTGTATATGTTTACCCCGAAGGAAGGCGTTTATAAAACTGTCCAACGCTATTAATATCAAACATTCTGCACACACTGAGGGGGAGGAGGGGGCGAGCAGGAAGAAGCAGAGACAACAACTGCGCAGTTGTGTAGCTGGGACGGGGGCTGGGGCTGGGGCTGTGACTGTGGATGGGCCCGGTCTCCGGTCATGTCCTGGGCCCAGGTCAGCCTATGAATCGCAGCGAGTGGCATGTTTGGCGTCCATGACGCGGAAATGAAAAGCGCATGGCAACAAGGCAAGGGGAGACAGAACAGGAGCGGAAAAGGTGAAGAAGGAGGTGGTATTGGTAGAGGTAGAGGGGAAGGGCTGGTCACTAGCTGGACGGAATATTATCAACAAGCACGCACACAAACGCAAGCACACACACACACACACACACACACACACACACACACACACACACACACACACACACACACACACAATCACGCACACTGAAACACAGAGCGACCCTCGAGGGTGGCCAGGGCTTTTGTTGCTCGACGAAAGCTAAATGCTATGCGAGCATCTACGCGCCATGTGTCCTTTGTTATTTATGATTAAAAGCGCAAGGACTCGTCAACACATACACACACACATCAACAACACGAACACACGCACACTTATTTAAATATGTATATATGTATGTGCTCGGGTTTTGTATGCTAAATATAACGCTGCATGTGTCCATACACGTCCATCACTTAATCACGCCACCACACTCACTGTATTTTCCTCTCTCGCTCTTCTCCTTTGCTGCTTCGCAGTATACCCTACACGCACTGAGCATATAAATTGCAAGAAGCAGACTTTACAGGCGAACTCCAGTAGGAGACTTGAAGTGCGGCGCCAGGAGTGATTATTATCATTTTTGAAATAATATTTACTTTATATGAAAAACAATGGATCGTTCGCAGATTATAAAACTTGGGTCAAATACCTACAATAAATGAGCTTAAGATATGAGCTGTTAGATATTGGAACTATGGTTTTAATAGTTGGGCTTGTAGTATTTATCAACACATGTGGAAAATATTTATTGTGTGTAAATTTAAAGATGTAAAACGTATTGATGATTCTTATGTACATATAAGTAATTACGAATGTAATAAATAAGAGGTAAAAGCTTTTGAGGAATCAACTGTACGACAAAATAGAATGGAATACATGCATGTTTGTTAAACCAGTAAATCATTTTAAACAAGCGTTGAGATTAGTTTAAGGTTTCTACATTATATTTTTTAGTTTATTAGCTCCACGCCTTGACTATTCTATCTTTACTCTTTTAAGGTCGTAAATCCAATAAGTGTCCCACTGTAACGAACTCTGCTGTTCGTGCTGGCCGCTTGCGTATGAGGTTCCTCTTTGCAGTGTAAAAATTGCGTGTAAGGATTTCACAATGTCCATATGCTTGGTTAAGCCGCCACTGCACGCACATCGTGTCTGGGCCCGGACTGTGGCCTGGCGTGAGTGAGTTTGGTTTTTATTTAATTTCAGCTACACGGTGTCCATGTTCGTGCCCATGCCCCAGTCATCCAGGCTGCCACTAGATGAAGTGTCCAGCGTTTACTGAAATCTGCAAATAGGTTCATTATTCCAGCCTTCAGCGTTTAAAAATGTTTAAAAAGGATATACATAAAGGGCCATAGAAAACCAAGCTAAGTATATTCATTCTCGATCCGTCTATTTGACTCAGAGCTGTTATATAGATTTTAATCCAAATTTGTCCTTGAGATTTCTGTGTCAAAGCTTCAGTACCATTGCTATCTATTATAACTAATGTTACAGTAGTACAGTATGCACTGTGGGCAAATGAGATTTAAATATGTGCGGATTTTGTGGAAAGGGTATGCGATATTCGCGCGGTCAGAACTTAAGCTTTCCTTACTTTTTATTTATTCTTCTTTTGACATTTTGCCGCTTTCACTTCCTGAGACTTTATAATGCAGTCGCAGATGGGGAGAGAGACAGAGCGAATGGAAGAAAGCTGCTTGCCGCAGGTATCCTGGAGCGTATCCTTGGTATCAAATTTTCGTATTATTATGATTTCCATTTCATGCGGTCTCCTTTGTATGTATGTGTGGGCTTGTTTGTGTAACTGTGTGAGTGTGGAATGCAGCAGCCGTCAACATTACCACAGCCCCGGGCTTGTTCGTAAGTCCTTCATGTCTTTCTGGCTTTAAGGGTGGTTAGTTAGGCCCCGGACAAAGCATTTTATTTAAGCTTTTTATTCACCTCGATCCGTTGTTTTTTGCTTCTTCCTTCGACTCCATTTGTTGATATTGCGAGTCCTTTGTTTGCGAAATGTGTGTCAGTGCGTCAGTCGGTTGCCAGGCACTTGGTTTAACCATTTCCGGTTTCAATATGCGCACTGCCTTGCCCGACCTTTATCTTCCGACCTTAGGTACAGTCGGCACATGACAGTGCAAGCTGAGAACATGTTCAATTATCCCTGCGGCTGTACCTACGCTTGAGCATTTATACGCTTAACATATGACGATTTCATGAATGACGATCTTCGTTTCTTTCGTCTTTTTTTATACCATTTACCCATTGAAAATGGGTAAAAAATGGTATATTAACTTTGTGCAAATGTATGTAACAGGCAGAAGGAGGCGTGGCAGACCATACAAAGTATATATATTCTTGATCAGCATCAATAGCCGAGTCGATTTGGTCATGTCCGTCTGTCCGTCTGTCCGGCTGTCCGTCTGTCCGTCTGTCCGTCTGTATGAACACACAGATCTCAGCTATTAAAAGAGCTAGAGGCACCAGACTTGGTGGGAGTGTGCGTGTATTCAATACACACAAGAAGTTTATTTCAAACTTGATGTGCCACGCCCACCGCCTCCGCAAATCAATAAATGCGTATTTCGATTTTTTCCAAATAATTCAATAACGAAAAGAGATAAACGCACCAAATTTGGTAGGGGGTTGTCTTGCAACATTATGCAGAAGTTGAATTTTAGACTTTTGGATGCCACGCCCACCGCCTCTAAAAAACACATTTTTATAGTTTAAAAGAACACTAGAAAAGCTAGAAGCACCAAATTTGGAAGTAAGGTGCCTGGTAACATTACGGAGAATGCGGAATTTCAACTTTTGGATGCCACGCCTACCGCCCCCAAAAATCGATTTTGTAAATCGGTAAATCAAATTATAGGAAAAGTAGAAAAGTTTTTTTAGGTATTATTGTAGATAATAATAATATTGACCAACCCTATAAATTTAAATCCGATCGGACAATAAACACAGAAGTTATAGGCACGAGAAGTTTCGCTCACAGCAGTAGAGGCCCGACGCCGACGCCGACGCCGACTGCGCACGCCGACTGCGCACGCACAGTCGTCGTGTAGTCAGTGTGCAATCGGCATGTGCCATTAGCGTCAATGCATGTGAATTTGTCCTCGAAAATATGCGATGCGTTGTTATTCGCCGAATAAAAGTAATTAATATTAAGAATTACTTTTAAACAGCGAAAGGTAAATGGTATCTTACTGTCGAGTGCACTCGACTGTAGCTTTCTTCACTTGTTTTATCTATGTTGTTTAGTAAAAAAAATGATTTCATATTATTCTTTTCTTTCAATGAAATTAATAATCTATTGAAAGTTGGATGACTGTAACTCTTAAAGATATGATTAAAAAACATTAGTTTCGTCGATTCAGATGAGCCATACGAATGCAAGTTTTTTCTTAAGAAGTTTTAGAAAACTTTATTAATCCTATACACATTTAAGAATACAGTCGACTCTTTTTAAGATAATTTCAATACCATTAGCTTGTAGAAAAAAAATTGATCAGAAAATGTTGTAACACACACTATAAAAGGTGGAAAATATCTCTGTGGCTGCAGTGTGTTCTCGTTTATAATTAAGAATTTAGGCTTGTAAGGTACAAAAAATCTATTAGGTTTAAGAAAGATGAATATTGGATTTTTCTTAAACAGATTTTTCGAAATCGAAAGGTCAATGTAAATTATCTAATTTCCATTCATGCTTAGATAATATATAAATACACTGGTTATTGTAGTTTGCTTTTAATTGAATTTTGAGAGAATGTTAGGAGCGTTGAAAAATAAAAAAATTTGTTCAATTTGTTCTATTAAAGCTTTACAATACATTGGATTGATCTTGCTTGTTTTTAAAAAGTTTTAAAACTAATAGACTGCATTTCGCTGCGACATTCATTTGTATAAATTTGCTTATTAACTTTATGCAAATGTGTGTAGCAGAATGAGAATAAGGCATGGTAGACCATTCAAAGTGTATATATTCTTGATCAGCGTTAAGATAATAAACTGTTCCGTTTTTAACTTCACCAGAAGTTGACTTTCGCTACATCTACGCTTTTTTTTTGTTGAAATGCGAGAATCGTGTCGTAGGCTTTTTCAATAATTTCAAATGCTTTAAGCCAATTTCTAACTGTGGTCAACTTAGATTTTTACTATTAAAACAAAGCTAGAATTATCACACGATACTTTCACTTTTCTATATGTGCAAAAATCGCGGATGTTTTCATTACTTTATGTACCTAATTGTGGACAAGTTCTTAGGAAGCATACAAAAATAGCCCATATAGACTTGTCTGTACTACGTTAATACAAATATATATTCATGTAGGGTCAGAGACGCCTCCTGCTTTGCGTTGCAGACCTCTGAACGAAATGATTATAACCTCTGCTAGGGTATCCAAACAGTAGCCACAAAATCGATGCAGACAATGACGATAATATTGGAAAATAACAGGGCACAGGGAACGCACATACATCATTAACGAACTTGCTTGTGGAGAAAGGAGGAGGGACTCAGGAGGGGAATAGGGAAGAGCAGTAGACAGCAAGACACGATTAGAGTGGAGAGAGAGTGGATAAGCGTGTCTGGCCACTATAAAAGTGTAACTAATTAATGACAGCAGCTCGAGAGAAAAATAGAGAGAGAGAGAGAGAGAGAGATAGAAAAAAGAGTGAGTGAGAGAGAGATAGGCAAGATAACGTCTGGAATGGAACCTTAGAGATGGTCAGGGATTAAACCCTATATGCTTAAAGAAAGTGCTGAGAATAGAATCCAAAAAGGTTTTTCTACTCGTCATCATAATCAACGTGACAATAATGACGACGGCGATGATTACAATGATTATAATGATGACTGCGACTGGTTCCAATCAACTGCCACTTAACTAAATGACTCTCCAGAGCGAGTGTGCGCCTATGTGTTCGTGTGTGTATAAGTGAACAATGAACTGCGATTTTATCACGGGTGACTGATGAGTATGCCATTAAAGATATACGAACACCATGTACCCCACACAAACTGACACACATGCATACATAAGTATGCATACTGTGGCACATTAGCACAGTAGGTAAAGAGGAAGACCGATTGTCCGGGTAGCAGACGACCAGACTGACTAAACGAAATATAAAGCAGACAAAGCAGGAGAGGTAGACAAATGACCAACTCACAATAATGAAACTCAGATCTTGTCTTTCTACTTGTTTCTACATTTGCAGAAGGTTTGCGACGCTGCGAGGAAGGCATATCCATCCATATCATATATACATATATGCACAGAGATATTATTCGATCAGCTACGTGAATGAAACTTATAAAAGATACTCCTAAGGTGTATTTTTTAATAGGATTGTTGATTATTTTTAAAATATCGCATGGATGATGCTTTTCCCAATTTTCGAAACATTGATAACAGCAATCCTAATTTTTAAGAAACTAGTGCAAGCTATTAAATGGACCTCTTGGATTGCTCTGAATTATACACCGCCTACAAAACAAGTTTATTATATAGCCTACCAATTAAATAAAGAAAGTAAACTCGACTTATACAGACTCTACACTTTTTTTGACAACTATTTTCATAAACATATAAAATTGAGCATCATATTATATATGTCTGCATATGTGTATATACTAGCTGTACCCTGCCACGTTTCGCTGTGGCATAGTGTAGTTCTACGCCCACGGAATAAGTAGCACAAAAAGAATAATTTCCCAATTCCTTCAATTCTGTAATGCTTGTAGGTATAATATAATATTTTTCGTTTCTCCATTCTCCGCGTAAATATAAAGACTATCTGGTTTACCACTCGGGAACACGCAACATACAATTGCCCGTGTGAAAAACAATCTGCATCCAAATCTACACCACACAAATCGAGAAATTGACCTTGAGCTCTCTGTTCTTGGCGGCAAGAATGGCTCGTCCACTGAGCCAATTGTGATTCCTATAATTGATTCGGATATCAGGGAAGACTATTCTGATTAGTTCTTCCTTCGATATTACTAAATTACAGAAATTGTCTGGCAATCGTATTTTTCTCGACGTCTCATTGACTGGCCGCTCTCCGTTCCCAATGTCCAGTAACTGTCGTGAGAATGCGTCAGCTAAGTCATCGTTCTGCAACTGTACACGCATATTTGTTGTCAACTGTAATGTTCGTACATGTCGCCACAATGTAGAATATTTCAGGCAAGCATTTATTTCGTCCGCTGGTGTCGATCGAGAAATTACAGGCAACGTTTGTCTGAAATCGCATGCGAGCAATATCAAAGCATTCCCAAATTGTTGAACGGCTCCAAGCAAATCCCGCAATGATCGATCGAGAGCCTCTAGTGATTTTTTGTGTGCCATCGTGCATTCATCCCATACAATGAGTTTACATCTTTGCAATACCTTCCCCATACCAGATGCTCTGGAGATGTTGCACGTAGGAGTCTCGATGATTTGCATGTTCAACGGCAACTTCAGCGCTGAATGAGCAGTCCTTCCACCGGGTAACAATGTCGCAGCGATTCCAGATGAAGCAAGAGCTAAGGCTATGTCCTTGTTAGCTCGAACAGTAGCCAGAATCAATGTAATGAGGAATGTTTTTCCCGTTCCTCCCGGAGCATCCAAAAAGAAGATGCCCAGAGCCCCCTCATTTATCATTTGCATTACCTGATCATAAACTATTTTTTGTTCATAGTTTAATTTGGTAATGTTTGATTGGACATATGACTGGAGATCGTCGCTGTTGTAATTCTGCTCTTTGCGCAAATCCACATCAGATGCTGCAGTCGCAGTTCTGGCAGGTGCTGGCATTCCCAATTGACTTAGCACTTTATTTGCAATAGCTAAGCACTTGTCTTCAATGCTTATCAAAGTTTCATTGTAAATCTCTTCTGTCAATTCCATGGTCATGTCGGAATTTTCTAGATGTACTCTGTGCAAAATATCCTCAGCCATATGCGAACGATATCGCTCCCATAACTCTGTTGGAGATGAAGGGAAGCAAGCAGTTAATATGATTGTAAACAATGCGCGAATTTGGTTCGGATATGCAGTCTGGCACGCATCATTAATGCAGGTCGTTCTCCAATAAATTTAAGGCTAAGCACGCACTCCGGAAGGTGGCATGGGTGATGCCATTGAGATTTTTGAAATACTGGAAGGACGTAGGACCGGCCACATTCACCAGCAGCATGCGAAGGATTGGGATGCACTGTATAGAGTCTTCCAATTGAATTCTCTTTGAAGATGCCAGGTTGGTCTTCGACAGGCTCGCCTCGTTTGCGTCGCACGAACGTTTTTTAGTGACATTCTATGTGTAATAAGAGGGCACTTCTGGATACATCAGTGTTCTGGCGAAAGCGTCTTCTTGGCATAATGTGAAGAAGGCAGTCAGAGTTGTAGCAGGCAGATTCAGGACTCTTTCTTGGGCGGCATGATTCCGTTTATCGCAGAAGTGGGAAGGAAAGTTGGAATTATAATCTCTAATTTCTCATTTCAATCCATGTGGTTATATTTTTTAATGTTTTAAATGTACAGCTGTGCTTGCCCTTGGCAACTGACGGTTTAGGCACTGGGAAACGCAAAAAAGTAAAATATTTGCAAACGTAGATATTCTATGCACATAAAAAGTAGATAAAAACATCGCCAGAACCTCAATATATGTTGTGTCAAAATCTGGGGTTAATCGGTTCAGCACTTTTCGAGTCCATAGGCGAATCCTATACGCACAGAGCATTTATAGCATTTTTATAGATATACAATAAATAAATAAATAAATATATATATATATATATAAATATATATATATATATATATATATATATATATGTATATTATATAAAATATAATACAGAGCATTTGATAATATTTAATACCTAATATATAAGAAATAAACGTTTTGAGAATCCTGAAATCCAATTACTCACCATAGAACGATCATAAAAATGGAATGCAGGCAATAGTTAGGGTAACCAGAATCCAATATGTCGAATCATCATTTCTCTTACGTATTATTCCACTTCGTAGACAACTATCGGTTGCAGGCGATTGGGAATGCTTTAGATAATCTGTGGATACACGACGAAAAAAAAAACGAATTTGAATTGAAAAGAGAGGGAAGAGGAATAGAGGAAGAGGGGCCGTCAAGCGGGAGGGAGGGGCAGTCAACATATTCATGTAGCTACTGTGTCTCGTCTTTTGTCCATTAACAATATCGATGAGTTGCTCAACTACAAGTTTGGGCACGAGTCTCCGACTCCAAAGCGAGAAGAAAGGTGAGGGACGGGAAGGTTATACGGTGGCGGCGCCTCGGAGTGTGCCATTAATTGTTCGCTTTTAGCTCTGGTTTGGAGCGAACTTTCCAAACATGGTTGGTTAGTTTTAGGTTTGCTTGATAAATGCCCTCTGAAATATTAATTTCACTCGATTTCGGGTGTTCTGCTTAGCAGGAAATTTATCGAAGACAAGCCCAAGACACTTTTTAAGCCATGGAGATTTATACGACAGTTTTTGTTTTCCTGGGAAGGCTGCAGTCAACGGTTTCACGATTTGTTAAGTATGCTCCGCCCCAGACTGAATAAGACTAATGGCACTACAACGAGCTTAACTTTCTACTGGGCGGTTTGGGGACTGGGCGAGAAGTCAAAAGGTTATTTGTGGCACTACAGGGTATCCGCTAGTCACATTTGGAGCAGCGCCTAAAGTTAGTTGTACACGTATATTAACCATGTCGAAGGCTCCAGCTCGACTGTGCGAGTGTCCAAAAATAAAGAGCTAGCCGCGGAGTCAAACGAAGCTGTGCATATTGAATTGCATAGAAACTGTTTAATAATGCTAATGCAGGGTATGGGTGTGTCTTTATTCCTGAAACTGTACTGATATAACAGCCAAACTAACGAAATCCGGCAAAGCCATTCAACTGTGCCAAGGGGAACACTCACATCTAGCGCTTGGCGGCAATCAATGTTTCGCAAAGCAAATGCCACTCAGGGAGATGTTGGTCTCGTTGATATCCTGGATGCCACGCCCCGTCGCACCGCAACGGAGTGCAAATGAGCAAAATATTACGCAAATTTGCAAAAATATGTTTGCCTGGGGCTGAAGCAAATGAAATGATCACAGGGAAGAGGACTGGACTCTGTTAGTGGAATAATCGAATGCAAAATAACTTTTTCAATTAGAGTGCTACTTCCCTGCATGCCGTAGCCCCACTTCTTTGCCGTTGTTGTTGTTGTTGTTGTTTACGCTCACGTTAGCCACATTTGCCATGTTTCCATGTTTAATTATAAGCCCGATGCCACGCGGCCACAAGGGAAATTTCCACAGCACAGTGGTGAACGTGCTGTAAAAATGCTGACGCAGTGCGTAAGATATGACAAGTGAAGATAGATACGAGCACACTCGACTCTTAGATACCATTTATATCACTTTATCAATTACAACTTGATTTACAATATTTAATATGTACTTTTAGTTAAATAAGGTTAACCATGACTCCTGCATTTTGGCCTATTTGTTTAAAATTTGTAGCAGTCAAAGTCAAGTCAAACTTATTGTTAGCTTTACATGGGTTAACTTGAAAATTTTGCTCACTTTGTGAGTTGAAAATCAAAAATATCGTAGCTTCATTTGCATCTGTATTTACATGTGTACATTTTCACAAAACTAAAATTCCATTTATGCCACTCTTCTCTGCGAGACATTGTACCCAATTGACTTGACTTAAGTCAACTTGACTTTGCTTGCTTCTTTCGTTTGTGCTGCTGGCAGCACTGTGCCTTGCCCCCACCAGGCCGCCGTCAAGTATCCTTCGAAACTGGCTTCGCCTGCGCTCAGATGTCTGCCAAGTGTTTTGCCCAAATTGAATATTGATTATGAAAATAATAAGCAAAAATTGCGTAACTTTCTGCCTGACAGCAGCAGGAGCAGCAGCTGGAAAAGGGGTGGTGGGGAGCGTGGGCAGGACAGAGCTAAAGGACATCCGTGTGCGTGTCGGGTGTGCGGACTTGACGCGCGGCTCAAGTGTCCATTGATTGACTTCCAGGGGGCGTGGCGTATACATAATAAGCAAACCGTCAGAGGACGGCGCAGGCTAATCAAAGAGTGTTAATTTTCCCAGAGGACTTGCCTCCCACAGCAAACTCATTTGGGCTGTGTGCGAAAACTGATGAAAACTCAGTGTCTGCGATGAAAATCGAAATTGTTACGCAACTTTTCCCCCTCTCCCACCAGTCACCCTCCCTTGCAATGCGATCCATGCGATTTGCCAGCTTCTATTTATTAATAAATTAGGCATTTAATTGCCTTTGGACGCGTTGTTTACTCTGATGAAAATCTAATAAATTCGCACGTGAATCTGCGAGGACAGGACCAAAAACATTGCCACTTCGTGTGGTTAGTCACGTGCACCTTACATAATTTTGAGAGCGCCCTTCGCAATGTCCGTCCCCCTTGGAGCATATTCCGAGCAGCAGCTGCCAGCAATCTCCGCCACAGATAATTAGGTGAGCTCTCCTTGTGAGTTTTTAATTATAAAACATTCCATTACGCATGCCATTCTGCTATTTTAGGATATTACAACCAATTAGTCAAGTTGTTTAAATTTCAAATTATAACGCAATTCTTTGAATTCTTTACGGTTGAACACTCATAAAGTTGAATATGCGATTTAAGATTCTTTTGTGGAGTCAATAATTTCGAACGTATGCAAAAAAATTGAATTTAATTTATCAAATAATTTAGTATATTATCCACAAATGTTTAAGAATTAAATAAATAAACTTTCATCCTTAATTCTTGAAATCGGACAACTTTTTTAGATTTATATGTTTTTTCCCTGAAAGGTCTATGTATCTTATACTGATAGGCTTGAACATTGTAAATTAATACAATAAAAATATGAAGAGCTGTTAAAGCAAATTAAAGCAAAGTAATATATTACACTAAACTTACAGTACATAAAAACATATTATACGTTACAAATATATATATATATATATATTCTAAGTAGATTAAAGTACTTAAAATTCTTTGCATTCAGGTTACTCATTTGACAAAAATGAGACTGTTTGACAGTTAGGCAATTCTCAAAAGAATAATTGCATGGTCGGAAAATTTCAACTTCCCCATGGCATCAGGGAGAGCGAATTGTGTGTAGAGCCAGCTGAGATATCCGCTTTCCCCATTTTATTCCAACATTTTTTAACAACTTTTTAATTGCTTCAGGCTAATCGCGCCGTTGACAAAGCGTCTAGTATCCTCATAACACTGCTTTGCGACTATCGGTAGTGTGAGAGAGAAATCAAGTCGAATAATAAAAAAAATATTTTTCCGAAAAATATCAATAAAATTTTCCCAGGAGAGTTCTTCACATACATCCAAAGGTATCAATTACAAGTGGAGAGCAAGCCAAACTGAAATGGGCACCCGGAACAGGCACAGTGTTTCTCTGGGGATACGGGAGAAAGGACCGCCCTCAAAAGAGCTCCGCCGCAAGGGAACAATTAAAAACATAACGTGATCAAAATTTGGAATAGCTTTTGAAGGTCCTTGGAAGTCGTTTTCGCTGAAGTGCTTGACTCGCGGATAAAAGACGTTCACCAAAGTCATAAAATATGGAAAACTGTGCCCAAAGTTCATACAATTTTTATGAGTTCCTCACAGCATTAGCACTGCCTTGAATTGAGCAAAATATTCTTTCGTTCCGTTTTGCCGTTTTAATGCTCAATTGATGCAAGAGAAAAATTATAATATAATTTTCAGGGAATTCGCATTTGTTTTTTAAATGCAGGAAAATCTCAAACAATTTATGCTAAGGAGATATATTTTCAGTTGAGAATTTTGTCTATCGTCCGTCCAATCTTGCAGACTTGCTAAAGATTTGTATAAAGTATTTTATAGCACAATGAAAAACAAGTATTCAAGTAACCTCGACTAGTAAATACCTTGCTCACACTTTTAAATCAGCAACAAGTTTATACTTATTATGGTCTCAAATGCATATTTGTTTTATCTGTACAAGTAATAACACTTGTGCTTAGCCGAAGATGACAGACCATGTGTTCAAGGCAATAAATTAAGCGATTCTTAATACCACAAACACAATGTAAGTTTTATCTGAGGGAATACTCAGGTAGATGATTTTCAACGAGTTTGGCTGTGGAACCTTCTGGAAACCCTTGACAGCCTGTGGTTGTGATATGATATGGTGCGCAGAAGGTACCTGAAAGGTGAGGGAAAGGCCCTCGTCAAGTGTCAAGTGCATAATTGCCCACTGTCCACCTCGTTGTACAATGAGCCGCAAAATGTGAAATCGGCAAAACAACGAAGAGAAATCATCGATAAGGGTTCAAGCCTTGTTTAAAACGAGGGGATGTTTGGAGTTGGGTTTGAATTCGGTTACAATAAAGCCTGGTACGCAGCTAAGGAGGGAAAAGAAAGCAGCGAAATAGACAAGGTCCACTGAACAGACAAATTTGAAAAACCAAAAAATGAGCAAAGACAAAAGCAATAACAACACAAGAACAAAAGTAACAGATTAGGTCAAATTAATAAGCCCCTGCGGACAATCAAAATGAAAACTGGAAAGAAACGTTGCCTTGCATTTTCAGGCTGTGCTTCCACTGACCAGCAGAAAAATTAAATAATAAGACGGCTTTAATGGAAGTTGTGTGTAGCAGGTAATTATATTTTCGGTTTATTAAATTAAAATGTGCTTGTAACCATATCTACAGTGGTACCAAAGTTTTTATCAGAATTCTCAATTCCCTACAGATATGATAACTAGAAGATACAATTATCTATTTCATTGAAATCAAGCAAGAATAGCGAATAAGTAACGAGTCTTTGATGAGCTTACTTTATTTACGACGAGGGTTTTTTTTACAAGACCTTCGGACCTTCTAGCCAATGCAAAAAGATGGATTCAGACGAATATCTAAGTGTAATACAATTGTAGATATTTTTCTTTCAGTGCACTGTTGAAATGATACAGTAAATATGTAGGGAAAGCCTATTCGACAGCAAGATGTTCCTTATCCCGTCATAAACAGATACGCATTCATTTCTTTCAGCGCACTGTTGAAATGATATAGTAAATATGTAGGGAAGGCCTATTCGACAGCAAGATGCTTTTATCCCTTCATAAAAAGATACGCATTCATTATCAATTATTGAATATAATAGTGAATTCTCAAGATCCTACAGCTTTTTTGGATTTTATTGCGTAATTAATAGTTCGATCTTAAATGGACAGCTGAGCTGATATCTGTCGAATCGACACAGTTACCGGTGCTGATCAAGAATGTTTATGCGATATAATGCCTGCCACTGCTCTATCTGCCTGTTGCATTCACTTGCTCAAAGTGAATGTACATTTTCCTACCATTTTCTATGAACGCCATAAAAATACAGTACAAATGGAAACAAATGAGTTCGCGCAGGGGAGAGAAGGGTGAGCGTAGCACAAAATGGAAACAAAAATACAATTAATTTATTTGCGTGTAATAAACCACACAACAGCAGAGCTCTCGAGTCTCGCATACCCCATCCAACATCCGACCGCCTTCAACTACCCCCTCCTTCCCCCGGCAAGCGTAACTACAACTTGGCAGCTGAGTTTGCCTTCCGACTGCGTCCCCGGCGCGGAGGAACAAACCGCGCAGAAAGAACAAAAACATTTGATTGTGTAAATTAAAAAGATGATTTCTCACACGCGCTGCTGACGCTGCCGTCATTCTCATCATTCCTCTTACCCTTCCCCGACCATTTTCATAAGCAGGTCATAATGATAATCATCATTATCATTATGATCTGGCTCTGGCTCAAGGAGAGAAACAGCGCAGTGGATAGATATGAAAACGAAAACAGGGATGGCATGATGACCATGCTGATTATGCAGGATGGTAGGAGGATGCGGAGGAGGCAGGGGATGAGCACGATATTTGGCAAGTAACCGGCAAATGATGCATGAAGCTAGAACATAGAGTAGAGTTCGGATGCCTACGAATCGATCCTTGATAAATCGTATGGTTATGGCTCTATCAGCGCATATAGTATCTATAGTATCTGCAAGATTGCAATGGGATTCAGCACAGTTGCTTTTTACCATTTCAAATTTCTATCGTAATTTCAAATCTTGAAAAATATTTTGTATGGGAAACTCGAAAAAAACGATATAAAATTAAAAAAAAACTTTGTAGTACATCACTTACTGCACTTACTTTTATTTTGGCTGTGTTCGTAACCGCGTGTTTTTTTCAATATCCTAAGAATTCAAATGGGTTTGAACGCCTTCATTACAGTGCAAAAACAATTTAGGTATTCTTTGTACATAAGGTCAAAGGTCCATGCGCGTTACAAGTTATAGTAATCACCAGGAACTATCTGTGGAGTTGCAATAACTGCAATGCCCGGCAGCCCTGACTGTTCCCGGTACACATAGCTATATGTGCAGACGGTACCTCGATGTTCAAGGATAAGCTGGTATACCCAGAAAGCACCCTTAGAGCATCCCATTACTGCTTATTGCACAATAAATATGCGCACAGCCTCCCATTTGTCAGTTGCTCAGTGCTCGTGTTTGCGTGCTGCTACAGTGAGCGCTGGGTGCAATGCACCATCCTGCATCCTCTCGTTGTCTGCAGAGCGGGTATGGCCAACCCTTAGTTGCCTTTGTTGTTGTGATTGTTTTCGCCGTCATTATTATCGCTGTTGCTACAGTTATTCTGCTTCTACCTCGTAACCGACTCTCTGCAGCTTCCCCAGCTGTGTTGTTGTTGTTGAATATTCCTTGGCCAGCGTTGGCCTATCCCTGATACTGTCGTGTCCTGCTCAGCAGCTTGTTAAGCGCTCAAGAGCTGTGGCAAATTCGTTTTGAACGCCACTCCAAGCATTCGCCCCCTTGTCTTGCCTCTGCTACGTTCATGCACTTCAAAATCATATAAGGACCAAGGACACAGATGTGAGATTGCAAAATTCTACTTACCTTAGCTCTACCCCACCTTCACTTCTATTACTTTGGACAGAATGGTGAATTTTTTATACTTTTCAAGATTTCGTTTAAATTGGAAAGATCGTTCCAAGTTGGTGTCATTTTTTCCAAACTAATCTAATCTATCAAAATAGATAAAATTACTGAATTTATTTATTTTGATATAAAAACAATATAATACCAATATAGAATATTATATTATTATTTTCTTAACTACGAGAGGAGTTTCTTTATTTTTTCCAAGCATTATAATCAAAATAATGTTATTCTCGAATATTAAATTAATTAAATGAATTAGATTACTGTGCCTTAATTTAAAGTTCCCTCCTTTTCTTATTTAAAAAAAAAAAAATCATGAAAAATATTATAATTCTATTAAAATATATTTTAAAAATATTTTGTTTTGTTCAACTAAGAATTAAATCAATAATGAAATAAAAAGTTGGAAAAAAATACAAAATCATGGTATGCACATTTTCTGTGAAAATTGATAAGAAGAAAATGAACAGAAACTTGAGTTGTCAAATTGCATCTAACGCTTTTGCAAACGGACCAATAAAAGCTGGAGATCAAGTTCGACTCCGAAGCGAACCCAATGAACAGGGCTGTGGGTTGAGACTTATGATTGGGGGAGTTGGACAATAACGATATGAATAAGGCTAATGCCCAGAAACTGTCAAGTTCAGTTAGACAAACACGGCGAAAAAGAGTATCAACAACAACGACATCAACACATACGATATTAGACGCTAAAAGTAAACGCAGGGACTCCATTAGGCATAGCTCAGCTTGCAGCGGCGCTCGCTGCCTCGACCCTCTCTCCTTTCCTCTTCACTGCACCCTCCTCGCCATAGGCTGAGTGCTAGGCAGGCCAACAATAACACAAAAACAAGCCAAAGCAACAACTTTGAAGATTTTCGTTAAACATGTCACACATTCGTATGGGCAAGTGTATTGTGCAGTACGGTGTTTCGAAACACGCAACACACAAGCCAAATTGTGTCTAGAGACTGCTTGGCAAACTCAACTCTAGACACAAAACCCAATCGAGCTTAAGCCAAGCTGTAATCTTAAATCTTCAATCTAACAGAGTTTCTACAGTAGGAGGAGGCTACGAAAAGTCTGAGATCTATGTCGAGAGTACTATTGAGTGTTCCAGTTCATAATTCTCATTTCACTGGCAGTTCTTCCATTTCGTACCACTGTGCGGCACTTGACACCGTCGCTCCGCCCCCGCAACGGGCATGGCAACAGCAACGTGTCGGTAACACTGCCCTCTCTCCCTCCACGCGTCCCGTGCCGTGTCGTGCACCGTTCCACACATCGATCGGAATCGAACCACACGTACATATGTGTCGCTGCCGACGTCGCAGCCAACGGCGACGGCTCTGCGGCCCTTCAATCAGCTGTCAAATGAAAATGTCAAAATATCAAAAGTAAAAAAATTGAAAAAGGCAAAGTAAACTTAGGCCCGGTCTTCGGTCTCTGGTCTTCGGTCTGCGCCTTCGTCTGGAGCCCATTATTGTGATTCTTCGACGGTGCCAGCCTTTTAAGAGGTCGCCGTCGCTGTTGCTGATGTCTCTTTGTTGCTGTAGTTTTTCGTTGCTATACCGTTCACCCATATAAAATAGGTAAAATTGGAATACACGTTTTGTAGAAGTGTAACAGGCAGATACGAAGTATATATATTCGCAATCAGCATTTATAGCAGAGTCAGTTTAGCCTTGTCTGTATCTCACACAGATGGCTGTTATTGCAAGCGCTCAGAGTGCCACGCCCACAATTCCGGAAAATCAATATTTGTGTATATTAGGGTTGCAATATTCTCATTGCAGCCCGATCGGACAGTTAACATAGAAGTTATATACATATTTGTAATGAAGTTTGATGAAGGGTATTTTATAGTTAAGTGTGAGTGCCTGTGTTTTCCTTTACTTGTTTTTTGCTGCCGTTGTTTGTACTCATGTGTTTGTTTCGTCGTCGTCGTCGTCGCCGCTCGGCTGATTCGTTAGTTGTCATGCAATCAGTCAGTTATCCACTCTCTGCGTCCCTCCCTCCATCCGTCCCTAGGTCCATGCAGTCAGTCTCCAGTTGGTCGACAACAGCGCTGTGTTCGCCTCTAAGTGGCCCTAAAACTCAACAACAACAGCCGAAAAAGATCTAAAATAAAACCCAAAATACATGCAGGCCGCAAAACCATGAGAGAAGCAAAAGAGAAAAAAGAAGAATAAACAAAGCGAGACACACAGAAAGGCATAAAAATAGCCATTATGGGGAAATATCGTATATTGAAAATAAAGTTCGGATACATACTGTGATGTTTACTGCTCGTAAAATCGGAAGCAATTCAAAATTTTAAGCATAAAATCGAAACGTAATCTAAAATCCATCGACTATATTATGTTATAAGTATTGCTTATCGTCAATACTAGTAAGTGACCCTTGTAAGGCTCAAATATTGAATCAATTTAAATAAATATTCAATCGAAGTAAAAGTAAAAGTTAATTGCGTCCCGTTAAAAGTTAAATGATATTTTTGGGAGTAACACGAGAGGGTTGTGAACTGGTTTGACACTCGATCTTCTTCAAGTGAACCATCCCTCTGACATAAAGTTTGCAGATCAAAAATGCTGCCGGCAGTCAAAATTACTAAAAGGAAAGGTAGTTTTGATGAAGGCCGTATATTTAGGTGTTCACTTGCAGTTCCTACGGGTCGCATATGGCGTCCAATAAATGAAAGCATCGCAGAAGTATCTTAAGGAAAACAATTGAAGAAAGCTACAGTCGAGTGCATTCGACAGTACGATACCATTTACCTATGGCTGTTAAAAAATAATTCTTAATATTAATTACTTTTATTCGGCGAATTAATAGCAATGCATCGCATATTTTCGAAGGCAAATACACATGCATTGATGCTAATGGCACGTGCCGACTGCATGCTGACTACACGACGACTGTGCGTGCTCAGTCGGCGTCGGCGTCGGGCCTTTGCTGCTGTAAAGGAAACTTCTCGTGCCTATAACTTCTGTGTTTATGGTCCGATCGGATTTAAATTTATAGGGTTGACCGATATTATTATTATCTACAATAATACTAAAAAAATTCGGAAACTTTTCTACTTTTCCTATAATTTGGTTTACCGTTTTACAAAATCGATTTTTAGGGGCGGTGGGCGTGGCATCCAAATTTTGAAAATCCACATTCTGCGTAACGTTACCAGGGACCCTACTTTTAAATTTGGTGCTTCTAGCTTATCTAGTGTTCTTTAAAACCATAAAAATGTGTTTTCTGGAGGCGGTGGGCGTGGCATCCAAAAGTTTAAAATCCAACTTCTGCATAATGTTACAAGACAGCCTCCTACCAAACTTGGTGCGTTTATCTATTTTCGTTATTGAATTATTTGCAAAAAATCGAAAAACGAATTTATCAATTTGCGGAGGCGGTGGGCGTGGCATCCAAAAGCTTAAAATCCAACTTCTGCATAATGTTACAAGACAGCCTCCTACCAAACTTGGTGCGTTTATCTATTTTCGTTATTGAATTATTTGCAAAAAATCGAAAAACGAATTTATCAATTTGCGGAGGCGGTGGGCGTGGCACTGAAAAAAACTCGATCTGCGTATTCAATACACGCACACTTCTACCAAGTCTGGTGTCTCTAGCTTTTGTAATAGCTGAGATCTGTGCGTTCATATAGACGGACATGACCAAATCGACTCGGCTATTGATGCTGATCAAGAATATATATACTTTGTATGGTCGGCCACGCCTCCTTCTGCCTGTTACATACATTTTCACAAAGTTAATATACCATATTTTACCCATTTTCAATGGGTAAATGGTATAATGATTGGCTACTTTGATCGTGATCCTGTCTGCTGAATGCTGTGTTAATAAGTAGGCAGAACAATGAGACATCTTGAATGCTGTGCAGTTTTAAGTGTTGAGTAACGGATTTCAAGCATTTCGATGCAGGGTATGTGAGCGTCGAGGCCGCTGGGTCTTGGCTTTTTTACTTGTTATTTTCACATTTCTTTCTCTTCTTTTCTGATTAGGCAGCGCAACAAATCAATAGCATTGGGAAACGCACGAACAAGCCGGCCGAAGAGCCCATAAAAAGTCGTCAGTGTATTTGTATCTGTATGCGTATGTATGGCTGAGCCTGCGTGTGTGTTTGTATTTTATGTGGCTTTATAATACCATTTTTGGGCACAACCATTGTACTACCAATATTTCTTGTTATTTTCATGATGCTTCCTTCTATGAGCGAGCGCGTGTCTATGTGTGTGTTCGTGCGGGTGTTGCTCGTGCGCTTAACGGGTTTTCATGGTTACTGCTCTTGTACGACTTTTATTATTATTATTATTATTAATGCATGTATTTTCCATTTTCGTCTTTTGATATATCGTATTGTCAGCGCAAGAGCCCGAAATCAGTTGTAGTCTCGGCTCCGTCTCTGGATCGACTTTATATTCAACACGTAATTTATGCATACGAAATCTACACAAAGCGCTAATCAAATTTCATGTTATGTCCGTCCACCTCTGGAGTCCACTCAAATGTCAACGTATATGAATACGAGTGTATTCAATCATGTTCACTTTGTTTAATTGGTTGCAGAGGAACTGCATAGTATAAACTGTTCGGATTCGCTGCTCTGTCCGTTCATGAGCTGCAAATGTTCTTAGCAAACCACCAATTGCACCTAGAGATACATTTGAGAATGACTTTGACACTCGACTTACGCAGAACACGGTGGCCGGACTTTTTCCTTAAGTTGGTGGCTACTTACAGATTATATGTAATTCGGTTAAATTTATATATACTATGTGGTTGCACCCGAATAATACGAGGTATCTGTGAGCTGGACTAGACCTGACAGACCGGTCTTCTTCCTCTTTATCCATGGACTGCACACAGATACATAACATACACAGAGCGTACAGACTGTAATTAAATCTGTGCAGTCGCCGTTTTCGGTCATTTTTCCATTACTTTTCACAATTTCCGCATTGGAAATGAACTCACACCCCTCCGAACCAACATACTCTACCCTCTGCCTACTCCATCTTCATCTGTTACAATATTTAAATTTAAAAGTCTGCAGGAATTTTATTAAAAAGAAAAGAAAATGGGGACTACGCAGGACGGTGGACAGCGAAGGGGCGGGGCAAGAGAGCCGGGGGAACGAAATTGTGGCAACTCATGGCGCAATCGTCAATTATGGGCCGACAAGAAGTAATGGCGATGGAGATGGGAAAAAACACGAAGGAAGCGACGAAAGCGGAAAAAATATTGTGTTCGATAATCAAACCGAAAATGTACACAGCTTGACTAAAAATAAGGCGAACAAAATGCCAGCAACAACAACAATAACAATAAAATGCGAGTGGCAAAAGGGGCAGAAACCCAGGAATACACAATGAAATATATACACACACACACACACGTATGCGGACGTATATAAATGTATGTACTTTTAAACAGCAGGATATGCGTACAATTTTTGGCAATTTGCCACCCGCCGCCGCACGCGTTGTTGCCGCCACACAACGACGCTGTCCTGACCAGGCCCATAATTAAATTACATACAACACACACATACAAATACACGTTAGCAAAGAAACACTCGTGCGTTTGGGCACTCAGGCATTCATGCGTCTGTGTGTGTATATACCATACATAGTATAACGGAACGCCTGATGACTTGCTTTTTGGTGCGCCTTGCTCTTTTGCCTTGGTCTGGGCACCCCTTCCATAGACTATCAAATCAACCAAAGATACAGTTATAAATACAGATACAGATACAGATACAGATACAGATACAGATACAGATACAGATACAGATACAGATACAGATACAGATACAGATACAGATACAGATACAGATACAGATACAGATACAGATACAGATACAGATACAGATACAGATACAGATACAGATACAGATACAGATACAGATACAGATACAGATACAGATACAGATACAGATACAGATACAGATACAGATACAGATACAGATACAGATACAGATACAGATACAGATACAGATACAGATACAGATACAGATACAGATACAGATACAGATACAGATACAGATACAGATACAGATACAGATACAGATACAGATACAGATACAGATACAGATACAGATACAGATACAGATACAGATACAGATACAGATACAGATACAGATACAGATACAGATACAGATACAGATACAGATACAGATACAGATACAGATACAGATACAGATACAGATACAGATACAGATACAGATACAGATACAGATACAGATACAGATACAGATACAGATACAGATACAGATACAGATACAGATACAGATACAGATACAGATACAGATACAGATACAGATACAGATACAGATACAGATACAGATACAGATACAGATACAGATACAGATACAGATACAGATACAGATACAGATACAGATACAGATACAGATACAGATACAGATACAGATACAGATACAGATACAGATACAGATACAGATACAGATACAGATACAGATACAGATACAGATACAGATACAGATACAGATACAGATACAGATACAGATACAGATACAGATACAGATACAGATACAGATACAGATACAGATACAGATACAGATACAGATACAGATACAGATACAGATACAGATACAGATACAGATACAGATACAGATACAGATACAGATACAGATACAGATACAGATACAGATACAGATACAGATACAGATACAGATACAGATACAGATACAGATACAGATACAGATACAGATACAGATACAGATACAGATACAGATACAGATACAGATACAGATACAGATACAGATACAGATACAGATACAGATACAGATACAGATACAGATACAGATACAGATACAGATACAGATACAGATACAGATACAGATACAGATACAGATACAGATACAGATACAGATACAGATACAGATACAGATACAGATACAGATACAGATACAGATACAGATACAGATACAGATACAGATACAGATACAGATACAGATACAGATACAGATACAGATACAGATACAGATACAGATACAGATACAGATACAGATACAGATACAGATACAGATACAGATACAGATACAGATACAGATACAGATACAGATACAGATACAGATACAGATACAGATACAGATACAGATACAGATACAGATACAGATACAGATACAGATACAGATACAGATACAGATACAGATACAGATACAGATACAGATACAGATACAGATACAGATACAGATACAGATACAGATACAGATACAGATACAGATACAGATACAGATACAGATACAGATACAGATACAGATACAGATACAGATACAGATACAGATACAGATATTGTTAATTATAGTAATTACGGATTCGTAGGGGATCGGACGGAGCTTCAAAGGAGCTCAGCTACAGGACCGTATAAAATGCATTCGCTGCATAAATCTTAGATTCCTCCGCATATTAACACGATACCTTGATATTTTGCTGGAATATAAATTTCTTTTGTCTTCCTATAATAACCCCTATTATGTGGTAGAATACGAGAAAGGTAAAAGGCCAAGGAGAAGAATAGAATTTCGTTTGTAATTTGTCAAGACGCCACAGAAGAGGTTTCACAGCCCATCGATTTCCTCTATGTCTGATGGTTACCTGCCCGGAGATAAACCAAACAGTGAGCTCAAATAATGTGAGATAGACATGGAATACGAAGTGCTCAAGAAAACAAAGCCATGGTTAGTGAACCTCACTAGCTTTTAAAGGCATATCTGGTAAGACTCTAAATATGCATATGTAGTCCTAACGATGTGCTGTGGGTTTGTGATAAAGCTAAATGGAACTCTTTATTGATTGCGAGCAGGAATTGAATTCAAGGACAACAGCAGCTGTGGGGTCGAATGATTGGACGGTTGCATTTGGAACCACCCCGGTTAGAAGGATGACCTTGAATGGAATCGTCGCATCGTCAACCAGGCGAAGCTCACATGGATCGCATGACTTTCAGTTCTGGATAATTATGTCAGTTAGTCGCTCGAGATTGCTGGCGTGGTAGACGGGCGAGAGGAAGAGTGAACGAGAGGAAGAGTGAAAGAGTGCGCCACGCGGCGACGAAGTGAGAACGATGCGTGCCTGGCACGAACTCGACTCCGAGGGATGATGCGATGATGATGATGATGCCGATGACGTAAATACAGAAAGATTTGCAATCAGAAAACAATGGGTACTGGCCGTCCTGGTGGTCCTGCTCCTGGTCCCGGCTGTCCTTGTGGCCGGAATGAGGGTTACTCGCACAAGTATTCGATCCACCCATCCGCAGCCCGTACCGCGCTTATGCACTCCGCTTCAACGGATTTTGCAGCTATTTGTGAGTGATGCAAATGTGAAACAACCCCGAAGTGCGACTGGCATTCACTCATTTGTTCAGTCAGTCATTGAGTCAGTGGGAGAGCAGGAGTCAGAGGTAGCCCACTCACCCAGTTACCGAGTCCTGCGTCCTCTGCCAGGCGCTTGGTAACAAGCGATAAAACTCTCCCTTTGCAATAGTTAAATTCATTTCGCTTTCCGCCCGGCATCTGGCAAAGTAGTGAATGCCAAACGGTGAACAGTGAATGGTGAACGGGGCACGGGGAACGCGGAACGACCAAGAGTGAGCGATGAATGGCGAATGCACCCCCGAGTTGATGCTTTAACAACCCCCAAGTTATGGAAAATTCCATGCCAAGAGCCCTCGGAAACGTTTGTACATACGGATCTACTCATCGCCGCACTTCACCTATTCACTTATTCATCTGAATCATCTGAGCCCAGCTGGCTCTTAGGCTCAGTTGCAAATAAAATTTTTCGATTTATGGAGAGTTGTATGAACACATAGCATTTGGCTTATGATACTAACTCTACTTCGTAGTTAATTCGTAGTTTTCAAAGACCGAATTCTCTTCTCGCGTGCCTGTCACGCTGTTCCTGGTGTACTTCTATTTATTCAACTATATTATGTTATGTGTTTATCAATTTATATAATATTGTTGGAATATTCATACCTATTGCAGTTGTGAAACAAATTAGCTCATATTCTCAAAGAAAATTTGCTTATCTCATGTCCTTTGTGCTGTTACTTGGGTACTCCATAAAGCAGCGTTATGTTTCTCATCTTGTTGAATTTCTTTCCGATTGTAAAACTCTCGCTACTAAGGAGTCCTCGTCGAGATTTCACTCGACGTGCCGTGTATGGCCTCGACTTGTCTTGCTTTCCATAATCGTCTTAATAATTTCAGAACTCATGTCTTTATTACATTTTTGTGCTCTGCTTCTGCTCTGTTTCCCCCTCTGTCTGTGCTTCCGCCTCCGCAGTCTCTTTTCGTTTTCATTCTGTAGCATTATAATTTTCATGCTCTCCATGGAATTTTTTAATTTAGACAGACTAAAGTATCTCATACATTACTGCATCGCAGCATCCCATGCGCCGGTTCTGGTATTTTCTTCATTTCCATGCAACCTTCCTGGTCCTATTCACTCAGATGGTGTTTGCCTGAGCATGTGTATGGGGCTCAAGTCGGGTTGCCGCACTTGATAAAAGATTTTCCATTTCCTTTGGGCATGGATTTAGTCAAAGGCACAATGTCAGATCCTCCGCTGTCAAAGGCTTCTGTTCTGGCAGCGCTTGTCTGCTACCTGCAGAAGGCAGAAGGATTTTATAGAATTTAGGGAAGCGCTCCTAACATACAAATAGTGAGACTTTAACTCATAAGTTGCTCAGATGTATTATAATGCATTAGTACATTTGATTGTTCCGAACCCATCAACACAGTCTGACAATTCACAACAAGATGATGTTACCCTCTCACATGTGTAGTCCTATTCATAAATTTGAAAATTAAAACAAGTGAAAAGCTGCAGTCGAGTGCACTTGACAATAAGATAACATTTACCTTTGGCTGTAAAAAATAATTCTTAATATTAATTACTTATATTCGGCGAACTATTAACAATGCATCGCATTTTTTCGTAGTCAAATACACATGCATTGACGCTAATGGCACATGCCGACTGCACGCTGACTACACGACGACTGTGCGTGCTCGGTCTGCGTCGGGCTTTTGATGCTGTAAGGGAAACTTCTCGTGCCTATAACTTCTGTGTTTATTGTCCAATCGGATTTAAATTTATAGGCTTGGCCGATATTATTATTATCTACAATAATACCTAAAAAAAATCGGAAACTTTTCTACTTTTCCTATAATTTGATTTACCGTTTTACAAAATCGATTTTTGGGGGCGGTGGGCGTGGCATCCAAAATTTGAAGATCCGCATTCTGAGTTATGTTACCAGGCACCTTACTACCAAATTTGGTGCTTCTAGCTTTTCTAGTGTTCTTTTGAACTATAAAAATGTTTTTTCTGGAGGCGGTGGGCGTGGCATCCAAAAGTCTAAAATCCAACTTCTGCATAATGTTACAAGACAGCCTCCTACCAAACTTGGTGCGTTTATCTATTTTCGTTATTGAATTATTTGCAAAAAATCTAAAAACGCATTTATCGATTTACGGAGGCGGTGGGCGTGGCACATCAAGTTTGAAATAAACTCGATCTGTGTATTCAATACACACACATTCCTACCAAGTGTATGGCCTCTAGCTCTTTGTTTGGTGTGCCACGCATCCTTCTGCCTCTTTTCACAAAGTTAATATACAATTTTTTACCCATTTTCAATGGGTAAATGGTATAAAATTATAGCAACTATACTGTAAACTTCGAAATTATTATTTTAAACAAACCGCTGTTATTCTTTCCAAATTATATTATTTTTGAGTTTCGGGTAAAAATGTCCTACAGCATGAACTGAACTTGAATGTAACTCATTCGTTCCTATCAGCTCAACAGAGTTTTGACTAACACATATAATATATATGTGTATCTTTTTAAAGCATCAGCAATTTGTTTCAAAAACTGCTGCCACATTGTGGAGAGCCGAAGATATCTGAAGTCTGACAACGGTTGCCCCCATTCGCAGCACGCACTTGCAAAGTAAATAAATCGAATCAAAAGCCAAGCAGCAACAAGAAACATAAATCCATAACTTGTGACAAACAGCCTCTATTTGCCGTATGTATTTTTATGCTGATGTTTATACAGAGATCACCAGAAATCAGCGCACGATCTCTCGCTCTCGCTTCTACCCCACAGATGCGATATCTATCTTTAGAAGGGACTCCTAACAAAGTCAAATCAGAACAGGTTTCAGGCCTTGCATTTCCGATCCCACACAACCACACGCACATTAGCTCTGGGTGAGCTAATGGCCGGGACGACAGACAGATAGACAAACATACAGATAAACATACAGACAGTCGGAGGGATCCTAAGGGCAAGACAGCAGCGCGACATGTGCCGCGGCCGTACAAATTTGAACGCACTCCGAAATAATTTCAAGGTTCGCTGAAGGCCTGCCTGCCTACAGCTGCATCGAATTTGTAATTAGGAGTAGAAGGCGGCGGGAGAAGAGAGTCGAAGATGGAGGTGGAGGCGAAGATGGAGGAGGTGGAGGCTCCGCTGCTGATTTAGTGCCCACTTTCTCAATGTCGCCTCCGTTGGCGTCTCGCAGCCCCTATGCGAGACAGGTTCTTCCCTTCCTGCACACCGTGTGCGTGTAATGTCGGGGGTTCGCTTCCTAAACGAAAATTAATAATCGTAAGCAATTTTATATCACAGAATAAAACAAATAAGAAAATATTTCTATTAACGTCAGATCTTAAAAGCCATCGTCAAGAAACGAGAACTTAAACTGCCAAAACCGGGAACCGGGGCAAGGAAATATGGAAATGTAAACTTAAATAAATATATTAAATTTTCGAAATTGCATTTCAAGCATAGTTTCCTCACAAAAAGTAGAATATATTTCCAACGATCAAATTTCCAGCAGCCTCTTTCCTCGTAAGTGAACTACAAACTCTTCCCTATTTTCTTCGCAAGTTTAAGTGCGATTAAAAACAGGCTTAAAGTCCTTATTATAGTTTGTATGATAATGAAACAATTTAAATACCTGTACTCTACGTGCTTTTCCCCTATCCACCTTGAAATTTGTATAGAATCTGCTAAAACATGTTATGCATGTCACATTCAAGTGCGCATTGCCAGGTATTGGGAGCTCTACGTTGCAATTTGAATAAAGATTAGTTATTAGTTATTGATTAATTTTTCGATTACTATTGTCTATTTTTGTAGTCTGAAGAGATTGTCTTATAGATTTTTGTATCGACCAACGCGAACATCTTACAAAAAGGCATTTAACAGAATACAAATCTCTGCTATTGACATTAAATATATTTAAGCGATTAATTGATATCAAGCGTAATTTATATATTTTAAGGTTTTGTTTAAAAAGTATATAACCCAATATCTTTTTTAGATTCGATTGATGATTTCATAATTTTTTTAACAATTCATTGACTATTTGGGGACTTAATTTAACTTCGTGCAACCTTACACTATGATTAACAAATTATTAATAAACAAAATAAATTTTTGAATCATCCAAAAAGCATTAGAAATCAAAATACAATTGCGGATCTTTTTCATTTAAACTTATGGTTTTTAAAACAACATTTATGGATATTATTTTACAACAATTGCAAAATAAAAACTTTTTTGTGTTTCTTTTCATATATAATATATTATTTTAGACTTTCTTAGTTAAGGCTCTGGTTGACTTTTTCGTGGATGTCATTTGTATGGTATACTGTTGATAATAGATAGTTATTATTATTATTATTATTATTATTGTAATATAATATAAAGAAAACACATAATTTTCACAAAATTTTTTTGAAATTTTTGGCACTTTTTCCCAAATCACATATCGTATATTTGAGCAGTGCTTCATACGCTTTAAGCTTTTTCTATTTTCACCGGGACACACAGGAATTTGCACATCATTTTTCAGGCTCAACGGTGATGACAACAGTTGCGGAAGAACTCCGAGCAGACCTCGCAGGGTGATTCTGGCAAGCGCCTTTTCATTGAAAGGAAGAGGAGAATAGACCGGGAGATGGAGGACGAGGCATCATCCCGCATCCTTTCACCGTGACCGATCAACCGCAAGTTACAAATGTTATTTCATGTGGTTGTGGTTGTTGTTTTTGTTTTTGTCTTAAGCAACCCTTGCAGGCGCCTCTGTGTTTGTCCCGCGACCCCCGACCGGTAGGCCAAGCAAAGGTGCCGTGACGCAACAATTATGTTATTTGCGCAAAAATACATATCTACGCATTACGATTTGAGTCGTGCCTGACATTGATTGACATTGATGACGATGATGACGCACAAAGTAGCTGCTGTCACGTCCCCTCTCCCTCCTCCCACGCCCTACTCACAGACAAATCGAAGACATCAAACACATCGCTTCGCATATGTCAAGAAGGATTCAATTCCAGGAGGAGGTATGGGAGTCTCTCGCAAAAGACTTCAGCTCGAACTTCCCAGCCAGCCGACCGAATGCAGCTGCTTCAACTGACAGGCCCATCATTTGTCATCCTTGCAGCTCTACTGAGTCCTCGAAGGCCTCCACATTCTAACATCCCTATTCCTATTGTCCTGCCATTCAGGGGGTTAAAATTAGTCAGATATGCCCATATCGAAACGTTATAGAGCTGCTTGGCTAACGATACTCAAGATGACACTAGTCATAACACCATGTACTACAGGAAAGTACACCATAGACTATATATAGATAGATTATATATAGATATAGATTATATCTTCTATATATCTATATATATAAAAAAGCTCTGTGCGTATAGGATTCGCCTATGGGCTCGAAAAGTGCTGAACCGATTAACCCCAGATTTTGACACAACATATATTGAGGTTTTGGCGATGTTTTTATCTACTTTTTATGTGCATAGCATTTCTACATTTGCAAATATTTTACTTTTTTTGCGTTTCCCAGTGCCTCAACCGACAGTTGCCAAGGGCAACCACAGCTGTACATTTAAAACATTAAAAAATATAACCACATGGGTTGAAATGATTATAATTCCAACTTTCATTCCCACTTCAGTTATAAACGGAGTCATGCCGCCCAAGAAGTCGAATCTGGGTCGACGTACTCGCTGCACAGAAGCAAAAAGACGGAAGATTCAGGATATGACTGAGGAAGGGCGGGTGTCGATGCTAGAAACTCGACGACTGAGAGCAATGCAGAACAACAACGTGGAATCGGCAGAAAGAAGAGCAGTCAGGCTTAAGGAAACACGATTGAGATCTAGGCAGTTGCGTTCTGCAACAACAGATGCAATTCGCTCTCAACATAATGAACGCAGTAGGGCGAGGTTAGCTGAAGCACGCGCAGCGCTGAGAGCACATCACAATGTGCAATACAATCGTCTTGCATTTCTATATAATCCAGCTGTTGATTATAGCTCCAATCGCAACGTCGTGATTGGCCGGATGTGTCAGGTCTGCCCACACTGCTAGGCTCTTAAGTTCGAAAATGAACCCAAAGGATTGTGTTGTGCTGCCGGGAAAGTAAAATTGTCACAACTTGAAGCACCACCAGAGCCTCTGCACACTCTACTGGCTGGATCTACTGCTGAATCGAAGCATTTCCTCTCGAACATTAGGAAATACAACTGTTGCTTTCAAATGACATCATTTGGTGCCGAAATTATAACTGGGCAATTCATGCCAACTTTCAATCTCTCAATTTGTGTGGAGTAGATCGTATTTTTACTTTTTATACCATTTACCCATTGAAAATGGGTAAAAAATGGTACGTGGGTCATTCAATATGTCTTTAGAAAAAATAAATAATAATAATCAATATAAAAGCACTGTTTTTTTGCAGAAATTTTTTTTATTTTTCAACATAGTCCCCTTTCAGCTCTACACACTTTGCCAATCGTTTTTCCAACATTTTTATCCCGTCCAAAACAAAAGGATTTCGGATTTCTTCACTCGGATTTTCTAAGGACTTATTGAACGACCCTCGTATATTAACTTTGTGAAAATGTATGTAACAGGCAGAAGGAGGCGTGGCAGACCATACAAAGTATATATATTCTTGGTCAGCATCAATAGCCTAGTCGATTTGGTCGATTTCAATTGAAGGAAGCGCTATTTTCGGTTTGGACAAAACTAAACAGGAATAATAAGCGACTTCTTAAAAAAAAAGATACCGCAAATTTTGTTAGGATATCTAGAAAACAAGTGAAGAAAGCTACAGTTGAGTGTATTCGACAGTACGATACCATTTACCTATGGCTGTTAAAAAATAATTCTTAATATTAATTATAAGGCGAACTACTAACAACGCATCGCATATTTTCGAAGTCAAATACACATTCGTTGACGCTAATGGCACATGCCGACTGCATGCTGACTACTGTAGGACGACGACGACTGTACGTGCTCAGTCGGCGTCGGGGTCGGGCCTTTACTGCTGTAACGGAAACTTCTCGTGCCTATAACTTCTGTGTTTATTGTCCGATCGAATTTAAATTTATAGGGTTGGTCAATATTATTATTATCTACAATAATACCTAAAAAAACTTTTCTACTTTTCCTATAATTTGATTTACCGTTTTACAAATCCAAACGTAACGTTACCAGGGACCTTACTTTTAAAAATTATTTTATATTTAATATTGACCTATGTTGAAAATTTCAGCTTGATCGGACAAGATCAGAGAGAGCCTGCGACAATGCTTGTGTGTGAGATTGGCATGTGTGTGAAGCGTCAAAGCGCGCACGTCTGACACTACTAGAAATGGAAACAAATTCGATGTGTATAAAACCAACATGCCTGTGAAATTTGGCGATGTAACATGTTTTCGTAATCAAAAGTATTTAATATAAGAAACTAATTGTTATCGGTTTAAACGAGTGAGTGGTATCTTTCTGTCAAGAACACTCGATAAGAGCTTTCTTTACTTGTTACTTTTAAAAATTTTGGTAACAAATACAATTTTGACATAACCGCAGTGGATTTCTGCCACTATGCTGCATCGCAGGGCTGGGGTGGTGGCTTCTTAAGGATGCCTCGGCGACGCAACTCGCATAACACCTTGATGACGGACCCGAATCGATTCAGCGTGTAGAACTGCACTCCGTATACACCCAGATCTGCTTTAACCACCTTCTCGATGATATCCACTGTCAGGTCGATAAAGAACTGTTCGGTTTTGTCAACGCTGTGCTTCACCTTATCCAATTCGCAGAGCAGTTCTGGCGGTAACGCAATCTTGGAAAAGGCCACAGTTTTTTTGTAGTTCTTGAAAGAGCACGGCACCATTACGCCCAGCATAATGGGAGCCTCGATGCCGGCCTTGCGCGCATTTCGGAGGAAGGTCAGAATACTCTCGAGGGAATAACACACCTGCGTGCATATGAAATCTCCGCCGACATCAATCTGGGGAGTAAGAATTAGCTTGGACTAATTAAGATGCCGAAAAAGACAACAGAACCCTTCCCTCAATTTGGTTATTTACGACAATCAGACAGGGATTCAATATTAAACTATATTTGAATGGAGTAACTAGCTGAAGGCTGAGTAAGAAACTTTAAATTATAGATGGAATTGTAGAGATTGCGGGTTCCTTAAGGATTCTTCAAAATGATGTATTAAAGAGCTATACTTATACTATACTTTACTATACTATACTCGGATATGGCGTTCGAATACCTTAAGCTTGAGAAAGCGCGTAACTTCAGCCATATCCTGAGTGCCGCCTTCTATGCCTGTGTAGCCCTCCGGGTAGCCGCCCACTGCAATGGTCAATTCAGCTGAAATCATAAGAACAAATAGGAGCCAGAAGCTTAAAAATCATTCGGTGGATACCTACAACCGCGTTGACGTCGGGCATGCTCGATAGCTTGGTAGGTATATTTATATGCCTGACCATCGTGAACTTTGTCGCCACGAATGATCAGCACATTGTTCAGGTTGAGAGCGAGGAATTCGTCAATTTGCTGCTTGCTCAAATAGTAGAGGGACAGGTGAGGCATGGCGGGTATGTGGGACTTTAGCGGCATTATGTACTTTATGCAAGCGACCTCATTCATAGTTGAATTTTGCAGCGCCTCGGAGTAGACCGTTATCCACACGACACTAATGAAGGTGGGAAGGATGGGCAGGAACCGGTTGAAGTCCACAGAAGTCGTGAGACGCTTAGTGTGCGCCGTCACCTCGATGCCGTAGAAGAACTCTTTCTGCGCGGTCCTGTTGGCTACCAGTCGGGCAATACTAGGGTCCTTCAACTGCAGCTCCATCTGACTGGGTGTGAAGTTGAAGCATGGCTCGATGGGCGGTATGACCGGAATGCTGGACATCGGTCGCAGCGCGGCAATACCCGGCAGCTCGGCAGAGTGCATGACTAGTGAGCTCTTGGCACCTTGAGTCCGGAGAGGCAACTGAAGCTGCGACGAGCAATAATCGCACTTCATGCTGGTCGTGGATAGGGACTGACGTATGTGCTTCCGGTAAGACGTCTCAACGTTCCTGAGCATTGCCGATGGTCGAATTCGGGTTACGTTGACACTCATTGCTATTAAAGGCTCTAATTTGTTAGTTTTAATCCGAACTACATACCTAATAAGGCTGAATCTGGGTATCACCAATATTTTTTATCACGACCTACTTTGTTTATATAAATTAATATATTTTATACTATTGAAAGATAGAGTATAATGAAACAAGTACAATAACTCTGTGGAACAAAAGAAAGATGTAAAATTTAACCGCATTCTGACTTTTGTGGATCCAATCACGGGCCCAAATAAAAGAAAATTTCTCTTGATTTGTTGCGTTTGTCGTTTCATCACGTAAGCAAACTGATTTTCATTGCGTCTAATCGTAGGACTTTGTTCTGCTTATTGCAGCATTGGCAAGTTACAACCCACCTTGGTGGCAAGACGGACAGACGAACATGTCGAGATGGACTCATTTTATATAGTCGAAAATATGTGCGTTTCAAGATTCCTGCCAAAATTAATATACTCTCTTCAATAGTATAACAACTATTTTTGAGCAATCTACGGGCTTGACATTTCAACGATTAAAAAACTGTAAAACATTTAAAATCTACAAATCTGCAAACTCAATTCAATAAAAAGTATACTTCGAATATGATTCAGCATCTTGAGCAAGCGATAAGGCCACCGTGTCGTAACGCCTCTGGAGAAACTTAGTTTACTATACCGAATAAAATACAGAGCTGCTAGGATAATATTAAGATTAGCACTACAAGTGGTAATTGCATTCATGTTTCCCCAAGATTTCGTAAAACAAGCGACTTTCGCATATGCATATTTTTTGACGATGCGTGCACACATCGCTCTCACATATACAGTCAAACGCCAGTATTGGAGTCGGACCTCTGCCGTGGCTTCCCACGACTATAACTTCTGTAAATTTTATTTCGATCAGAATGCAATTTGTATCGAACTGAAGCTATACTTTGCAACAAACATACCATTCTACATGGCCAATTTTAGAATACATAGGTATTTGTCCTGATTAAAATAAGAATTTACTATACTTACCGAAACATACTCATCATCTGGGACTTCATTTTGAGCAATAAATAAGTAAATAGTGTCTTACTGTCGAGAGAACTCGATCGTAAATTACTTTATTTGTTACTCTAAAAATTTGGGAAACAAATACAATTTTGACGTAATCGCAGTGGATTTTTGACACTATGCTGCATCGCAGGGCTGAGGTGGTGGCTTCTTAAGGATGCCTCGGCGACGCAGTTCGCAGAGCACCTTGACGACGGACCCGAATCGATTCAGCGTGTAGAACTGCACTCCGTATACACCCAGATCTGCTTTAACCACCTTCTCGATGATATCCACTGTCAGGTCGATGAAGAACTGTTCGGTTTTGTCAACGCTGTGCTTTACCTTCTCCAATTCGCAGAGCAGTTCTGGGCTTAACGTTATCTTGGAAAGAGCTGCAAAATTCGTATAGCTTTTGAAGGAGCTGGGTACTATCATACCCAGCATAATGGGAGCCTCGATGCCAGCCTTGCGCGCATTTCGGAGGAAGGTCAGAATACGCTCGAGGGAATAACACACCTGCGTCAATATGAAATCCCCGCCAACATCAATCTGTGCGGTTTGGTTAGTTTCAGTTAGTTTGGAACTAATTAATTTTTACTTTGATATATGTAAAAGGATCGTTTTTAAATCAAATATAACACAATTTGAGATCCCATGTCTTTAATAAAATAAAAACCGAAAATCCGGGATGAAAATAAAACTAAGATAACCTACAACCCTTCCTTGATTCGGTAAGCTACGGCAATCGGACAATATTTCAAGGCTTACTTATCGTATTATGAATTGTATTGAAAAACGACAGATGAAAAACTGGATTGAAATGCGGTGATAAGAGATCTTCAGAATAAAGTGTAGGGTTTTATAGAGTCAGGCTTGCTTGACTTAACCTTTCAAATACCTTGTGCTTGAGGAAGCGCGTCACCTCTGCCATATCCTGAGAGCCGTCGTCCAGGCTCGTGTAGCCCTCCGGGTAGCCGCCGACAGCGATGGTTAATTCGCCTAAAAGCATAAGTACAAATAAAAAGGAGGAAAGACACCTTTAGAAGTCGATACCCACCACCGCGAAGACGTCGGGCATGCTCGATAGCTTGGTAGGTATAATTATAGGCCTGCCCAGCGTGCATCTTGTCGCCACGAATGATCAACACATTGTTCAGGTTGAGGGCGAAGAACTCGTCAATCTGCTGCTTGCTCAAATGGTAGAGGGACAGGTGAGGCATGGCGGGTATGTGAGACTTGAGCGACGCTATGAATTTTATGCTAGCGACCTCGTCCATGGTGGAATTTTGCAGCGCCTCGGAGTAGGAAGTTATCCACACGACACTAATGAAAGTGGGCAGGAAGGGCAGGAACCAATTGAAGTCCATGCAGGTTGTGCGAAAGTTCGTGTGTGCCGTCACCTCGATGCCGTAAAAGAACTCCTTCTCCGCGGTCCTGTTGGCTACCAGTCGGGCAATACTAGGGTCCTTCAACTGCAGCTCCATCTGACTGGGAGTGAAGTTGAAGCATGGCTCGATGGGCGGTATGACCGGAATGCTGGACATCGGTCGCAGCGCGGCAATACCCGGCAGCTCGGCAGAGTGCATGACTAGTGAGCTCTTGGCACCTTGAGTCCGGAGAGGCAACTGAAACTGCGACAAGCAATAATCGCACTTCACGCTGGTCGGGGATAGGGACTGACGTATGTGCTTCCGGTAAGACGTCTCTACGTTTCTGAGCATCGCCGAGGGTCGAATTCGGGTCACGTTGACACTCATTGCGATTAGAGGCTCTGATTTGTTAGTTTCTAGTCTGAACTACATACCTAAGCGGGGCTGACGCAGGCTTTCCCCAATATTTTTCGTCTAGACCTACTGCCTTTATCTGAATTACCCCCATGACAGGTAGCTGGGCATAAAAATTGGAACTAATTGTACTCCCAATACGCGCCAAGGGCAGGCGAAAATATAGTCATAAATAAGGCATTCCATTCGAAGAAAGTCAAAATTAGACTAGAGTGCGCTACAAAGCTGATTTATAGCATGGCAGTCCGATAAGCTCTAGTACGACCCCTTTTTCGGGGCATGAATTGCTACGAGATACGTATACGACTGCTTCTCTGCTGCGGATCTGCATCACTTGCAAACGAGATGTCTGTTCCATTAAGAGAATTTCAAGTAGTTCGCAGCGCTTGAGGCAGAATCGAATCGCGTCGAATAGAATTGAACAAAATTCGAACAACAAACGACGCCATTCATCTGGTACTTTGCGATCCGACTCTGCTCCCTCTGAATAACGCAAATGATTTGATTGCGTTAATTACGAAAATGCAGCCCATTTAGATTAGAGAGTACAACGCAAATCGATCGGGGCACATTTCAGCGGTTAATGGCTCTCGACCACTCGAAGGCCTGGCCACTTGGGTTACGCTGCACGCTGTTCCATGCTCACAGCCATAATCATAACTCAATATATTTCTGGTGGCAATTCAGACTTGGGTAAAAGTGAAGCGAAACAAGATCAAGCCCCAAGGCGCTTTCCGAGCAGGAGGCAAAAGGGCCCTGGACCAATTGCGCTTACACGGCAAGGATTCCAGGTCCCTATGAAGAGAATCTGTCTTTAGAATTGTGCGGAAATCGCTCTTACCTCTTACGAGCTTCAGCCGGTAACTAACTATTTTTTGCGGAACGAAAGTCGAACACCCTTGCAAAGATTTACATTAGCTTTATCTGATTATTCCTTTCGAAACTATGTGTAGGCAAACATAGTTTCAGTTATTTGTTTATAATTGCATGAAAAATTATTTGTGCTCTCACACAAATACTTGAAGTTTGACCGTTGTTCCTTTGCTAGCTACATATTTTATAAAATTTTGAAGAAACGCGAAAAATACATTAAAATAAAACACAGCGAGCTACAGCACGCAGAAAAAGTTAGTAAGGAAACCTACATTCCGCGTATTGTTAAAAAAGTGCTGCTTAACAAATCTTGTGCTTCTAGGTCTCTTTACAATCGAGTTATTCAAAATATGGTGGTTAACGGACATCATTGTAGAAATCATTAATATATATTTTGAATATGGTCGGGCATAATTTCTTCTATTCGTTGCAAAATTATTATTCCCTCTGTAAGGGTGTCATAATATCTTCTGCAAAATTTTATAGTCTGAATTTCCATAAGTCTAATGTAGGTCAAATGTTATAGTTGACCGACTTTGAGTAAATGAGTAGTAGCCCACGAAAAGAAAAGTTTGCTTCCAGGCTAAAGGAAATTCAAATGGAAACTTGTATTCACTGTGAAAACTGATCAAGAACCTGTATAAAATGTAGAATCCGAATTGGAATATATAGCACACATTTTCACAGACGTGGTATACCCACGCTGACCCGTAACAAAAGGTTAAGAGTCTCATTAGCGTCGGACAACCACAACAAGAAATCTACAGAAGAGAGAAGAGAGGAGAGAAGCCGTCAAACACTCAAGCATCCGCTGCCGCGAGGCCCCATGCGAAGCGTTTAAGCTAAAAACGGCTACAGCGAAGACAAAGGCAAAACAATGGATGGAGACGGAGATGGGGCACAGTTTGCGCTGGTGTATGGAGGGGCGAGGGGACGGAAGAGGTTGGCAAATGATCGGTCGAACAAAGGAGCGGCACGCAATGAGCGACAATCAACGACACATACAACACATATGGTATATACAGCCAATGAGTGGCTGGTTCGACGAGCTGATACCCTGTACCTACTTATGACTATGTAAATTCGCAGTAGGATCCCATTTACCCACTCTCTCCGTTAAAAATTAATTCATATATTTAAATACTTATATTTATCGACTTCACAAAATCGCGTCCTACCTCGCATCTTCACAGATTTGTAGATTTCACGCACATTACCTTTTTCACACATACAGCCAAACTTCTTGCTCCTATAACTTCTGTGTTTATGGTCCAATCGTGTTATAACTTGCAACGGATGTCAAGATTTTAGTAACCTATTTGTACAAAATGGCATAATTTGCTTTATATTAAAGCTCGATCTTAGAGGGCGGTGAGCATGGCACTCAAAGTTTGAGAGAATCCTGATCTGCGCATGATACACACGAATCTTCATACCAAATTTGCTATCTCTTTTGTAATAACTGAGAACTGTGCGTTCATACAATCAGACGGACGGACGGTTATGAACAACTCGACTCGACTATTAATACTAATCAAGAATATATATATACTAAGTATGGTCTGCCACGCCTCCTTCTGCCTTTTACATACATTTGCACAAAGTTAATATACCATTTTTACCCCGTTTTCAATGAGTAAATGCTATATTAAACATAAGGCGAAGCATGTGAGCCAAATCACGTTCACGATCCACAGATCTTTCGCTACACGGTCAGGGAATGGGGAAACGTAATCAGCTGGCGCTCAACTGTTCGACTCGTGAGCGAGTGCAAGAGTTGAAGAGAGTAACGGTCAAGACTCTTCAAAGAGCAGCTGAATCGCGGGGTTGAGTGGACTTATCGTACCAGTAAGAGAGTGCAAACGAAGAGAGTTTGAGTGGAAACGTCAACTGCGATCAAAGAGAAAAACTTATAGTCAGAAAGAGAGAGGGGAAAGCCAACGAACATATCTAAGTAATAAACGTGTGCGCTTGAGGTTGTGAGTGAGTGTAGTGCAGATTATCTCAAATTTGTTGTCGCAGTGTAGCGCTCTCCGCTGCGATCGCCGGCGAGAGCGCCGCTCAGTTGAAAACACTTGGAGTGGGGAGAGGGCGATCGAATAGCAAACGAGTTGTGGTAGTGTGATACACACGTGCATACGTATATACCATATACACCCGTATGTGTTCATAGTACACATATGTGAGCAGTATGTACCTATGTTTGAATACGTGTGTGTACTGTATGTATGCGTATACCGTATGTACATATGCACACACATATGCAAGCGACCAACACACTGCTCAGGGCAGAACTGAAAACAACGACGAAAGAAAAACATATACAAAGCGCATTTGTTTACGACAAACAATAAATAGTGCATTTTGTAGATGCGCACACTGTGTGAGCGAGTGAGATAGTTGCTGCGGAGGGGGTGGGGTGCCGCTGTATAAAAGTATTAATAGGTGTGGATGTGTGTGTGCACGCTGGGTAAATGAAGGTTTTTAAAGTTCACCTCATCTGAGGCACACGCATGCATGTGCATTTGTATGTGAGACCACACTGACACACACATACTCAGCTGTAGCTACTTGCATCCAGCTAGAGCGAGAGGCGATTGCGCTATTTGCGACCTGCCCCACCGCAATTTGCATACGCGCGTCTCTGTGTGCGTATTAAATTAAGCAGCACACACACACACACACACACACTCACACAATTGTATGCAGATCGAGTTAGTGAGGAAGCGAGAGCGGGAGCGGGAGCGGGCGCGGGAGAGAAAGACACGCACTGAGTGCATGCAGAAATCATGTGAAATTTGCTTCAAATCTGCACCCAGGTATAGTCATACGCGTGTCCCATACATGCACACGAACACTGACACAAATGTGTACATGTGTTGCCTGGGTCGATTCTACTTGGCTGTCGGTCAATTGGGAAGTGTTTACTTCGCTTGCGGTAGTCGGTGTCAAATACCCTGCGAAAATTTAGAGTGCCGTATGATTGGATTTATGAGACGTATTAATATTATTATTATTATTATTAATATATGTATATATATGTAGACAATCTACTACGTCCAGTAAAGTTGCAATGTAGAGGCTCGACATACCCATTCATTTGAGTTCATGCAGCAAATGCGACAATTAGCACTAACCTGCACAGTTTGTTTTCATCAAGGTTCAGGGTTTACAATAAAAAACGTATGTATTTTAAACTTTGGAAAACTAGTCATCCAAGTATAGGTGTCCTTTAATATCACATATTTTATATATCTGAATAAAAATAATTGTTTAAATAGTAACAAAGTGGTGTAATGATACGTTGACATTATACATTTCTCATATACATTGGGTTCCAATTTTCAGTAGATAAAATGTATTGAATCACACGTAAAATTATAAATCTGGTATGTAACATAACTTTTCTAACTTTTGTATTGCCCGTTTAGGAATTCTTAGTTTCATTTTATTCATTAATTATGAATTGTTTTTATTATAACATTTATATTACGATTATAAGATTCTCAGAGAAATATTTGAATTTTAATATAGTGTTTGGTCACTCGTCCTATTATGGTACTTCTATAGGGACTTCGACCAGTATTGAGCAATTGGACAATAAGACAGTACTTTGTTATTTTTCGTCAAAATTTAATTTTATCAAAATGAAAATTAAATTTGATTAAGATTAAGATTAAGTTTTGCAAGTCAGCGGAAGATTCGTGTAGGGATTAAAGACAACAGACTGCAATACGGTGCTTACAGCTTTGAAGCCAAAAAATATTTGCGGACAAGTCGCGGGCCAATACAAGGTTATGTATGGGAACGATTTGAAGCATGAGAATGAGAAGAGAACGGGAAACTTTGTGTGTACAGTGTTTGGGCCAACCGCCAGGCTGCAGCACTATCGCTCCATCTTTGGGATGGCCCCCATGCGTCCTCGGCAGTTTATACTGCAGTAGCTACTTGCACATACAGCTTCAGATGCAAATACGGGTGCAGATGCAGATACAGATCGAGATAAGCAATGCATACGATATGTAGAGCAAGACATAACCGCCTGTGGTCCGCCAACCGCAAAGAGTCGAGCACGAAAACTGCTAGTACAAGCGTATGAGAGACGAGCAGACACCTCGTACTCATTTATAACACGGTAGAGAAGTCTTCGGAGGGTTATTATACAACAGTTTCAGCACATTTGCCTTTTCAAATTGGCCGATTAAGGAGAAACTGACGCGCTATAGCGGATCAATATATTTACTCTGTTTTTCCAGAAATGTATGGAAACTATTGGCCATCAGTCATTAGAAGACACCCAATGGAGAGGCAGATCGGAGAAACGAATTAATTAGTTAGATATTTTCCACATTGGCCCGCGCTTAGTACGGTATATACGCGAATATGGACACAATCTTAACTACGATCGGAGTAAATATACACAAAGCCACGCTACCTACGCTAATTGCCGTATAAAATGCGATTGTTATGGAAAACGAGAAAGAGAAGAGGGAAATGAACACGAGTACATACGATCTGAATCGAATATTATAGATAATCTTGAATTCTACATTTTATAAATATTGCCTAGTCAGTGTAGCATAAATTCTGAAGTCAATCTTTTATATAGACGCGAAAATCACCCATCCGGAAATTTTGAAACTTAACTCCTTCTCATTATATACCTTATAATCCGGACAAAAGCGTTTTGTGTTTTCCTCTTCAATATGGACACTTATTATTTTTCCCAGATTCATTAAAAATGGCAAGACGGTAACATAGACGTGGTCTGAAGGACGTGGGGCTTTCCTTAAATCTTCAGATTATAGAGAACGCACGGTTCAGTGTTCCGTTCGGCTTGTGTGATCTGGGAATTCAAGCTTGAGCACACATAAAACATGGAAATCATCGACCTTTTCCCTCGCATCTCCGGTGAAAACCTTGCGGACGTAGTGCGACTTGTTTTTCTGCCAATTAGCCGTGGCCAATGCCGACAGCAAATTGCAGTGAGACCTCGTGGGGCCGCCCAAGAACAACCCATTAGCCCAGAGTCGCAGGCGGCGACCACACACGAAGACGGTAAAAAGAAAGTGCAAAGAAAGCGTTGGCAGAAGACTGAAACACAAAGCGAAGGGGCAAAAAACAGCATGAAGAAACGTCAAAGAAGTTGCGAGGCCTAACCCGATCCGACTCTCGGGCTATCCGTCTAACTCATAACGCCCGATCCAAATGACCAAATCACAGGTCACAGATCCCAGGCAGCGAGGAATACGTAGCGTTTCGCTGAAAGTGCGGTTGATTCAGTTGTTGGTACGGTTCACTTTGGTTCAGGGCCCATAGTGGAGTCAGTGGTGCTTCGGGGCTTCTGCCAGGTCTGAGGTCCATTAAAATTTCATGTGTACCGAGAATAGAGCGCAAATAGGCCGTAATTATAGAACAAATATACACATAACATACGGTTACAGGTACCTCTACCTACGCGGAGAGCGGGTTCTCGAGCTGGGGGCAGATGGACGGATGAGACCTGAAATGGGCAACCGAGTGTGCACAATACATTCATGCGAATGTCGCGTGACGCCCCGCAGTTTGGGGATGGGCGCGTGAGGCAGTCTGTGTGCGTGACACGACTGAAAGGTGCTAAAACTGAGCGAATTGGGAGCTTAAGTAGGCAATTGATCTCCAGCTATATTGATGGTCATTTTGACCATGGGTATCTGCTACATTCATATAGAGAGTGAATCGGAGCTCGTTTTCGCGAGTTCGCTACTTGGCGATAGTCCCATCTCTAGTTCGAGTGACTGTGCAAGAGTTGTTGGTGTGTAATGCCGCAATGAAAATCGCCCATTACAACAATTTCATTTCATTTTACCGCCTTTAGTGCTTACGTAAGACGCAGCCGCAGCAACAACACCAACAAAAGCAGCTTATTGCATTAGGTGCCGTCGGTACCAAGACTCGAGCTCGGTCTGGAGCGCTTGCAAGGTGCGAAACGGGGGAAGAGGGTGCAATTATTGCCATGTTTGTGTGAATGTTCGTGTGTGTGTGTGTGTGTTTGTGAGTGTGTGGTAGGAACAGGGAACGACATTTGCGGCACCTTTTTATTTACATTTTTTGCCTGCAATTACACGGACAGAGGCAGAGGTAGAGGTAGAGATAGAGGCAGCTACAACTAAGCAGAAATCGCGCCAGACTAACTGACGACAGCGTGTGATTTTCTGCGAAATAGGGTTGGCTCGGTTCGAAACGGGTCGAGCCAGACCTCAACTCTGGGAGTCGCCCAGTGGCAAATATGAGCCCAGGTTCCTCCTTCAAGTTGGCTAGACGATAGATATATTTAAGATAAATAGACAATTACTGAAGCTACAAATAGCTACGTCGTATAAACTTAAGAATAAATAAATTATATAAACTTAGATTGTTAAGTGATACATACCAACCTAATATATTATCAAAAAAGAGAACCACAATACTCTATATATAATCAAAATGCTATATATGTACATTCATTGTACATTCAAGTCTATAAGTATTATTCCAAAGTAATCAACTTTGTATGATAATATAGAAATGACTGTAGACCTGTAGATAAATATCAATTACTCAGGCTACCCTACGACTGTAGCGTACCCTCAAGGGTATTTTATAGCCAGCAAGCAGCACGATCGCTGAGATCAAATACGATTTAGATCGCGCTGCGGTTGCAAGACGGAGCTCATTGTATGATATCGTATGATTGATGATTACTCATCGACCGGTTGCTCGGCTCGGTGCAGAGGGAGCTGCGGCTGGGAGTTGGGTGAGTGGAGAGGGTTGTGGGGCGTGAGGAGAGAGGGCACAGCACGCGAGCAGCGAATGTTGAAGGCCCAGCGGATAATTACGTTCACTTAGAGGCACAGCAACAACAACAGCAACAGCAACAGCTTGTTACTTGAGTACAGCTATACTCGCTAACAAAGTACTGTTAGTCACCGTCCCTCTGGGCCTGGGACCATTCGAGCGGCCGACTGCTTGTCTAGTTAGTCGTAGGCATTAGCGATCGTTCTCGACGTGCTCGCAACTAGCAACAACAACGACAACGACAGCAACGACGGCAAAATCGATTGGCAGCCCCAGACAAGCTGGCAACAGTTCAGCAGCACCCCGCACCGTACCGCCCCGCTCGACAGACCTCTGCGGCCACTCCCTCGGTACGCCCCAGCCTAGCGGTACCCGCGGCACGCTTGGCAACAGTTTCACAGTTGCGAGTGCGACTGCGAGTGCAAGTCGGACTCTCAACTTGGCGGAGATTGGCGCTCGTCACGCGACCATTGCTACCCTGCCGGCACTGCGGGGTATGTCCAGTTCATGGAAAGGTATTTCTTCTTCCTGCTGTAAGTCAAAAAGAGCACCTGCAGTCTACAGGGTATCTCCCCGCGCACCTTGGGGAAGGCAAGGTGACCCACGCATTACTATGTACATATCATATTTGTACAACTGACTGCGACCCAGCGGGTTTTCCCGGAATTCTTTGCTCGCCTCGGCTGTGGCTTTGCAAACTTTCCGATCTAATTTATGCAGTTGCCATTTGCGATTTGCTCGCGGCACAAACTTCGAAAACTTGCGCAAAGCGCAAAACGCTTCCGTTGACTCATCTGCTTGGCGGTGTTAACGTTGCCGTTGCCGTTGCCTCTGCTGTTGCTAAGGGCCTACCAGAGTGATTTGCCAGTGCGAGCAAGACATATGAAACGCGCTGAGTCAAGGCGAGGCGTGACTAATCTGTGCTGATTCGGGAGCTTGTTGATAGGCGACAATTCCGAAATTAATCTAGTGCAACTTTCTAGAAAACCCGTAATTGCTAAGCAGAAGCAGAGCATGGACTCTGATCGGGAAACTGCTGACGTCGGCGCAGCTTTATGTCTATGCATAACTATTAAGTATAAGTTGTATTCTCTAGTAGCCTTTGTCTTTTTTTACGCTTTGATTAACCAATTAAATTGCACGATTTCATCACGGTTCGAAGTTAATCGTTTTTTCCTTATAAAGTTTGTTGCTATGCAAATCTGTCAGAAACGAGTTTATTCCTATCGTGAGAAATTATGGAAGTTTTCTTACTATGAGTAATAGCTTGACCGATTGTTCCTATGGCAGCTATACCTTATAGCATATCGACTGCAACTTATTTTGGACAACTTATTTTGAACATCATTCAATCCTTGACATATATAACATATAACGTATATCATTGAAAGACAGCCCGATCTGGATCGTTCAAAAGCATTTGCATAAAATTGGGTTAAGTTGGAAGTTTAAAATTAAGAATTAGCGGATATGACAAAATAGTAACATTAACGAAAATTCCATTTTCGGAGATGTTTTCATCTACATACCGTCTGCAAGGGAGTAATAAATATGCTTACTAAAAGTTTACGGTTAATACAGAAACACCATCGATAGGAGTGATTGTTCAATTATAGCTATCAACGCTTGTCGATTACCTAAAATTTCGGGACCTTAGAAAATTACTTCAACAAAGAAGATAAAAAATTAAAAAGTGATATTGCATGCGGAATAGAAGGAATCACACAGTAAATGGGTGCAGTGAGCGTGGAAGGAGGCGGGGAAGTCGGGAGGCAAGACATATGTGGAGCCATAAAAAGAGGGGACAATAACACCAAACGCTTGTGTCTGAGATATGCAAATTGGGCCCACAGCGAGCTGTGCTTGCCCAGTCGATAAGTCCCAAAACACTTTCTCTGTCCTCCTCTTCTGCTCTCTGGCAAGACTCGAAACAAGAGGAACCCGTTTCGTGACCAAATTTTCGCACTACCCCGCCCCCCGGTCTGCCGGCCTCGTAGCTGGTGAGTTATGGGTTGGGTGTCAAACGGATTAGGCGCTTGAGATACGAGCTCGAAGTCGGAGTGGGAGTAGGAGTAGGAATTGGAATCGGATACTAGGACAGGAACACGTGGATACCAGCACAGTCAAGCAAAGTGGATCCGTGATTAGTTGCTCAGCGACTTATCCGACTTGACTGTGCAGAGCCCGCACTCAGCTTTGCCCCTCAACGGGGTTGACTTACTTTTGAATTTCACCTATTTCTCTCCTCTAGTTCTCCTCCCCACGCCCCTCTTGATTCAGCTACGACAGAAAAAGCTATTCATCATTATCTGATGACAGACATCAGCTGTTTCTTGTAGTTGCTTAACAACAGCAACAATGGCAACTGCGGCAACAACTCAAACAACTACAGTAACACAAGCGAAGACAACAATGACAGTGCTTCGAGCTACAAAGATCTGTAAAAGTTTGTTGAAGACTGCGAAGGTCTCCCGCAACATTTGATTTCAGGCCTAGGCGAACAGTTAATGCGCTGAAACAATGGCTCTCGGCTTATTACTTTGAGAATGTTAGAATGCTTAGAAGGTCTCGAATGAAATCGGAACGTAAAAGCGATCTATGCGCAATTAGAGGTTTTGCCTCAAAGATCAGCTTTAAAGCTCTCCGAAAACTTCAGGACAATCCTGAGTAGAGCTCTGATCAATGTCGAACCCGATCTTCCGCCGAGACTGCCCGCTCCACCCACGAGGTGTAGCGCAGCTTGACTGCGATCGTTAGAGTTGATTACAAAGCGCAGTAGAGATAGGGGTAGGGGCAGGGGCAGGGGCAGAGGTAGCGGCGGGGCCAGAGGTGGAAGCAGCCAGCAAGTCTCAGCGGGTCTCCAAGCGCGCAAGAGACCGAGTTGAGCGGCAGGCAGTCGAGGCATTAGCTTTAACAACAATAATACAAAAGAAGAGAAAAATAATAATAGTTGAAATAATAATACAATAGAAGCAGCAGCAAATCGTCGGCTGACATTCGGGTAGCGACAACAGCAACAACGACGAATAAACCGAGTAAAAGCAAGCAAAGAAAGCTTGAGTAGAGTTCGCTCGTATTTTTAATACCCTGCACCAATTGTGAAAAAACATTTCCCAAATTGTGCATTTTTAGTATTCATAACGAAAGGCTCCGTTTTATTCGGCCGAAGTAACAATAAACTTTTGAGAATCTCTTCTGGGATAAAGAAACGTCATAGAGGCTACTAGTTTTGATTGCTTGATATCTTCTTTATTTGAAGTGTAACAAGTGAAGAAAGCTACAGTCGAGTGCACTCGACTGTAAAATACCATTTACCTTCGGCTGTTAACAAAAATTCTTTATATTAATTACTTTTATTCGGCGAACTAATCACAACGCATAGCATATTTTCGAAGTCAAAAACACATGCATTGAAGCTAATGGCACATGCCGACTGCACGCTGACTGCGCATCTCACACATTGGGTCCCAGGTTCGAATCCCAGTCAGTCCAGGTTTTTTTTTTGGAAATGCTAAAAACAATTGGTCTTTTGAAGTGAAACTTCTTATGGGAGGGTATGAACGCACATATCTCAGCTATTAAAAAAGCTAGAGACAACAGACTTGGTGGGAGTTGATGTGCCACGCCCACCGCCTCCGCAAATCGATAAATGCGTTCTTCGATTTTTTGCAAATAATTCAATAACAACGAGTAAAGAAAGCTACAGTCGAGTGCACTCGACAGTAAGATACCATTTACCCTTCGTGTTAAAAAATAATTCTTACTATTAATTACTTTTATTCGGCGAATAACAACGCATCGCATTTTTTTCGAAGACAAATACACATGCATTGACGCTAATGGCACATGCCGACTGCACAGTGACTACGCGACGACTGTGCGTGCGCAGTCGACGTGCGCAGTCGGCGTCGGCGTCGGGCCTCTTCTGCTGTGAGCGAAACTTCTCTTGCCTATAACTTCTGTGTTTATTTTCCGATCCGATTTAAATTAATAGGGTTGGTCAATATCATTATTATCTACAATAATACCTAAAAAAAATTTTGGAAACTTTTCTACTTTTCCTGTAATTTGATTTACCGATTTAAAAAATCGATTTTTGGGGGCGGTAGGCGTGGCATCCAAAATTTGAAATTCCGCGTTCTCCGTAATGTTACCAGGCACCTTACTTCAAAATTTGGTGCTTCTAGCTTTTCTAGTGTTCTTTTAAACTATAAAAATGTGTTTTTTAAAGGCGGTGGGCGTGCATCCAAAAGTTTAAAATCCAATTTCTGCATGTTGCAAGACACCCTCCTACCAGGCACCGGGCACCTTACCAAAAGTCTAAAGTCCAATGTTGCAGACTACCTCCTACCAAATTTGGAGCGTTTGCTTCTTTTCGTTATTTAATTATTTGCAAAAAGTCGAAAAACGAATTTATCGATTTGCGGAGGCGGTGGGCATGGCACATCAAGTTTGAAACAATTTGGATCTGCGTATTCAATACACACACACTCTCACCAAGTCTGGAGTCTCTAGCTTTTTCAATAGCTGAGATCTGTGCGTTCATACAGACGGACAGACAGACGGACATGACCAAATCGACTTGGCTGATCAAGAATATATATACTTTGTATGGTCTGCCACGCTTCCTCCTGCCTGTTACATACATTTTCACAAAGTTAATATACCATCTTTTAGCCATTTTCAATGGGTGAGTGGTATAAAAATTGTTTTGTAGGGGCGGTGGGCAAAAAACCCTCTTACCCTTATCGATTTGCGATACTATCCTACCAAGTTTGTTGGCTCTTGCGACATATATACTTTGTATGGTCTGCCACGCCTCCTTCTGCCTGTCACATACATTTTCACAAAGTTAATATACCATTTTTTACCCATTTTCAATGGGCAAATGCTATAAAAAAAGAACGAAGCTGACGAAGCTGGCATTCTAGTTCTCTCCGCTGCTTAAAATTATTTCATAAAATGTAAAATTGAAGATCCGAGCAATGGTTTCTTGCCATATATGATAACTTTTCTAATTATTTCATAATTTTGTAATTCTGCTAATTAATCTGCTTAAACCTTTCCTTTTTCGCCTGCACATGTTGCCATTCAGAAGATTAAGGCAATGTTAATCTGTCAGTCGTTTTTCTACTTGGTGAAATTTGAAAAACAAACTACTTACTATAGTATAGATATAGATATAGATATACCTGTTGATATATAAATTCATTTGGAAATCATCGCAACCATATTTATTAATCCTCATTGTGATTACGACTGTCATGCTCGAATAGGTACATTTGTGTTAAGGTAAAATAGCTACACCTTGTGAATTATCTATTGGTAGGCTTTCGTGAGTTCATCAGTTATTTGCAATGTAAATAATCACTGGTAAAAAATGAAATGTTGAGAGAATTTGCAAGGGTTCGACGAACTTTCAACTTCAAAAAAGGGGTGCAATTGAAGGCACATGTTAGATGATATTGGCTCAAATTTTGAATACGACTCTTGCAACTTTACCGGGCTTATTTACCTTGATTGCATCTGACCCAAACTCGTGCTGTTATTAAATTCCAATTAAGATACAAACAGCTGTAGAAATATTGAATCAAACCCGTGTGAACTCGCCGAATCAAGGCCGCAAAAAAGGCTCGTGCTATTTACTTAGCGTGCCACAATCAACAAGTTATCAAATTTAGGGGTGCATTGCACCCAATTTTGCAATATTGAGTATTAAATAAAGCACACAGTATACAGTATAGAGAGTACCGAGCACCGAGCCCCTCGTACTGAGTACTTAATAATGAAGAGACTGAGTTCATTGCTCGAATTCGCCGAAGACTCTTTGCCAAAAAGAAATGATGATGATAAGCATAGAGCTCGGAAATTCGGCCAACTGACTAAGTAGTGGTCGATAAGAGGTTGTCGCTCCGTGTACAAAAACATTATCAAATGCACTCTCGAGCTAGATAAATTTTTGACTTGATTGAACTTTCGTTTCTAGCCGCTTATCGGTCAATGCGGTTTCGTGTAATACCCGCCCCAGGAACCGGTACCGATTTTATGTTGATACTACTTGTAATATTCAAAAGAATCTGATCCCATACGGTTTTTAATCTAGAGTTTGTGACAATATGTAAAAATCTCAAAATACAAATTTTTTGTTAAAATTATATATTTACTACTATGGGCAAAAAGTAAGTTGAACTTTCCATTTAAAATTCGCGTGCTTGAGATGGCGAACTAGGTCTTTTTTTCTCGAATCGGCAGGACTGTTGATGACATTTGGCGGGAATTTCATGTCAATGTCAGTATGAGTACTATATTTACGCTTTTGTTTACTTAACGATCAAGAGTGCATTTAGCGATTTTTGCAATGTCTGATTTAATTGAGCAGAGAAGTGCCATCAAATTTTGTTTGCGGAATGAAATTTCGGCTGCGGAAACGTTGAGGATGTTGCGGAAAGCCTTTGGTGATTCTACCATGTCCCAGAAAATGTTTATAAGTGTAACAAAGACTTCAAAGAGGGTCGGGAACGTGTTGATGACTTGGAGCGCTCCGGACGACCATCGACGTCAACAGATGACCAACACGTCAATGAAGTGTAGGAATTAGTGCTAAAAAATCGTCGGTTGACTATTAGAGACCTCACTGATATGATCGGAATATCAGAAAGATCTGTGAAAACCATTTTGAAAGACCGTTTGGGCCTACGAAAAGTCAAATCTCGTTTGGTACCGAAAAAGTCGCACACTGCACTCGTTCTTCGTGACCATTTCGCCAAGAATTTGACGCATATCGTTCTGCAACCACCGTATTCTCCTGATTTGGCTCCGTGTGACTTCTGGCTATTCCCAAAACTCAAGAGACCACTCCGGGCAACGCGTTTCGAGTCGATTGAAGAGATAATAGCGGAATCGTTGAGGGCGCTCATGGCTATACCGGAAAGGGACTATTTGGCCTGTTTAGAGGATTTGAAAAAACGTTGGCATAAGTGTATTTTATCGGGAGGGGATTACTTTGAAGGGGATGAAATTGATTTGGAGGAATAAATAAAGAATTTTGACTTTATAAAAATATTCACCTTACTTTTTGCCCACAGTAGTATATTGACCCACATGACAAATCTTGATAATTTCTTGTACTTAAAACTGTTGGTTTTAAAAAGTTGAAAAAAAGTGATTAAATTATTAATTGGTATATTATTATATAATTAAATATACTTTAGTTAGATTTCAAGGATTAATAGATTTAAATTATGGGGATATGCACAAATTTATTAAGGAAAATAAATTTTTTTGAATTTTCCAAAATTTACGCTTTAGTTTTGATGTTAATTGTGAATCTGAAGCATTATTCTATATTCAAGAGCAAAATAATGTCAAAGATTATTAAGCATTATATTCATATAGGTATTAAAGAATTTGATATTTAAGTGAACATGCCAGGTGCGTTTTGCTTATATATGTACTTCAGGTATTCCTAGTGTATATGGGTAGTGCAGGAATTTCACAGTTTAAGGCGTTTCATTTTGTGAAATTTACGGTAAGTTCAATTGGCATAACAAGAAGTCTTTTGCAAATTGATTGGAAACGTTATAACACAGATCGGTATGGATGCGGCTATGAACATATCTATACAACGATGGAGACTGTTCCACTCAGAAGATAATACATTGTGGTGTAATTATTTGTGTATTGTTTGGCCGCCTGCCAGTTCCGAGGCAGATTCGGATACGGGCACAGATGCAGATTTGGATTGGGAGACTGAAACAGTTTCGGCTGCCAAGAGGTGAACGTCTTCCTGCAGTAAGTGAAGTGACTTACGGCGCGTGCACTCAGGGACTCAGATATAAATGGGGTCTGAATTTCGAATTGCATTTAATTGCCCACGTTTAATGTGCTCCGTTGAGTGTCTTGATTGTCGTCTGTCCCTCTTTCTTTCTCTATGTCTCGTTCGTTCTCTCTTCCTCTCACACAGAAAGAGAAAAGGGACAGAGATGCACAGAGAGGGAGAGCGAAGGGGAGAGAAGCTTGGGCTCATCAACTGGGCCTGATTACATGTCATCAGCTGCAGTCTTCGTTCGCAGAGCGCGGTTGGACCATTCCAGCAAATTTTATGGCCAACATAAGAGGCCCAAGCCCTGAAGAGCCCGAAAAATGGGAAGGGACATAGCTGGGGCTGGAGTCGTTGCATCTGATGCCAGATTTGCAGCCTGGCGTTAAAGTTAACGACCAGTCAACGGTGCTGTGCTTACTACCCCCTCACACCCTGCTTGACCCCACAGACTGTGCCTCAGCCATGGTCTTGGCCATTCCATACACAAGCAGAAAACTAAAGTAAGCGAATATTTCTACAACTAACTAGACACATTTGAAACTACCAAGAACGCTAACTTCGGTGCACCGTAACTTGCATACCCTTATAGAAATAAATCTCCAAAACTTATTTGTATATATGCTACATATTAATTAGTACAATAATACTTACTTAAGCTACTTTTACATCAAAATTATTGTTTATCATTCGTTCAGTACTAAAGCCGCCTTTGTGGAGATTTCAACGTAACTATTTATGCTCCTATGGCAGCTTCATAAGGCAGCAAATATTGAGGGAAGTAAGAAGATATATACAAACTTAACGATTATAATATAATAGCGTTAAGTATAAAGTAACTTACGGGATTGGAGCTGCTTCCATCTAGTCGCTGCAAGCTTCGCGCATCAGATTAATAGACTCTATACACCCTATAAAGACCTACTAGCGTATACACTTGCCTGTTTCTTCCAGTGTATAGCCACTCGAAGCCGGTTTTGGCTTTGCAGTCCTGCTCGCAGCTTCTTTGCCAGCGCAGAGATGTACTTGGTCGGACGGCTACTGTGCGAGGGGCCATTATAACTAATTGCCATGATTTATAGTTGTTGTGGTGGGCCCCACTGTGCCTCGGCACCCTCGCTCATCGCTGCGGTTTGATGTGGCTGTAGCTGTGTTTCTCTGCTTGTTTAGTTAGTTAGTTCGCTTCTACATCATTTAATTTAATTAATAAGTGTGTGTATCAATTGGTTTACAATTGTTTAATTGCCTGTATCTGGCCCAAGCACATTTAGTACCTCGCATGGGGACTAGCACAGCTTCTCGTTTTGCCCAGACCCCACCCATTCTAACCTCTCCATCTCTCTTGAAGTCGAGTTGTGTAAGCCCTTCTGCCCGCTACCTGTTTGAGGTTGTGGTTTAATCAGCGGCACGAAGATGCTTGTGTAACCCTAGGACGGACCGAGAAAGCAGTTGTAGAGACTTAGGAAGGGGCAGACTCTTTGTTTTGTGATATCATAGTGGAAAACAGACCCCTAAGAACTTATCGTTAAGCTTATATATTAAGCATTTGTGATTAACAGTAGCAGATTGTGCGACTGAGAGGGCTTATCGTTGGGGTAAAGGCGGCTATAAGCAAAATGGGAAAATAATAAAATGCAGAATAAGAACAGAATAAATGTATGTTAAGGATGTATGTTACCTGCATATTTCTGGATAAGTTGAGGGGCTCCGCTGTGTAGCTATGTAGTATGGTGATAAAGGGATAGAAACACAACGAAAACTTTGTAAGTTTAGCAAAACTCTTCGCATCGATAGGAAAAGGTTATTCGCATTGTTCAGTTAGTTGTGTTGAGTATATCGAGTTGGTAAAATCGTAAATGAGCCTTTAATCTCAAAACTGTTCAGTGTTATCTTGATTTGGTTGCTATGGAACTTTCGCCAATATTAGACCGTGTATGAAACAATCGAGTAAATGATGTATACAAACGAGCACAACAATACGCGGGTGTTTGAGGTGTGTGTGTCTATGTCGGCCTTTTCTTCTTTTTATGGCTTTTGTCTTGTTTGGGCTGGAAAATGTGCCCGACTTTTCACCAAACTGGGCGCTATTGTGGCAGCTCTCGATACGGATACGGTTCCCCGGCCACCATCCATGGCCCATTGTCACTCCGTAGTGCGTTTCATTCAGCCAAGCATGCAACGATTCCAACACACACACACACTTAGTCGAAAATGTTAATATGGCAGTGTAACTGAAACTCAAACGCAGACTGGAACTGGCACTGGCACTGGAACTGAACTGAGACACTTTGCATATTACAAAGTCATAAATGAACTTTTGACGCACCTCCAAGCTGCATTCTCCACTTCTTGTTCCTTCAACTGAGAAATGAGACGAGCATTTCACAGTAGAGAATTTTGCGATGTTATAACTTACAAGCCGGCAGAAGGTGGAGGACAAACAAGTAAATTCACAACACTGCAGCGGATTCACTGTGAAATACCCTGCACACTGGTTGAAAACCGTTTGAATTTTAATCAACAATAGCTCAAGCATCGCTCAATATCGGATATATCAAATATATCGGACATAAATTGCGTGGTATTTAGGTACTTCTTTTCATGGATCATGCAAACGCACCTACCTAGTACCTGAAGGGTATAAACAAGTGATACCATGAAGATGTGTGAGGTGCAGAAAAGTTCGTCGGAAAGCGAACACGTTGTCTTTATTTCACGCTCGACTGCACCGAATGCAGGTTACGAGTATATGGCAATTCGATTTCACAATCCCCTACCAACCCGAAAACACCAATAGACACCGAGTGCAGCGCCACTTGGCGACTTAACGATATTTCGCCAAAGCGTCTGCGACTATATCGCTTGGTATACGAATAGTAAGCATGTGGGTGTGCCGGGCCGATGGCGAGACTTTATCATTTATCAGCGTCAGTCTCGCCTCGACTAGTCATAAACTTAACCACCACGCGAGCAAGCGCTTTTTGAACCAAAAATCGTCTTGGCTGCGCACCTCGAGCGGCGTATGTATCTTTATCTGCATCTGCCTCTGTATCTGTGTGTTCTGATATCCGATTCGACGATCTCATTAGCCGTTAACCCAGAGATGTCATACAAAAACTCTGTAGCCAGTGGATGTTCAGCTTTGAAGGCAGGGTATCTGCTTATCAACCACCGGCTTTGCTTCGTCGGCGTCGTCTTCATGATCATGATTTCCATTTTTATAGCTCTGAGGAGCTATCTGCCATCTCCTATTAGCACCAGTGTGTGTGTGTGTGCTTATGGGCGAAAGTTTTCGGATGCAGAGTTAAACAATTTAATGGTGGCAATTTTTGCACTTGATGCATCTGCGTTGTTAACCGGGCTATTGCCATTGGATGTGAGCACTCAGAAATGCTTTTCGAGCATTCATTTTGTAGATAAAAAAGGGTAAGGCTCGATAAGCGTGCTTATAAACGGAATACTGTATCGGCGTACTGCCTAAAGAACATAAATTCTTGGTTGAGTTTTACAATTTTGGCAGATGATATTGTCAAACTTAGAACTAGAGTCTAAATCTAATTGTCATTTGATGGTGGTGAAGAATATGTGTATATTATGGTCTGCCACTCCTATTTATTTATTTATTTATCGCATTAGTGCCAAATAACCTATCGACCGATGTTGTTTATTTTTTTTTTTGTGTAACGAAACGAATCTTGCAGTATCTTTTGTTATAATTGCTCTACAAAATACAGCTGCAGACAAACAAATTAAAATATATGCATCTTTCTATTTCAAAATGAATTCAATTCACTTTATATGCGGTGTTAGTTGGTAGTACGAGATTTAAATATTTTGTAGCTTTCTGAGACAATGCCCAATGTTATGTCTGCTTCTGGCAATCACTACAAATTCCAAATACATACAGATTTTAATCTCTCCAATAAATAAATAAATAAATAATTGTAAATATGTACAATTATTGGTCACATCAGTTTCTGGCGATTTAAAATAATTGTTTTTTTTTTTCAAAAGCTTTTCTTGCATAAGCTAAGCTACACATATTATATAGCGAATACAGGCCTGAGCTTCTGACAAAGATATGTTTAAGTGGAATTTAATTGATGATGAAATGAAATAGGTGAAATTTATAAGCGAATGAATGCCAGCTTTAGCTCTTATTAAAAACTAATTTGCAGTACCCAAACAAAATTCGCCACCTTCTGCTCGAGGCACGTAGCGAAAGTCACGTACTCCCCCGACTCGACGTAGGCAAATATGACTACAGACACGTTGCTCAAATGACATGGACACGCACGAAGCGACCAGACGATGCACGCTGTCCGGCTGGGGCATGCGGCTCTTTTGCTGGCGTCACAGATCCTCCAGTGATGGATAAACTGTGACGTGGGCTAACCGGGCAGACGAGCACGAGCTCACGTGCAGGCGTATTTTACGCAGAGTCGGCGGCCAGCTCAAAGGAGGTTGCCCCGCTCTTTCGGTCGTCGACGTCGTCGACGGATTCGAAACACGTGTGGTTGACGTGGGAATTAATTGTAAATATAATACAACGGAGTGCATGGCAATAATTATCGGAAGCATGATGTGATCGCTATAGGAGCAGCTTAGAGAGCTAATCTTCGGCGAAGCTCTCTGAGGTCATCAGTATTTTCTCTGTCTCTCTGACGTCTGCCCATTTCATATTTACTCGACAAAAAGACTGGGATTTACTTTACAATTTACTTAAATATTCGTCTATTATTATTGATTATTTTCTCCATAATTTCATTTGTCTGCTTATTTATAAATAAATTGAATTTCGCTGTTTACGCATACTTCTCGTATTTACCGAGCCAATTTATATAATATGCTATAATAAATATTTTTTTGTTATTTTTCATGGTAACCGTAGCTTTGCGTCAGCCTTTACCTCGATGTAAGCAAAGCATTTAAGTGCGAATCTCTATCTCTATCTCTATCTCCATCTCTATTTCTATCTCTATCTCTATTTTTTCTCAAGGTATATGTTTTCTGTCGTTCTTAAACTCAAAGGTTTATGAACTATTGCGGCGCCTATGCAAATGCCCCGTGTGTTAACGAAATTTATGCACATATGATATACATAGGATATACATGCCATAGTCGAAGCTCCAACATCTGTAGTATCTGTCCATAAGTTTTGGTATTCAGTTCTTTTCCAACGACAGTCAAGACAAATAAATCTGCATACGAGTGTTGTTTGCTGTTGCCAAGCGATCACCGATCAAAAAGTTTTTAAATTTAAAACTTCTTTCCTCTTAGCATACAGTATACAGAAGTCAGGCATCCGTTCGATATGCCTAATATTCTGCAGCCATCGAAACAGCTGAGTTCTCTGATAAACAGACTAGCTGAAATCAACTTGGCTGTAGGTGCTGATCAAGAAAATATATACTTTGTATGAGAGCGTAATGTGCGCATTAGCTGAGTAGAGCAAGAAGGGAGAGACGAGGTTTTTCGTGTAGAATCCACAAACAGAAAAACAAAATTTGCATTGCTGACGCACTTTTCTTGTTTTTCTCCCAATGTTTTCTCTCGCCGTTCCCATTTTGCTCTTCTGCCCCAACCAGACTCGCCCGCTGTTTGTTTTGACGAAAATCTATTATGATAATACGAAAAAAAAAACCGAAGCTAAAACGAAATGAAATGAAATGATCTAATGGGTACTGCGACCACACGGGGACTGGCGACCGACGACCGATTGCCAATTAAGTGGGTCGACGTAGGAGAATTTGTTGTATATACATCTAGTTTTCCTACATCTACGAAATGCCAATTTGAACAGTTTTGTATCAATCAATCCAATCCATTCAATCTATGGGAGCTTCGTTTGTCAAGAAAAGCTAAATATAATTAACTAGTGTTAAATCGTGTAGCAAATGCTGAAAGAAACATTATGTTTTACAGAGATTTGTAGACTTTTAATTATTGTTATTGGACATTGTTAGAAATCCATAAGGCTATCCAACTTTAAATATTTTTCGTGGTACTTTTTTTCTTCTCCATTTCTCATTATAAAATTTTTTTCAAATTTCTCGCTTAGCAGGGGGCTCTTCTGAGTTATTCGCTTTTATTTACCTACGGATACAGAAGCTTCCGATACACAACGGAAATTTTGGAACTTGCTCCCAAGTTCAAGGAAAATGGAGAGACAATAACTAACTTGACAGCTAAATTCCATGCACCTAATACTGGGAGAGATTATCTCCTGTACAGGTATATTGTTTCCACTGTGATATCTCCTTGCTATACACATGTGTACAAACTTAAAATACCCTCTCACTCGATTTTAATAAAAGTATCCGGGCCCTTCCTAAAATTATAATTACCTGATATTGCGCACCGTGGGGGCTGTCAGCGTCGAGCATCTGGATATTAGTCTAGATTTATGTACCTATATCCAAATAGTTGGGCGACCCCACGTGGAGCTCATCACGTTCCACTTTGCCGCCCAGTGTATTTTCAAAGTGATACACATACATACATACATCTGCACGAACAAACATACCCTCGTACGTAATTGCAAAATGCTATTTTGTGTATCTTTGAGATTCACGTTGTTGTTCTGCTTAGCCTTGGCAACAGTCACGTCAATTGCAGTCATCGGGCTTAAAATGCTTTCTGCGATTGGCTGGCGTGTGCCTTGCGACAGAGTTGGTTCCCTGTAATTATTTCTAGTTGCCCAGTAGCCCGAAACTTTAAATGTTATCATTGCCATTTATATAGTGCAACAAGCATTAGTCTGGTCAGAGCTTAGCTACGTACAGTAAAAGACATCGGACATCTTTTGTTGGAGTCGATTCAGCGATGTTCGCATATCTGCAGATCTTTAAATAGCTTCAAAACGATTAAAAAAACTTATCATGAGAAAAAATCTAAAAAATCACAAAGTTCTAAAGATGCAATTTACTTAAGAAAGCTGATCTACAATAATATCACGAACAATATAGTTCCAGTTCAAAGCATAGGCAATTTAACAATAATCGCAATAAATCATAATGCAATTAATTTAGTTTGTCAGAAAATACATGTCGTTCACAAACAAAGAATAGATCTAAAACAACGTTTATTATTTACAATCAATTTGATCGATTTCCTTACTTGATAAACTCATTATTTCCACTTCCTTTGAAAAATAATACATTTTCCCCAATATTTTCGATGTTTTCCCAGCCATTTAGCCCGTTTCTGTAAAAGTTTTATTTATGCCAAGTTGAGGCACATTTTCGATTTCTTTCAAGGTCAGAGCAGAGCAAAATAGAATTTCGAAGTGACCGACGGACAGTCAGTCGATTACCCTGTAAGACTGATGCTTCCATATACCGATCGCTGTTTGTTTTGCATTGGGCACGCGCTGCCCCGCCACCGCACGAGCCCATGGCACGCGCTCCCACCAAAACCGCGAAGATTACGAGGCGATTCTGGGTCCGTCCGTTGACGTCAGACGCGAGCTAAGAAAAATAAGAATTTTAAATAAATAAAATCGGGGTACCAGAAATCAATTTGTCTGCCAGTTTTTGTCGTTTCAGAGAGAAAACCTCGAGCGGATGTGCATTATGGGTGCGGGGCAGTGGCAAGGACGGGGACAGGGGCATGTTCAGGGCAGGCATAGGTAGATGGAAGCCAATCTGGCGCTTAGCCCGATGGAGTCAATTCGTTTATTTGGCACTTTTCATTATTTGCTTAAGAACTCAGCGCGATTCGCTGATTCGCACAATAAATATCTTCGCGATACCCGGCAATGGGTATTGTGACTTCTAGAAATGTATTTCAGAACGGGCCTGCAAAATTATACTAGAAGCGCCTTAGGTAGGTACACAAAATTTAAGTTACATGTTTTGACATTCGAAAAATTCAAAATGAAGGATGCCAAACAAGTTTGAGCTGTCTTCCTATTTGTACTCCTACATGTAATGAAAATTCGAACTCCAAAGAACTGCTACAGTCAATCTAAGAGTTTGATTTGTTTGATCATACACGAATGTTCGCCATGGAAAGCTTTTAATTCCAATATCGGATGCATTGTATAAGACAGTCGAGTTGACCTCGCCCTTTGTCGAAAATTTGATGTACATATAACCTTGGCAACCAACGGGTAAACAAAGTACAAGGCATATTGCCAAAGGCAATATTTATTTAGTTTCCATTTCTATAATTTAAATGGGAACGCTTTTTAGTTCATTTTAATACCCAGAGTTAATATTTGAGCACATAAATCAAAACGAGCAGCTGCTATTCGAACATAAATACTCGAAGAGCAGTACTAAATACAGAGATTTATTCCAGTTATGTCCACGTTTCATGCAGTTCTGCGTTTTGTTTCTGTTTGCAGAACATACTTTTACCAAAGATTGTTTTTGACTCTTTTGCCAATTGTGATTGGGGGTCTTCTTCGCAAAGATGGACGAGTTCCTTTGGCTTCTTCTTCAACGGCAGACCGACTGCTGACAGAGACTGCATAACTGTATACCCATTGGAAGTTAGTAAAATAAGTTATACACAGCTACTGATAATAATCCAGCCACAACCATCAATAACAGAAGTCCTCTCAAGTCTGGCTTCCTTGAATATCTGCATAAGATCTAGAAAAATAATCTGTAATCTTGTAAATCTTTCGATGCTTAAAATAATCTCACCTAGAGAAAAAGTTATTGTAGGGGCAATCGTTTGTTCGTTTAGCGATCGGTTATACAAATTACTACAGTGACATGAAATCTTAATTAAAAATATTAACCTATAATTATATTATGAAGTCATATTAAAAAACCATGCACAGGCTCTTTTCTGTCGCGTCACTTGATGACGATCAAGCCGAGGTTCCGTGATGACCTGTGCGCTATAGCTTATGCCGCACTCGGGGTATCGAATATAAAATTCGAGTGGACGGAGGAATGACCGAACGAGGAAGCTCCACAATCTGTTGGCTCTATAATCTGCTGACCTGCGAGGTCTAAGACCCATTTGACAATGGGATAGCAGTTACAACTGATAAGCGATGTTTTTGCCAAATCCGATGCCGAATCTATAGCCTAGCAGTAGGTATAAAATCAGAGCGTTCGTCCAGACCCAAACACAGTCATCTTCTGGTCTGGTCTGGTTAATAATCACACTGAGATGGGAAAACTTCTTGTGCTTTTGATATGTGCGCTGGGCGCAGTCAGCGCAGGACGCATTCCGCAATCGGGGAATCGCGTCCCATGGATCTTTGTGGAGGGAATCGGACGATCCCCCTTTATTGATCTGCTCAATCCCATACGTCAGCTCGAGTATCAGAACCAGAACAGTCGACGGCAGGACGAGGTGAGCGGACAGTTTGGTATTCTGGATAGGCAGCAGAAACTGGAGGATGACAACGTCCAACAGCAGGATGAGCTGGTGGGGCACTATGATCGGGTACCTATTAGTCGCGTGTTGCCTACGGTGGACCAAGATAGCAGCCGCCTTCTGTATGTCGGACGCCGACGTCAGCAACAGACCCAGGAGCGTCTGCAGCAGGGTCAGGACATCCGCCAGGATCAGTACGAGGGCCAAACACGGCGACAAGGCTTTTACGAAACTGTTGACAGGGACGAGGAAAGCCAACGTGAGAATCGCCAAGAGGCAGATTACGATAACAAAGGCCGAGTGAACTCGAACCGTGGACGCCAAGAAGAGATCGTTACTCTGCGTCGTGTGGGCCACATTGGAGAGGGTCGTCGGGTGGGCGAGGTGGACACATTGACGGCAGAAGACATAGTGCAGCTCATTCGACGGGACGGAAGACTGGCTGGTCTCTCCAATGAGGAGATTGTTGAGCTGCTACGTCGCAACCAGCAGCGCCAGGTGCAGATTGAGGGACGTCGAGTGGATCAGCAGGAACAAGAGCGGACGCATGGGGGACAGCTAGATGATCTTCCGAATGCGCAGCGAGGCAATGAGCGCTTGGTTTTCATTAACCGCCGCCGTTTTGGACAACCGCAAGGTGGCGTGGTTTCGCGAAGAGTTGTTTCCATTGGAGAGGGTCGACGCGTAGACCGAGGTGGATTCCTGGACGACGAGGAGTTTGAGAACAACCGCCAGGAATTGGAGAGAGTGCAGCAGCGTGAGTATGAGCAGGACCGGGAGAGGGAGCAGCAGCGCGAGCGAGTGCGAGCGCAGCAGAAAAAACAAGCTCAGGAGGGGAATAACCTTCCCACTGTACCTCGCGATGATGAGCGCTTGGTGTACACCAACAGGCGTCGGCTAGGAGCAACTCCACGACGTGTAGGCCACATCGAGGAAGGACGACAAGTGGCCGGCGTGGACCCTGTAACTGAGCAGGACATTGTGCAGTTCATCCGTCGGGACAACCGTCTAAGTGACCTCAGCGATGGTGAGATCGTCGAGATTCTGCGTCGCAATCGTCAGCGGCAGGTGCAGGCTGGAGGTCTTCGTGGGGGTCAGCAGGTCCTGAACGTTGATCAAGATCGTGTGGAAGGTGCCCAGAGTGACAATCTTCAAGAGGTTCGTCGCGATGACCAGCGTCTTGTGTTCATCAACAGACGTCGCCTGAGCCAGACCACTGACTAAACGAGAAAAAGAACTGATCGATCTTCCGAATGCATATAGAAAAATCTTGTAATCTCGACTTTCTTATACTATATATGAACATAAATTTGAATAAAATCTGCAATCAATGCATAAATGCATTAACTTTAGAGTTTAGGAAAAACCTGCTATTAATCTTCCTTCGACTTTAGAGATAAATTACTTCCTGATGGAGATACGAGGATCGTTCAATAAGTCCTTAGAAAATCCAAGTGAAGAAATCCGTAATCCTATTTTTTGGACGAGATAAAAATGTTGGGAAAACGATTGGCAAAGTGTGTAGATTAATTAATTAATTACATTTTACATATATATAATATATATACCAGGCGTTGAGCGTGGCATCCAAAAGTTGAGATATCTTATAATATTAATCCGAAATTTGGGGGATCTAGTTTTTCTATTTTTCCTTTACAGGTGTAGTGGGCGTTGCAACCAAAATGTCCACATTCTGCGTAATACTGCATGGGACCTTCCCACCAAATTTGATACTTTTAGCTGTTATTATAATTGAGCAAAACTATTTGCAAAACGCTCTCCCACCAAGTTGGTAATAGCATAAATATGTGTGTTCATATAAACAAACAGACTGACAGATACTCTTTACTTTACTTTACTTTGTATACTCTTTATTGTTTGTTACTATTTTTGCTGTGTGATATCAAATCTTTGGATATCATAGAAGAGGAAGGGAATTGTCTAGTGAGCAAGACTTGCTTTTCTCGTCGACTTTGCTTAACACGAACTTTAAATGCTCTTAAAGAGACATACTCGTCTCTTTTCGCTTTTTGCTTATTTGTTATTTCCGCGCCGTAACTGTAGTCTATGCTTTGACCGCTTTCTGCGAACGCAGAAGACAGAGAGCAAAAGAAACTTGTTTAAAAGCTCAACGTATATCCACACACATACACACACGCTCGCTGCACAAGGCATTCAATTGGATTGTGGCAGACATTTTGGCACCCAAAGCGAACAAGGAAAAACAATAACAAGCGCCAAAGCAGGCGACCAACAGCAAAGTGCAAAACACACACCGCCAACTATAGACTGTGCATGCATGTATGTGTGTGTGTTTGTCGATCATGCAGCTGTATGCATAGGGAATACGCGAGAGAGCGAGAGAATTCCTGAGGAGTCTCGTTCTTCCGTTTAGGCCATCAGTTTCACTTCTTCTGCTCCACCCGCAACCAGCATCGAAGAGTTGTCAACTTTAATGCGAGTCAGATTTGGCAAAATGAGAGTAAAGGCAGGCTTGCTTCTGTATCCCGAAGGAACTATACTCTTTTGTACCCATCTTTTTACCCATCTTCTTTGTATTATGTTGATTACTTAATTGCTTGCAATTATTATCTACCCTTTCTTTCAGGTTTTATAAAAAATAGTTACTAAAGTTCGAGATTAATATTAAAATTAGGTATAAATACTGTTTGGACATTTTCAATAAGAACATTCATACATATATTTGTTGACAATAATGCCTATAAGAAAAATTTCCATACAAAAGGATTCCCTTTTTATCATCAAATCTTGACAACTTTTGCATTTTATTTTGATTTATTCATAAAAATGTATAAATACAGCACGCAAATGACTTTTCATATGTCTGCCAAGTTTCATCAATAAAATTGAGAACAAAATTCATTGATAAACACACGAACCTACTTATATTGACAGACTGTGTTGATGCAGATCAGAAAAATATATACTCGAAGGCGTCGAAGATGTAAGATTATTGTCAAAATTGTCATATTATAAAAAATAGTTTTTTTCAACTTTTTATATTTTCTGCAGTTGTCCAACATTATTGTGTGATTTCATAAAACGGTGAAAATCAAAAAATATCAGAAGTATAAAAGCAATTTGTTATTATGAAAATTTTACAAAGTGTTTGCTAATGTTTAGGAGCGTTGTGAGTAAGATGTTAATTTGCTTGTAGTTTCAAACTCTCACAACTTTGCCACTGATAAATACACTTTTATTCAAAAGTTAATGTACCCCAGGTTTGGGTGTAATGACATCAGAGCATCTGTATAACGGCCGAAGCTGCAGCTGCAGCCGGCATTTAGGTTGTGAATGCTGTGAAATGCGTGTGTCTGTGTTCAACCACAGATACATATATCTTTGATCGTTCAGCGATACATAGGGGCAACTAGGTAAATCGGAGAGTTGCTAAGCAATTGACAAAAATGTAGATTAGTTCCTGTCCAAGTGTCGTTTTTGACATTTTGCAGCCTGAACGGAAAAGTTCTTAGCAAAAGAAGAGGCAACGGACAGGCAAGATATGCTCAAGTGATACCCGAAAGTACTCGGGTCTCACCACATTTGGACTTCATATACATATGTATATGTAGAAAGAACACAACAGCACAAACATGTCAATATCTGATTTGGATTCAGCTCTAAATTTTGTTATTCTTTTTATACCCTTGCAGAGGGTACATTTAATACGTATATCATACAGATGCCATTTTTATACCATTTACCCATTGAAATTGGGTAAAAAATTAACTTTGTGAAAAGGTATGTAACAGGCAGAAGGAGGCGTGGCAGACCATACAAAGTATATATATTCTTGATCAGCATCAATAGCCGAGTCGATTTGGTCATGTCCGTCTGTATGAACGCACAGATCTCAACTATTAAAAGAGCTAGAGGTGCCAAACTTGGTGTGAGTGTGCGTGTATTGAATTCGCAGATCGAATTTATTTCAAACTTGATGTGCCACGCCCACCGCCTCCGCAAATCGATAAATGCGTTTTTCGATTTTTTTCAAATAATTCAATAACGAAAAAAGATAAACGCACCAAATTTGGGAGGAGGGTGTCTTGCAACATTATGCAGAAGTTGGATTTTAAACTTTTGGATGCCAGGCCCACCGCATCTATAAAATACATTTTTATAATTTAAAAGAACACTAGAAAAGCTAGAAGCACCAAATTTGGTAGTAAGGTGCCCGGTAATATTACGCAGAATGTAGATTTTCAAATTTTGGGTGCCAGGCCCACCGCCCCCATAAACTTTTTTAATTGAATAATAAGAAAAGTAGAGAAATAAGAAAACATTTTTTTGACATTCACGTAGGTGGCCATAGTACTGATCTAGCCTATAAATTACAACCCGATCAGCCCATAAACAAAGAAGGAGTTAGAATCTCCCATATAAAGTTATGGGCGCTTAGAATTCCAACTAAAACATCGAACTAATGCAGCAGAGGGCCGGCATCAACAAAAGTCCCATTTTCCGATCGCAGCGCAAAACTGTGTGTTGTCTGATGGTTAGCTCGCAAGTTTCAGACTCTTGAGGTTCCGGGTTCAAATCCCGCGCGGGGCGGAAATTTGTTTTTTTTACTTTACTGAAAATTATAGTACGATATTTTTAATCAAATTGAAGAACATGGATGATTCAAAAAAATGAGAAAGACCAATTTTTTTTTTTTGAGCATTTCCAAAAAAAAAACCTGGACTGACTGGGATTCGAACCTGGGACCCAATGTGTGAGATGCGCAGTCAGCGTGCAGTCGGCATGTGCCATTAGCGTCAATGCATGAAAATATGCTATGCGTTGTGATTAGTTCACCGAATAAAAGTAATTAATATAAAGAATTTTTTTAACAGCCGAAGGTAAATGGTATCTTCCAGTCGAGTGCACTCGACTATAGCTTTTTTCACTTGTTATTTTTCAGGTTTCGACAACCAACGTTGTAAATAGTGTATTTCGTACAGCTTCTATAGGAGCAAATAGACGAATATAACTTTTATTTTTAGGTATTGGAATTGGAACTTTAGCTTAGTTAGTTAGCTGCTTAACTGCAAAAACTGCAAAAAGTATATGTATATATGCAAGAGTATTTAGACTTCGGCACGCTAAATATAGCATTTCTCTTTAGTTTTTACTATTGCTTTCGAAATATGCTTATTGTGTGGGTTCTTATGTTTGTCCATTTGACATTGTCAACTAATTAAATTTGACAACTAATTAAAAACTCTGAAACTTATTTATTCGTTCACAGAAAGTTTTGCAAGGGTCGAAAAGTGCTCCGTTGACAGACACTCGTGGGGTTGGGTTCTTTACATGATTTTCCAGTTGAGTCAAGGGCTTCTGAGCTTTGACGAGAGCAGATCCAATATTCCCGTAGGACGTAGTCTATTCAAAATAGCTGTTGGTTGACGCTGTCAGCTGACTTAGCGTTCACTTCTGCTTCTCAGTCTATTTGGCCAATGTCAAGGCTCTCATTCGTTCCGGGGAATACCAACCGATCTCAAGAACTGTCAAGTATAATTGTGTTTATCTTATTTAGGTTTGGAATACATCATGTTTACGCTTTGCATAGAACATTTGTTAGACGTTCACGTACCACACATCACACAATATTTAAATACAAATTTTATTTCAAATCAACTTTTGAACAAGTTGTCCACCCGGGTGTCTCGGGTTCTGGCACGCGAGATCAGTAATTTCGAGATGAGGTAAGAATTTATTTTGAGTAGACAGATTGTGCGAACTTACAATGATGCGAGAATATTCATACATACAATACATACATATGGATGTTGATTGCTCGGTAGCCAATTGTCTACGTTGCTTTTAGTGACAGGTAAAATTTGAATGTAGCATTCTATAGTTCCATACATTACTACAAAGGTGAACAATTACTTTACCACTCGGACTCGAGATAAAGGCATTTGTGCAATACTCAGTAGCATGAAAATTCCTTGCGGCGAATCTATAGACTTTTCATAACTAGAATGCCTAAATAGGAGCAGACTTCTAAGCTTGGTCCTAACTAAGAAAAGACAAGCAAAGAAAGCTACATTCGAGTGCACTCGACAGTAAGATACCATATGCCTTTGGCTGTTAAAAAATAATTCTTAATATTGATTAATTATATTCGGCGAACTAATCATAACGCATCGCATATTTTCGAAGTCAAATACACATGCATTAACGCTTATGACACATGCCGACTGCACGCTGACTGCACGACGTTTGTGCGTGCGCAGTCGGCGTCGGGCCTCTGCTCCTGTAAGCGAAACTTCTCGCGCCTATAACTTCTGAGTTTATTATCCGATCGGATTTAAATTTATAGGGTTATTATTATCTACAATAATACATAAAAAAAAATAAAAAAATATCGTAAACTTTTCTACTTTTCCTATAATTCGGTTTATCAATTTACAAAATCGCTTTTTGGGGGCGGTGGGCATGACATCCAAAATTTGAAAATACGAATTCTGAGTAATGTTACCAGGGATCTTAATACTAACTTTGCTTCTAGCTTTTCTAGTGTCCATATAATTCAAAAAATTCGTTTTATAAGGGCGGTGGGGGTGGCATCCTTAAGTCTAAAATCCAACTTCTGCATAATGCTGCAAGACACCCTTCTACTAAGTTTGATGCTTTTATCTTTAATTGTCATTAAATTATTTGCAAAAAATAGAAAAACGCATTTATCGATTTGATTTCACATTTCTTGTGTGTATTGAATACACGCACGCTCCCACCAAGTCTGATGATTCTAGCACTTTTAATAGCTAAGATCTGTGTGTTCACACAGGCGGACAGACGGACGGACGGACAGACACACGGACCTAACCAAATCGACTCGGCTATTGATGCTGATCAAGAATATATATACTTTGTATGGTCTGCCACGCCTCTTTCTGCCTATTACATACATTTTCACAAAGTTAATATACTATTTTTACCCATTTTCAATGGGTAAATGGTATACAAACAAAGGATAGACATTTTAAGTAAATCTTTATAATTCTTGAATCATCAAGTAATTAAAACAACAGTCGAGTGAAGTTTTAAGTTTGGTTGGATAGCATTTACCCATTTTGTCCATTGCAAATTCATTTATATTACTAATTACTTCTGTTTAGCGAATTTATACAACGTGCATTTTCACTGCCTTGTTCTCTATCAAGCATAGGCCCTTTTCACACTTACTATAAAACACACATGTACACATTGCACACAAATGTAACCATGCTACGTATATGATGCCGATCAATGTGGCAGTGCAGTCACACCTCTGCTGTTGTATCTATTATACTTTGAATACCGAAAATGTTGATCTTCTTAGGCGATGGGTGGGACACTCAAATCTTAAAATAAGCTCGATCTGTGTTTACTGTACAGAAACCTTGTCTCTAGCTCTTGTAATAGCTGAGTTTTGTGTGTTTATACAGACATATAAACAGGCTTAAAGACTCTGTTATTGATGCTAATTAACAATTCAAACACCTTGCATAGTCGGCCACGCCTCCTTTTGCTTACCATATACATACGCACAAAGTTGATCTACAATTTCTCATTTTCAATGGGTTAATGGTATAAAAAGTTAGGTCACTCGACTTCATTTCTTGTACCGATTTGGTTATTTGAATATTCGAATTCTGTGAACTTTTAACACATCTTTTAACATCTAAATATCGAAAAACCAGTTTGCGAAATGAAGTTCAATTTGGACAATCAATTTTGACAGAATACCATATATTATATACGCTTTGTATGGTGTGGCGAATTTCCTTTATCTCTATACATATATTTACATAATGTTTTACAATTTACTGCCATTTTTTTAGGTGAATGGTATAATTATACCTTACTGGCGTACGGATTGCGAAGTGTAATGAAGAAGTGTTTTACAGCCATTTAAATTAGTTCGCAGGGGGATATTAAGATTAGCTAGATTTCTTGGCTGTATAAAAAGCATTCGTATTTTTAAATCTGCGTGGTATATGTGGCGGGAATGGACAATTGGCACCCAGATACTTTGTAAATTGTGTGATATTTTCATTTTCACCTCAATGTATCTTTCAAATTTTTTCATATCTACAGCCTGGCCAACATGGTTTCCCACTGATTTTCATTGCAATGACTATATTAAAGTCATGCCTGCATGTGTCAATTTGAAAGCTATGGTATAAGTTAAAAGGAATTGTGATTTGGGCTGATAAAATTTAATGTAATTTGACTATACTCGTCGTGAAATTCTCAAAATTTAATTAAGTCTTTAATTACGTAAGTACAAGTAAAGGGAAAGCAATTTAATATGGTTGCATACGGTTATTGGAGCATGGAGCAATGAGGGCTGAGATTCTTCCTGGATGCTTAGAGGCTACATGAAAGCGATTCCGCGTAAATAAATGGTCGGATGGGCGATTTCTCTAGGGTTGACTGATTTCTGTCTCCTCGACCAGGGCGCGCAATTAAATTCTAAGCGTGGAAAGAGGTAGATGGGAGAATGGAAGACTAGGCGCGGAGTGGCCCTAGAGTGTGCGTGATTGTAATGCGTGGGTGGTGCTATGAGGCTCCTCCCTCTCCCGCCCGGCTCCATCATTGCCACGTGATGCCACACAAAAGTTATCAAGTACTCAAATATTTGCCCTAATTAGTAAAATTGAACACGTTTTCGAAAGTGCTGCCTGCGGGCGCCTCTGTTGACTGATTGCCCAAAATCGTTTCTTGCCTTCGATTTCGGTACGCCCACACTGCTCCGCCTTCCTATTTCGACCAGGAAAATGTTGTTGAGTTCGGTGAATATGCGTTTCGTGTCACGAAGCGTTCAAACTGTTTGCCCTGTTCTCGTTTAAAGCGATTAGCGCTAAACATCCTTATGGTAATTGTCTTTGCATGCAGATTAAGTAATTTACAGAGTTTGATATTTCGAGACAATAGATAGCTAGAAAGCATGTCACGCAATTGATTCCTCCTACATTAAATGCAAATAACTGTCGACTAATTATGGTATAAGGGAATGTTCTCTAAACGCTTAGTCATAATATTTCAAAACAAGAATGAAACATTAACTTCAGCGTACAGTCTTATCGGTCTGTTCTTTCCGATACTATCTAGACAAAAAGTTAAAGAATATTTTAAACTAACGTTTAGAAACACTATTAATATCATTTAAACGTCCTTGGAATTCCATGGAAGGAAATAGTAATTGTAATTGCATATAATAATGGTATCATCAATCAAAACAGCTTTAAAAATGAGAGGAAAGACAAAGGAAGGACATACATGACAGAAATACGAAACTAGAGTGTGTATCCGTGTACTTATGCATATACTTGTAGAATAGAGAGGTGAAATATATTCAATTAACTTTAAAGAGGTGCTAAAAAATTTTTTCTTCAATAGGTTTTCTCTTTGCTTCATGTTGTTTGTTAGAAAGGGCAAAAAGATTCTCTAGGCTCTCTAGCAGGTACTGCAACCTAAGCGATCCAGTTGTGAAAGTTAAGTAATAATTCGAAAACTTTCTTAACGATAGCTAATAAATTAACGGAGCATCCAGTGTCCCATGAATTGCGTATGAATTGGAATCCCTTCGCTTTCTTGTGTGGCACACCGAAATCCTCTGACCAAATAATGACCAAGTGACCCAGCCCGGGCTTCCTGAGCTGACGAGGCGTTGCAAAAGGGTGGATCGGCTCGGAATGGGATGGACCAATGGGAAATGCCAGCGAAATATACGCCAATAATTCATTCGAAGCATGATAAATGCCCGGATTTCACTCTGACATTTCCAAAATATACTGAGGTCAGCACACACACACGCACACTCTCACACGCAAGCAGGAGCTCGCAGGACACAGGGTAATCCTTTCGCACAGATTGCGATTTTGCTTTCGTGTTGACTTGGTATTGTGTGTGTGCATGTGCGTGTGTTTGTGTGTGTGTGGCTGTGAAGCTTCTGGCAGGCTTAATGTTGCATGCATGATATACTTACCACGGCCAGTTGGCATGGGCCACACTTGCAGACTCGCCAGCTGATTCAGCTGCTTGCCCGAGCGGAGCACCGGCGAAGACTTCATCCCAGTGTGGGAGCAGACACCTTAAATAAGCTGTGTATAGTACGAGTATTTAGCATCCTTACCACTCTGATTTTCGACTGAACTACTCGGTTTTCTACGAAACTACATGAAACTCGGACTTAAATAATGAAGCCGTATTTTTTTCATTCGGCAGAATGGAATATTGTATGGAATATTGTACACAAAATCCGACCAGTCTCTGAAATTCTTAAGTAATAAATCGGATCTCTAAGTTAGTTTTAATCAGGACTATATTTGAGAATTAAGTATATGTATGGTATAATAATTAAGTATAATATCAGTATAAAATGGCAAACTCAGCTGCGGGCAATGCCCCTGCTCCAGCTGCATTGCCTGGGACGGGCCTGCTGACGGGTGCTATAAGCGCACAGAAAGGTGACGGAAAATCGTCCCTATGAGTACCGGGGAACCCGGAGCACCCTGCACAGGTGATGGCAGCAGGTTTGGCGCGCTTCTCGCAGCGTGGGAAACTCGAAACTGACAAAATGGCTCAGGCAGAAACAATAGTAGTAATCCTCATAGAAACCGAACGTCTGCCCTGACAATGCACCTATAGAACAATGCACCAATGCACCAGGGTCAACGGCAGAGCGAAGTGACATAGGTCCTGCTGTCCCAAGCTACCTGCACAGGTGTGCCGCACCCTTGGGATCTCGATGGCTTGTGTCGCCATCCAAGCATCACTGCGTGCTAAATTATTATTATTGGTCGTCGAGGAAATATATGTGGAATACTTTAAAACCTTTTTATAACGCCTCAGAGGGTATATTGAATGTAGTTTTCATACAGACGACGACCTCGCTATAATCGCAAATAACTTATAAGATACATTTTACAGCAATTGGAATTTCTCTCCAGTTTATTTAACTGATTAATTATTTTTTATTTGCTTGTATATTATTAATGGGTAAGTTCGTTTTTAATAGAAAAGTTTGTAAATAATATGTGATAAACAAATGAAGGTGACGATTTATCTCAATTTTTTTTTTCATACCAAGGAAGTAATTTATTGTGCACTTCCAATCAATTCCGTATTACTATTGAAAAGAGCCAGCATATGATATAAGCCCTGCGCCACGTCTTTGTTTTTGTGTTATATGTTAAGTATTTTGAATGTTTTATAAAGTATTTTCAAGGAAGTGGAGGCCCATTACCCATCGAATTCAATTTGCAATAAATGAGAATGTTTTTGCCAGGTTTAAATTTCAATTTAAGATTGAATTACAGTAAGCAATCGATAGGCAGGACTCGTGCTTAGGGGGAATTTATTTGTTTGCTTACAAAGTTTATATCCTTACGCCTGCAGGCTGAGGGGGTTGGGCACTAGGCGGGCAGCTGTTTGCAAATCGGATCATTTGTCTTGCAAGTATCGTTTCAAGGGCTTTACCCTGTAGAGGGAGAGCCGAATTGACTCATGGGTTGTCCAATTCAGTCGCACAAACGATTACCCAATTTCACGTATTTAGACTGTAGTTCCAAAAAGTTTCCAAAGTTTTAGTTCTTAATAGTATCTGATTGAAAGCTGAGCCCACCGCACTAATGACTATATTCAGAGCTGAACCACACTTTTGTTCCGTGTTTCCCTTTCTAGCCAATCTTCGAACGAAAGGGAACGCCCAGGAAGCCTGCTTTTCTTTGTTTGCCCACGGAGTGACCACAATTAACCAGTTCAATTGTCGATATCCTGTCGAAAACTCACAATTATCGGCGCAGGGCCTGACAACACTCGCCGGGGTACCTTACGCTCTTTCTAAGTATAGCCCTCAGTCAGCCATTTAACCGTCCAGCCGTCAGTCTGTCATTCTAGCAGGCCGTCAGGCCGTCAATCCGTCCGGTAGAGGACCAGGGCTGTATACAGCAGTAAACGCAGCAAAATGTTACTTTTTCCATTCAATTATATTTCCCTTTAGGAACCTTTGTTGTCTTTGACAAAAAGGCATCACAGAATAGGAAGGGGTATTTCTATACTTATTTTTTCGCATGCCCGAAACGAAGGACGGCAATTATAGGGCAGGGGTTGGGTTGACAGGGAGTGTGGCAAAAGGGTTCTACGCGCATTAGACAGCTTTATAGCGCACACACCATTAGCAGAGTGCCAAGGAACAGAGAGAAGTCGCAAGAGGGCAGGAAGTACTGTGTCAGAGAAGGGGCAGAGCGGACCTTAGGATATGGCTTGGCATTCAGTGCAAATAGAGGCAGGCACCTTTGTTTGCTGGGCTCTTGCCTGCGGAAAATGGGATAGAGCAGCAGGAGGGGGGCGAGAAAACAGAACAGAAACAGCAGCAGAAGCAACATTTCTTTGGTCCGGACCCGGGTCTGTCTGAGGGACCGCTCCGGTCTCCCGCCCACCGGTTCCGCTGCCAGTGAATGGGCCAAGACTCTTAGCTGAAATGTCAATTGAGTAAAAATGTGCGTATTTTGCAAACAGAGCGAAAATACTTGTGTACGAAGCTACGATGTGGACACACATGTGCTTACACTTGCGAGGGCTATGGAAAAACGCAGTAGGAACAAATGAAGAACACCAAAAAGGTGCCTCGACAGTAATATACCCTGCACTACTTCGAATACTAACAACATTAACCTAATGCTTTCTCGCTCTGGACACAACTGGAAGCATTTTTGTGGCATTTTTGATGGGTTCATGTAATAAGATAAAAAGGCCTATTCCACTGATCGAGAATGTACATGTTTTATATACATACAAACATAGTCTAATGAGCCTAAAACAAATAACCTTCTTGTTTAAGATACAGCGAATTTTTTAGAGGAATCAAATGTGAATTTAAATTAAGTTCAAAGAGACAGTGCTACGAAGTCAATCAATATACCTTTTTACGGATTTTCAATGGGCACAAGGTATTAAACTGCCCGGGCAAATGGAAAGCTTTTGCACAAATGAGATGCAGAGGGGCAGCACAGGGTCGGGCCGGGCAGGACTGGGCAGGGATCGGTCGGGTTGGGTAATGGTAACGACAACTCCTGATAGTCAGCTAATAGAAATGCGTACATATTGACTAAAACAAGAGCAGAGAAAAGCGAACAGTCGGAAAACGTGGAAAAACTCCCGGGGGCCTGATTCGGTGATGATGCGGCAGCTCCCATTAGGATTTCTATCGTGTACAGCTCTCGATACGGCGGCTGATAAGCCAGTGCAGATAAGGCCAGTGGGTGTGGTATGGATTCAGCTATACTCGTAGCTGTATCGGACCTGAAAGCCCCCCTGTTCTGGCGAAATTAAATCAAGTCGAAACGTTCGTAGCGCAGGCGAACGTGTGGTCTGGCTTCAGTTTCCCAAAGAGTAGTGCTCACTTTCAAATAAACTTCCACTGCATACGAGTATTCGCCACTGGACTGCGAGTGTGTGGATGCGTGTGTGTGTGAGAGAGTGGCTAGTTGCCCGGAGTTTTGTCGGCTCTCGACATTGTCTATTCGCATTGTTTCGGATGGTGGCCGAGGTGCACGTAGTTGCCATAGTTCGTATTCAAGTCAGGAACTCTCCCGCGCTCGTCCCTGACTCGTCCCGGTTCCACAGTTCTGCCTGGCACTCATGCAAAACGCACAAAAGTGCGCAGTACGCACAGTGTCCTTTCTGCCAGTGTTCTTTCTACTCCCGCACTCCGGCACTGTCGTTGCCCCTATTATGGTGCCTATTCCTGGCTCGGCTCCCATTCCCTCGCAGCACAATGACGGCATTGTATGTCAGCCTCGCTCTATTTACAAACACGTTTGCAAAGAACTTCGCTCGGGCTCGCTTTTGAAGCGGCCTTCCTGTCTTTATCTTGCTCCCTTCGAGCTCCTATTGATAAGTGTGCATTGAGTCGTGTGCATAGAACTGAAATGGACACTGAAGTAAGATGAATTATTTCGATGGAGTCAAAAGAGTGCTCCCGATCTGGGATTAAGGGCTCGGGCTCGCCAAACGCTCTGCTTTCAATTAGAATCCTTCAGCCGATTGAAGAAAATTCTTCTAATCTTTTCGCATTCTTGTAAATCTGATATTGGTCGCTTTGTTCGATATTTATTCTAACGTAACCTAGCCATTGTAATTGCCTTAGACACCAAATTGTTTATGAAGGTTCTTTATACCAAAGCTCAAATGCCAAGGAACTCAGATTTCTATATTCTATCACTGCTGAGTTTGTTAACAGCATTGAACACAGGTTAATTTATATAATTTTGTTGCTGTTTAAGTGAATTCAAGCATTTTCAGTAGTGTGGTTTCTTTATAGAAGTAGAGAAGGCTTATACAAACGACATCCTTAAATTTCTTGGCAAGTATTTCTATTGGTGTGGTTGCTTTTTGGTATAAGCCTTCTTATATAGAACACACTTACGTGTGTGTATGCGTCCTAATCAGATTTGCAACTGAAACTCTTTTGATGTACAGGGCGAACAATTTGAATATGAAAGACGTTTTAATTTTTCATCAGGAACGAAAATAACATAGTCAGCTTTTGACTCGAATGCCTCCCGTTTCGCATTGCTCACTTTGCTTGGGTGCTCTGAGAACTAAAACAGCTTTCATCAATTATCGCTTGCGCAAAGTGATAATTTATTCGCTTCGAACGGAATTAGAAATTGTATTCAGAGAGGAATCCAGTGGGTTGGGGAAGGGGTAACACTCGTCCAAACAATCCGCACCAAGTCGAGTAAAACAAGGAATTCACAGTTGAATTTAGTAAGAAAGAAACGTCAGCTTCGGCGTACCGAAGGTTTCATACACTTGCAAAATATTTATATTTACTTTATATATTATTATGAGATTAATAAATTCCTAATATAAAGTTGAAATTTTTTTAAAAGCCTAATTTTTGTTTAATCGCTGTTTTTGGCATATGCTATTGGCTTATAGTTATTAGCTCCATTTTTTGTGTTTTTACACAATAACTAATGTTTTGATCGATTGGTTGTCCAAATGTTTGGAGTAGTTTGCTTATGGTAAATAAAGCCCAATAGAAATGAAAACAAACCAACTTGGCCAAGAATGGCAATTTCCCGCAGTGTACTCTTGGCTTCTATTGGCCTAACCATATTCATTTTAGACGCTGCTCATTTAACTTTTAATTGGCAATTAGTTTCCAGTTACGCAGCAAATTTTGAGCAAGTTTTTCAATTATTGATGGTGAAATTGCCCCTGCCAAGTGCCCCTGCCACGCCTATTCGCGTTCACATTCAAGCCGACGCGAAATCAGAACGAGAGCCCAGCACGACCCGAGCCCAACCCCAACGGTCATCAATTAAAAACTGCAGTGAATATTGCAATCGCCGGACTTTTCTGTCCTGAGTTCCCGCTTCATTTTTCCAATTTCCACTGTAATTTTACCAACTATTAAATATTCAAATTGGCCCTTCAGCCACACGTGGCACATGCCAATAATTGCCCTCCAACACACACATTCACGCCCTCCTGATGTACATATGTACTTACATACGTAACACTGCAGTGCGCAGTCAAGGCTATTATAGGGTGCTCGACGGCCCGACATACATGTATTTTGTTATACACAAACACTAACTTATACATGAATTATTTGCTATAAAAAGGTTTATGCCATAATTTCATACACCGCACATACTATTTTTTAATGAGTTTGTTTACTGATTGCTCAGGCTTATGAAGTGCATGGTATATGCCAGTCCGGCCGGTCAATGAGGCCAGATAGTTTCAAAGGGAGCCGTCTCATACCAGTGTAAGATATTTGGTATCTGTCAGTCGAGTTAGACAGCAAGGTATATTAGAGATGCTCTCTCTATCTCTAATATACCCTGCTTTAATATGCACAAGTTTGTGAGTGTGTGTAACTGCCAAAGTGAGACAGAAAGTATGAGAAAGAGAGCGAAGTGTGTGATGGGAAAGAGGAGCGATTTCGACATCAAGAATGTAATAAATGTTATAAATTGTTAACAGTTGATTGCACTTAATTATTTTGCCATCATCGCCGATGTCGTGGTAAACATCTCGGCCACCCCCTGGCAGGCAGCATATCTACCTACACAACAGACTCGAGAGAATCGAGCGATTTCTGTCTGCAGCAATAATAAAATCGAAACGCGTGCGCTTTTTATGACTCTCACAGCAGACGACCAGAAAGCGATATAAAAGCCTTCCGGGAATGAGAGAAGGGAATGGAACTTCACTTTCTTTCCTGCTTAGGTGTACAGCTGGCCGTCAGGGATGCGAGAAAGAGAGTAGGATAAGCGAAACTCCAGCCAGATAGTGCGAAAGGCATCTGCAAATTTCTTGCCTTTTCTCGATTTTTCTGCGAAATCGAAGACATCCTCGCCAAAGCGGAGCCTTTTGCCAGCTCTCGATACTCATGATAATTTATTTGAATATCAAGAGGAACGGGAACGAAAAGGAAGACGGTCAAACCGTAAGAGATGACTTCCGTCGATGATGGTCGTCTGTCGGTTTTAATTTGTCATTTACACATCATAAAATTTTACAGCGTGTCTTCTCGTGTCGAATCCCCAGCGGACCATTAGGTAAAACACGCACAGCATCACCCACGCTCTCTCCTCGTACGTCAGTAAGCTAAGGCTATAGGAAGTTAAAATGTAAGTTAAAATCTCGCACAGAACTGGACATTAAATAAATGTATAATTTCGACTGCAATGGGGCGTCACTCCTACGTAAAATCTTATCCATACAATGGAACCAAAGCTGATATGTGTGGCAGGGAAATGTGAGAATTTGAGCTCGGAGTGGGACATTCGGTCATTAGAGAGAAAGTCTGTGTTCGGCTCTACATTAATATGAAAATCATGCAAGACCTCATTTGCCGAATTGGCCTCTGCTTGGGTCACGTCTCTTCCTCAAAAAGGCATTTGTTGCTGTGATCCCATTGTAGCCCTAACCCCAATTGGTGCAAAACTAAAACTTCGAAATGCCCTCATAATCGACGATATTTGAATACCCCAGCTTGAAGTGGATTAAACTAAAGTGACTAACTCAGTTTAAGTGCACGGTATGCCCAGGTCAAGTATGTGACTGAAGTGGTTTTTACAGCTTATTGATAATTGCTGTATACAAATGGAATAGATTGAATTGAATCAAGGTATCAGAGTGCACGGTATGCTCCGGTCGGTCTTAAGCCTGGTGCGGGTTTAATACTTATTGATATTGTTGGAACTGTTGTTCTTCGGCTCTCACTCTTATATGAAGGGCCTGAAGCGAGGACCGTTCGAGCGGGATAGGGTTACTGTGACTACTCCAACTTCATTGGGCGCACTTGTGTTTGTGTTGTAAGTGAGTTGCTTAGTTAAGTAGGCAGGAGCAGATGCGGTGGGTGAGGTGTGGAGGGCGGGTGGTGCGAGTTGGGTCTGGGCGAACGTGTGTGTTTGTATAAGACGCTTAATATGCAAAGTTTGTAACTTAATTTAAATTCCCCTGACGTTCGCTTATTACTTTGAGCCAACTTTGTTGGTGTTGCTGCTGCTATTGCTGTTGCCTGCCACTCAACTATAACTAAAACGAAAACTAAAACTAAACTTCAACAATAACTGTAAAAACAACGGCCACAACAAAACAGAGAACAACTTGGCACAGCCCACACTTTGTAGTTGGTCGCACATGAAAACAATTTTTTGATAATTAAAGTTGAGTATTCTTGGTATATGTATCTGGGTGTGAGTGTATTTGCTTGTGTTTCGACCCCCAAGCAATTGCCTGTGTTTTGGCACGGGGCCTAGCTACATTTCAAGTGTCAGGTTTTACCGAGTTGAATTGCTAAGCCCAAAAACGCAAAATATGTGTATACCAAAAAATGTACCAACAAATCTAACTTGCCTGAATGTTCGTGCCAAATACGAAAGCTTTAGCTACTCCAGTCTCTAGCCAAAAGATACAAACAGGCAGACTGTTAATACTATTTTAGATTATTCATACATACGGAAGCTTTCGGTTATGTGCATATTTCATATGCATTTCATATACCTTTTCACAGGGTTTCAAAACTATCATAAATAAAAAAATAAAATGGAAATAGTCAAAAAAGTAGTTGCAAGATCGCCGTTATAGAAATCAGATCAATAAGAAGAGAAAGAGTATAGTTATTTTGCCCTGATGTTTGTAAATAACTCCGACCCTATACATCATATATATTATTGATCAGAATCAGCAGGCAAGTCGATCTAGTTATGTCTGTCTGTCCGTCTGCTGGAACGTAGGTTGTAATCAAACTGTAATCAACTCGGAAAGAGCTAGATCGCACTGATATATCGTTTAGCTGCCGTAGAATCAAGTTGCAAATATTTTGGTTTTATAGTTTCGCAACATATGATACCTTCCAAAATGCCAGATTGAATTGCATTTGTCAATTTTCACTAAACCGGAGCTATGGAGTAGCTTTTTAAGGAGCGATTAGGTGAAATTCACTTTTTTTTAATAATTTCCGATACCTTCTTAGCATTAGATATATATATATATGTATAAATATTCTAACTAAACTGTATATAGAGGTAACATTTCGGTCTAATTTTAATTAGAATTGATATATTGTGTGAGAACTCAAAAGCCCTAAGATAATATTAATTTACCTATACAGATAAGTTAGATGTATATAAATGTTTATATAGTTATGTTATTTATGTTATCGAAAAGAAAGTGTTCTGCTTGTAGCGCTCAGTAAGGATATTCTTCCCTGCCTCGATGTTGTCTTAATCCACACCACGCTGCAAGCCCTACCGAAGCTTAAGCATTTGACCCCCTTTGGCCACTCGAAAGTTGTTGCAGATGTGGAATAAATATAAATAAATGCAAATAAACATAAATATATGTTGGAACATTTTTGCATCGTAGCTGCGACAAGCATGACAATTGGAAATGGGATCGGAAAGGGAGAAAGGGCCTTGGCTATAGGGGGTCGAGACATTATTTCAATTGCCATCAGGTTGGTTCAGGCAATAAATTAAAATGCGACAACAGCTGATGTGCTCGACCGGGAGGGTAGGGAAATAGGAGGCAGTCGCAGCATCCATTTGAATAAAAAGCTTTGGCAAGGGGAGCCAGAGGAATTTGTATCGTATATATGTAGCTTACACCGCTTCAAACGCGACATAATTAAAGATGTCACTCGTTCGCCTTACTCCAAAACTTTCCTTCGCTTCCCTCCAGTCCTTTCCCGGGGCAGTTGCTCCCAGACGAGCTGGCACCTGTGCGGCTCAGCGAAAGAACTTTTCGCACATAATTTAAATAAGTGGGCAGGGTCAGTGAACCGGGGAGGAGATGTGGAGGGCAGAGGTGTTTCCGTGGGTATGACAATCACAGAAATAGAATTTCTTATAAGCAGAGCTCGAGGTGGGGTAGAATCCCAGAAATGCGCGTTTGCCTCCGCGAAATTGCTTTATGCAAAGCATTGAGGTGAGTGCTGAGGTGTGTGTGTATGAGTGTGTGTATGGAGTGGGACGACAACAGCTGACAAGGAACCCAAGGAATCAAGCGGGCAAACCCACAACATCGTCCACAAGCGCATCCCTCTTATCCTGTGCCCTAGTGCGGATTCTGCCGCGGAATCCCCTCCTTCATCACCCTGTCACCCCCAGTCTCTGCCTGCCTCTCCAGATTCCCCTTGCCACCGATCACTCCCCTCGTTTATTCCCAGAGGAAACACTTGCTGCTTATGGATTTCGCAGAAGCGTCGCAAATTTTTTTTGTCATTTCGTCTGTGCGCATATTTTACAAAGTGGCAAGTGGCAAGTAGAAATGCTGGCAACGACACGAGCCACACCCAATTCCGCACCGCCTGCTCCGCCCTGGCATTGCCCATGCCACCGCCTCCACTGTGGCCCACAGTATCCATGTCATCAACGACACAGCAATTTACCGTTCGCATCTTTCTTCATCATGTGGCAGAGGCTCAAACAACATGACGTTTTTATTTTCGCCGTCTTCATCCCGCCCTTCACCACACTGTGCTCTTTGCCAATCCCCAACCCCCGGCTCCTCCTCCTCTACTGTCATCCAGGCCCTCAGCGCGAGCTCGGGGACTGTTTGCATTTGTGAATATGTAAATATTTTTCAGCGCGTTGCACGATCCCAGCCAAGTGCCACATGTCCTTCAGGAGAAGCAATTCTCTGGCTCCGCCGCCCTTTGCCGTCCGTTCCTTCTGTACTCTGTGGCAAGTTATGGCAGAGATAGAAAATCGTGATTGTGTCTGTGTCTCTGCCCGTGACTGCGCTACGGGTTCTTGCCACATGCTATTTGCAGGATGGGATGTGAGTTCGGATTCGCTTTTCTGTCCATTTGATGACCAACAACACAGTGGGAAGCAGAGACGGTGGTGGTGAAGGACAGCGATGGGTGGGGTGGGGCGTTGGAAGCGCAAGCACTCGTCTTCAGCTCGAAGGATTCCTCTCACTTTTCTGTCAACTCTACTGCTCAGCAGGACACGCACTACTGTGCACCTGATGTTGTAGTCTTCTTTCACTTGCTCCTGTTCAACTGTGCTTGCCCCACTGTGCACCTTATGTTATCCTCTTGGCAATCCAAACATTCTACGCATATGATTTATTTTTTCGCTTGCGAGTAAAAAATTTACAATTTCCGCTGCGTTTACCCCAACGTGTATGCCTGTGTGTGTTTACCTGTGTGTGTTAGGCCCACCCACTCGTCGACCCGCTGACTAATATGGCCACATATGCTGCACGTCCCCACGAGGCAAGAGCAGTACAGATAGAAATAGAGTGGAACGGAGGGAAGCTTTGTAGAGTTAGAGGGAAAGGAGTGACAGAACGGGGCATAGGGCGACCCTATGCTGTGTTCCCTTCCTTTGACTAATGAGGTTGCCGCTCCATTTGTTGATTGCCGCAATCGTGGCTCGTCGTTCACCGCTCTCCCCTTTCCCAGACGATTGTACTCCTCACGTTGTTACGCGCTTTTCCCTTCCCCTTTCCCACATTTCCACATTTGTTGAAAATCGCGTCATTTTAAAGCATGCCCAAGAGTACGTTTTCTGAAGAGATCGGCTCATTCAATGGGGTCGTGAGTTGACAGTCCTGGAACAGGCGATTAAAAACTGGATGAAATTTCATATGCGCGTGCAACCTCGTGTAAGCAAACAGCCTAAACTGCCATAGAAAATATATGGGAAGTATAGTGGGGGCTTTTGCTGAAAATCGATAATTTCTTAGGATAGACGCGCTAAGGAGTGTGATGGTAAACCATGACATACTTTCTAAACGTTATCAAAATTTTCTAATATTGCACTCCCATTATTTATGATAAAATATTTGATTTTTTATGACATTTTATAAAAATCTAAATTTATTATAATTTGGTGGACTTACATTTCGATAGCAAATTAGATGAACAAATTTTCTTGTATTTACATATATGAACACAATCTTTAATAATATCGAAAACAGTAAATAAAGAGTTTTTGTATTTTAAAACACAATTATAACTAGAATTAAAATAGAAAAAGCAACATAACTACGTATAATCGTGTTGAGTGATTTTTCCTGATTAAGGTAATGGAGATGGAGTGTATGTTTTATAAAACTGCCTGGTAGTAACGTTGTGTAGTCGACATGTTTCATCTGATTCTAATCGTAGCCGCTAAACTTTGGTCATTAATTGGGTTAGTATGAACGAAGGAATACTTTTATCTAAAATGGAAAACAAGTAGGGTCTTAACAGGGTCCACAGGGTAGGAAGGCAGACCCAGGCACTGGCTACGCCAGGTGCCACACCCCGAGCTGTCTTCCATCCGCCCACCTTAATTGTGCAAGTCTGAGGAAATAGCATGACTTTTCGCTAACATGCCACCGGAGGAGCCAGAAGCAAGTCGGCGGTGGCAACAACACAAGTCAGCGGCATGCAACATCAATTTGTGCAACATGGGCGAAATTTCACGCATGCAACTGAGTGGCAACTGACAGCGCGAGAGCGAGGGAGCTAGAGAGACAAAGAGCGAGAAGGAGAGAAATGTGGAAGGAGAGACAAGCGCAGACAGAAAGTTTAATCAATGCTGACAGAAGACAATGCTACATGGTGCAAGGGGCAACTGGAGTTGCCAGCAAGCGGCATGAGGTAAGGAAACTCAAAGTTGTAACTCGAAGACGCAGGGAAACTTAGCAAGAAGCAAACTGTAAGTTGCAGCTTAAAGACTTCCCCTCAACATATATAACTTAACTTAACTTAAATGCGAATTGCGAGAATGCAACGTTATTATAAAACCTTTTCTTACTAACAAGAAAAACGACACTCGAGTACACTCGGCAGATCGATACCGTTCACCCATTTTCAATTCATTTTAAGATTTAATAGTGACATACTGTGAAAAAGTAGATTTGACCCCAAATACTAAATAGTTAAGTGAAATAGATCAAAATGTATAAAGCTTTGCAAACGGAAGCTAATATTACCCAATGAGTCACTATATTCTGAAGCATTATTGACCTCCGCGGCATATCTGGCAGTTTTTCTATTTATCTGTGTCTATACATCCCTTGACGTAGACCAAATTTTCATTTTAATTTTATTTTGAATTTAGTGTGGCACATCCATAGAAATAAATAGCACCACATCAATATCCACATCCACATCCGCCATGTCCGACTGTCTGTATGAACGCCTAGACTACAGCGATAACAAACGCTTGGCACGATGATTCCTGTATACCATACTTAAATTAAGTAAATTTCAAATATTGAGTGTGACGCGTAGGTGTAAGCTGTAGAGCTCAAATATTAAAGAAGCTAGAAGCACCAATTGTTGTACAAATGGCGATTTTCAACGTCTAGATGCCACGCAGCCGTCCTACATAACATATATGTAAATTGTTTTACCCAAGCATACTGCGTAAAACTCATTCAGTATACAGGATTGTAAAACGGTTAGAAATGTCAAGATAGCAGAGTCGTATTTTTATCTCTGTGACCTGAATGGGAGGAAGCATCCATCGGCAGAAGGTAAGACTGTACAGACCAAACTGCCTGTGCTCTCAGATGCGGGCAATTAAACTTGAAATTGCATATGAGTGCCATACATAAACAATTTTCCGCTAGGATGACTGGAAGAGAGTTGCAACCAATTCTGCATTTCTACATTTCGCACCCAACTGACTAATTGACAATTGCCGTGTGTCTGAGCGTGTGATTGTCCCATGGCTGCAAAATATTTGCACAAGTTTGCTGCTGGGGTTGGGCCAGAGAGCCCAAAGAGCCCGCAGAGATGGCTCGGAACAAAGAGCAACCGCATTGACTCGATGATAGTTCTCGAATCGACATACAGATCAAACGTGGCGATCAATCGAGCGTGAAACCGAACAATGCCAGCAGGCAGGCGGACTGACGAACTGACGGATTGAGGATCGGCAGCTGGCAGAGCGTCTGGCAAGTCCTTGCTTAGGGAGGGCATGCGCCGCATGACTCAATCGAGAATGATTCTAGACTATTTGCATGCTGAGATGAGAGTCCCGTTCCGCTTCCCTTTCCCGTACTCAGTACCCGAGTGTGTCCTGATGCCATTCAAATGGCAGTTCCCCTCAGACATATGAGACACGTTTCCGGTAACGCTCCTACGGCTTCCGGCCTCTGATCGGGCTCTCTCTCTCTCTCTTTCTTTCCCTGTCATGCTAGCTGTGAATGGATTTCAGCTGTTTCTCTTCCGATATAGAGATATTTTTAGTACAAGTGGCGTAGCAACTGAGTTTTCGGGAAAATATATTTGGGATGCGTTCGGCTTAAAGGATTGCAATGAGTTATTCCGCACTTTTCAGCTGTTTCTCGGCTGAATAGCTGGCTAGGACACAAGCTGAAAGCAGCCACGCGACTGGGCCAGCTGCCCGCCCGACCATGATTTATTGATCTGTATCTGTTTTCGTTTCTACGAACGATTCTGAGTCGGAAACAAAAGGGGTTTGTTTGCACATGCCAAATGCATCATGTAGGGTTAGATTGAACTACCTCGAGATCGGTCGTGCTGGGTCATGGCGGGTTGCGCACTCATCAAATTGTGTTTAATCAAGCTACAGGGCACCACGCATTATTATAATGGAAGTCTCGGTCGAAAACTCGGTATAATGTGCCGAGATTAAACACGTGCCGGAATAAGCCAATGAAATGATTCAATATCAGTGAATCATCATCAGTATTATCAGACTAGTGGCCAACTCCATTAACACTCTCCTACTCTGTCTAAAATATTGACTTCTGCTCTTAAGCCAGTTTGTCGGCTTGAACTGTTATTGTGTGTTATTGCTCCTTCTTCCACCCCTTGATTTCTCAAAAGTTGAATTGGCAATTGTCAGGGCTCATTTTTCCTACACCTGACTGCGAACTAGAATCGCGGGTCGATTGTTTTACTTAATTCCCCACATATGACAACTGTATCTATTAAAGACGAAAGATAGAGGAAGTCTATATTAAAACGAATTTACCTTGCTTCTATTTGCTTTAGGAACTTCTGAACCCTCTCGAAACTCTCTGACATGTCAGTTGTTATCGTCATTGCCTTCAATTACTGCCTTGTTCTTCGTTCCTCACAAATTTGTATGCAAACTCCCTGGTGACAGAAATCGAATCAGTATAATGGCGAAATTCGTTATCCACGGTTGTCGCTTCAGTTTATTATTATTATTTTACTTATAGAAACGAGGGTTCGAGAATCGTATTTGATTGAGTTGGATGAAATATTTTTATTACGTTTGAAATTTGTATACTTCCCAGCTGGATCCTACGACAGCCAAAGCTTATGATTCAACGATTCCCCGAGCAAGTAGTAGACAAAGGAGGTAGCCAGGATTGTGACAAAAAGGAACCAAAGTGTTATAACGGAAAGGCCATCGAGAAACGAGTAAATCCATAGACCTGTTCGGTGGTGCACCACAAGAAGCAGTAGTAGGTAGCTGCCCCAGGCAACGGAAAGTCCAAGGAAGCCTCTTCCCTTATGTGGATATCGATGAGGTGCCAGGCAGAGCTCCAGCAGTACGTAAACCACTACGAAGACATACATGGTCAGCTTCTGCCAGCCGGGGTATACTCGATCCAAGAAGTCTGGATAGACATACTGCTGATTAATGTTGTAGAGTGTCCAGAAGGTTGCGCTGACGGTCACCACCAGGGGCACCACGAGACTGACCAAAACAAAGTCGCGTAGCTGGCGCAGTTCTCGCAGCGGGCACATATCATAGACAAGGGCGATTAGGTAGTAGCCCAATTGCAGTAGGCCGACTAACACGGTCAGATACTTGAACTTGCCGGCCAGTGGAACCACCAGGCGTAGCTCAAACGCCAGCTCCGGCAGCGCGACATGCCTAAACTCGTAGTAAAGAGCATATCCCAGGTGCGTGCAAGCCGCCACGTGGAGCAGCGGGCACGCTACAGAGTAGGAGCGATGCAGTTCCATCGACTGCATTGGATTGAGTGGATCAAGCGGAACTAAGCAACGCAACGGGCCCAGCTGATGGATTGGCCATGCCTCGCCTATTAACGATGTCTTCCAACTTGTTATTTAATACTTTTGAGTCTCGTTTAGCTACGACAATGGGAACCCTCAAGTCCTGAGGTTAATCGAAAAGTTTCTAGTCAGCAAATACTGTCGGTTGACTTCTGCTCGCCTCATGCTTTGAAGTTGTTCAGAGTTCCATTAAAGATAATCAGCTTAAGCGTTTTCAGAGGTTTGAGAAGAACTTTCATATTTTGTAGCTTAATCTCATTGTTTTCTTTGCGATTATTTTTCCTGCGCAAACAAAAGACTGGAGCGTGAGGCGCAAGGGTGAGGTGTTTGGATATCCGCCTCTTAAGCGTATTTGCACTCATGGAACGCCTTCAACTCGAGTGTGACGCCTCGTGTGTCGTGTCAATACGAGAATTACTTGGGCCGCATGTAAATAAAGAGCAAACAGAAACAAACAAAACGCGGGCAAACCGTGGAACAACCTGGGCCCATGTCAATGACTTCATTTCGCTGGGAAAGCAAAAAGAATTGCGAAAAGCAGAAGGAAATGAAGAGTATCATTTGGAAGGGGACACACGATATATCGAACACTATAGCAAAGGTCCCCTAATAGCAAAGATTGCGAGGCCCCTGCCCGATAATTGCAATCTCTGACCCTTTCCACTCCCCTCCACTGCGCTGTGTGTGTTGAGGCCCAGCTGCGGCTAGAAGAGAACAATGGACTCAGCTGACCGAAAGCAGGAGAAGGAGAAGCTCGCATTTCAGGGCCATATGACTCGGAGACGCGTTTCCATGTGGCCACAGGACGTTTGAATGAGAGAAATAATAAATATTTTTCAGTTCTTCAGTGCGCAGCCTCCCTTCCATTCCGTAGTCTCACCCGCTTGGAAGTTCCTCTTCCACCCTAAGGATAATTAAGAGTTCGATTTGACATATGGTCCTGCGGCCTGTAATTAGTTATAACGAGAGTCCCGTTGGATCACCATAGATTCCCGTAGACGTACGGGGCTTTCACCTTTTCTAGGGGTTTCCGGAACCGCGCCTAATTTAATTAAATTTCAATCAAAATGTCCGATTCGCCGAAAACAGAGAAGATACCACAGATAGAGCACCAAGCAAGCGAGAGTCCCACTTGAAGTTTTCTCTAGTAGCTTTTCAATATCTGCACAGGATGTGTGAAGGATCTGCACCAACAACAGCAGGAGGAGCGACTGCTGCACGCCCTTAGGCGTCTCCCAAACACTACAGCTGTCCATGTGGCAAGTGGATGAGATAGACAGAAGCTGACAGGAACAGAAGTGGGCGACGAGGATAAGAGATGTAGCCTACTGCGAAGCAGCAGCATCTCAACATCTCTTGAAAAAAGTGCCAGTGCCAAGTGGAGCTCAGCCCCGAGCCTCATTTCTGTTCCTGTTTCAACTGCGATTTGCAATTGGCTTCTCTCGAATTGGAATTGAAGTGCGGCACTTCGCACTGCCCCATGGCGATACGCAAGTAGAAGCTGGGTGGGACTAGACAGAGTAGGTTACATTCTTGTCGGCGCCTGACAACACACGCCCGCAGGCACCGACCTCAAGTATTCAAGCTCTGCTTGAGAGCGCTGTGACGGAGAAGAGTTCCAGGGCATACTACAATTGTCGGACAGTGTAAAGAAACATGATTCCTAAGCAAGTTTAATTTCATATGAAGTTGCTCGTGATGAAAAAACTGATCGCTGTTGGGGACAGACAATTAAAAACTAAGCGACTAAACGATATTCTCATCGCTCAACATGACGTAGGAATAACAAAGGAGTACCGAGCACTCACCACTCGACCCCAGTGATAAATCAATCATACTGCATTACCGGTTAAAGGGGTTAACGACTTTAACGAGCCAGACCCAACAATTCTCTACAAGTTTACCGAAGGCCTTATCACAGCTGATACTGTACAAATACGCTAGGCCCAGTGGGGGAACTCAGACGGGGCTGCCTCCCGCTCCGTACGGTGCACACGTGCTGGCTTGGCGAGATACCTAAAATATACCTAACGATTGTCAGGGCACCCTGGCGCCATTAACACAGATGGGACCCATTGATAAGTTGTCATCGGACTGCCAGCTGTGCGGCTCGTCGCCCCAGGCCGCCCAGCTCCAATGGGTAAGCAGGAATAGGGATGGCGGGTGATTGGGAGGTATATTGATGTGCCCAGGGGTCGTAACTTATGGCTTACTGGGTTTATCATTGAGTCGTCCGAGTTCCAGGCACACGTGTGCTAATTTTCAGCTTTTAACATCAGAGCACTGCAGTCCCTCTCTCCGTGCTATGCAATCACTTCTACTGCCCACACTTCCCAAAAATCGATACGAATGGGTATATAATGCTCGTGGCTAAAGCAAATTATGTATTATACAAAAACTAGAGTTTTGTCATTGGGGAACTTTCTTATTCCACATAGTGAAGCTTACAACGATTTGAATCCAAATCGTATATTGTATAAATTATTGTATATTGAATATGTTCTTGATCGACATTCCCAGCCTCGTCGATTGGGCCATGTTTTTGTTCTGGGCTCGTTACTCAAAAGCATTTAGGATACAGAAAGTATACTTGAATAGAAGTGAACAGTATATACCAGTCGAGTGCGCTCAACAGTAGCTTTCTTAGTCTAACTGTAAAAAAGTCAGTCGACTTGAAAAGATTCCTCATAGCTTGCATTGATCCCTTTCAAGGAAGAAGTACGCCCCCTCCCCCCCCCCCATGCGTCATGAAAGTAGAGTCTAAAAATGGCTGCGCAAACGAATCTCTTATCTATTTCAATCTAATTCTCCTGCTCTTTAATCAGCTGCGGCCAGTTGGAACCACACGAAACTGACCCTAAGGCGAATCCAAAAATAGAGTACAATGATTTCGGAACTGTCCAATTGACGAGCAATTCGCATCAATTGGCAAGTCCACCCCTCACCCCATCCACTCGCTCTGTCTCGCTCTTTCTCAGCAAACTCGTCTTTGGCTTCTGCTTGCCGTGGGTTTACTTATTTGATTTGTAGCGCGTCGTTTTGCCTTCACAGTTAATTTACGAGTTTTAATTTATTAAATCAACAGCAGAAATAACAACAATCAACAACAGATGCTGCCCCCAGTCGCAACTTCTCCGACAGCCACTCGAAGTCAACGTCCCAGCCCGCCTCCCCATATCCCCTAGACTCCGGGCCGAGAGACTCTCACTGCACAGTGTAGACAGTAGCTGGAACCTAAAGCTGCTTCTAGTGTTACTCGTTCCCCAGGAGAATACAGCAAGTAATCAGAATTATTAATCCCAAGTTAACGATCTCTATAGTTCTTAGTACTAGTGCTAAAATTCGTGGAAATCCGATAAACGTGTTCATCGAGGCTATTGGAGAGTGTGCATGTCATCCTAAACATACCTCAAACTTGCATGGTGAAGCTCGACACGTGCAACTCTGAGTATTTTTTGTATGCCTTCCTCTTTTTTAATTTAATAAATCTGCACAAACTGTACACGGCGTTTTCACATATTCTCAGCAGAGGAGAGGTATACGAACAGCAAAAAAAACCGCAGACATGTGAACTAAAAAGTCAATTGACGATACAATTGATGGAGGGACTGAAGCTACAAAACGAAATCTCAAAGTAGAATATATTAATTATTACTATTAGAAATGCAACTGAAGCATGCGAAGATGCAAACAACGAAAGCGTACAATAATTTGGTGCCAGTGGCACCTAAAAGTCAAGCAGCTTCGTTGCAAACGTATGGTAGCTTTGGCCATAGTTTTGCCAACATGGAATCAGTTTTAATAAATAACTGTTACCTACTTGCCCATAACAAGTCTTCGATCAACCCTAGAGAACTCGTGTGCAGTCGATCCACGAATGTTTACTCAAGTATCATCTCCAGATTAATTCTTATCTCCGATCTCCGCCGTGGGGCAATTGCCAATTGACAAGTCGAGGGCGCTTCGAAGTGTTTCAGCAATTGCAATCGGTCGTCTGCCCTGTCTGCTGTCTGCTGTGTGTTGTGTTGTTCCACTTTTACACTCGCACAGCATACACACTCTTGGCCCAAGCACATGTGTGCACTGCAATTAGTCCAAATGCCTTTTGTCAATATTTAAATGTGCGTGCGCAGCTTATCGCCTCGCACTCTGCCGAGTACAATGGGCACAATACTACAACAGAGGCGAGGCGAGTGCTATTACATTTATTTCTATGTATTTACAAGTGTTCGACTATACTGATAAGAATTCACTCTACTAACTCACAGCTTTCCTGACTGTCGTTGGGCGCTTTGAGTCACGACCACTTTCGGCTATACTGAGTGTGATTAGGGCTTGTGAAAGGTATTCAAGAGCTTACCCAATTCAACAACTAACAATTGAACAATTTCTAAAAAAAACTGAAGATTAAAGCTATGTAAATATTTTTTAAATCAAAATAACTAATATCTGTGGATATAAAGCTTCCATAAATTCGAAAAGTTCATCAAAAATGCAGTTCTATTTAATTTTAATAAAGTAAAGGGAGTAACCCATTGTTTATTCAATGAGCATGCATATTGCATGTTCCTAAATAGTATCAAAAGTCAAGTTTAGCAAGCCTTGCTGGTGAATAGTAATTGACCGTCGAGTACGCTCGACTGTAGCTTTCTTTAGTTATACGCATATACGCATACGCATATATATATATATAGTTATAAGTGAAGTTCGTCTGCTTAAAAGCAGCATGTCTAAATTGACTTGGCTGTTGATATTGTTTTAGAATATATGTATATACTTTGTTCGACATGCCAAGCCCCCTTCTGCCTGTTACAAAGAATTGCACAAAGTTAATATACCATTTTCGAACAGTATAAAATAGGAAATTTGCGTAATAGCCAAATATCAGTAACGAGTATTTTCATTAGCATACAAACTCGTATTAAAATCGTGTTTGGCGAGAATTGTTTGTACAAATGAAATAATAAAATCATTAAATACTTTTATCTGAGAGATTACGTTAAGCATAACGATTGTTGTCTGTCGTAAAGAGAAATAATGTACTGCCAGTTTTTGTGCCACGTTCACTCACTAGTCTTTAATATCAACATAGCTTGGAAATGATTTATGCAGGAATTTCGGATTGAATGAAGGGTATATGGAATTCCAGTAAGCTCGACTGTCGCTACTATTGCTTTGTTTGTTTGCATGACTTATTGAAAAATGGGTCCCAAGTATTAGCGCCTATTGGCAGTTAATATATATATATATATTATTTATGCCGTCTGGCAAAAATTTCATAAAAGCAAAACAAACGCTCAATAGGAGGAAGTAATGCGAGCACCAGTGGGGCGAATTTAACGCAAGCTGCACCAAATATCAGATTTAGAACGATTGAGAAAGGGTCAAAATGGTATAACTCTTTGCAAGTGTGTATATGTAACAGAGAAAAGGAGTATATATATTCTTGATAAGCATCAATAGTCGAGTCAATTTGATTTTAGTCAGATGCTTGCACTGAACAGAAATAAATATATCTGAATATATAAGGTAAATCGATCTGGTCGCTGCTTGTCTGTCGTCATACTTGGCACATTTACTCCTGTCGTATGTATGATGTAAATAAGTGTGCTCCTTACATTATCTCGAAATTTTATAGTTATCGGGGCACAACAAAAGTTGCCATATGAACAATCAGACCAACTCTGTCTAATCAGAATATTCAAATTTTCTGAATTTTTGGATCAAAATTCGGTTAAAAATCAATTTTGAAAGAATTTCAATTTTGTGTTGAAGTCTGCAATGTAATATAATAATCTACTAGTCTAATCTAGTCAAATCGAGTGTTTCGATTTCGTTTTCCTTTTTATTCGTATACAAGCGTCGCCGTTTCGCTGTACGTTCTCGTATATTTTATCTAAATTCAGATTGAACTGTGCAGTTGTGTGTTGACTCGCAGATACTATTGAATCCAGAGAATAGCAAGGCCACAGAGAGTCGAATTGATTATTGAGTTTGGCTAATTGGAATCATGGCGAATAAGAGGTTAAACTGGCCTTTCTCTCTCTCTCTCTCGACTCATTGAGTTATCTCTTCACGAACAAAATCAGAGATGGAGCAAGGGGTGCCAGAGTCTTTCACTTGAGTGGATATGAGGCTAAGAGCGTAAATGTACCAAGAAACGCGCTCAAGAGATCCATGCAATTGCGCTCAAGAGCAGTGCACACTGTCTCTCCCACTCGCTGTTTTTCACCCTCTTTCTGGTGCTCTCACACTCATTATTTTTGAGTGTGAGTGTCATCAGCTGCCGCTAATTAACAACCTATTAAGAGAGGGAGAGAGCTTGCTGTGGGAGTAGATTTTGTATACCCTGCAGCTGTCAAGCGGTAGGCTGTTTTTTCTGAGTGTTAAAAAGCAATGTATTTTATAGGGTATTATAGGTTATTCGGGCTGCTAAACAGACTCCACACTCTGCCCTATACTACATACACCCCTTCGCCCGCACCCACCAATCCAACAACCTCATCTATCCAGACATACCTCTGCACAGCCTCCCGCTCCTCTGGAAATGGTTCCAAATGCTTAGACCCCCGTCCACTCCCTCGCACTCCTTTTATGCCGAGAATTCCGTCTAATGACTTAAACGCAGTAACCACTAAAACATTTACAACCTACAGCATCGCCTTCATCCCGCCCAGCAGCCGCGAGAATAAGGTAAAAGCCTCGGCGTGTTTCCTCCACTTCAAGTTGTTGCCAGAGTGCCGCATTTTTGCGCAAATTTTCCTCGAAACCGCGAGCAGAAACTCATTAAGCGAAAAGCATTTGGCGGCAAAATGTGCCCAGAATTACACCTGCCGCCAGCCGCCCCTTGACAATTTTACACGGAGGCGTGGCAGAAGTCTGTAAACAACAGGAGCAACTTCAGCTGAAAACACTGCATAGAGAAATGGAAAGAGTGAGCAAGTGGTAGAAAGAGAGAGAGCGCATAGAAGGCTTTGAATCTTCGCAGAAGAAGCAACCAGACCCGCCGTATTTTCGGAATTACTCCGAAAATCACATACACACGGTTCGGTCTAGTTAACTTGGTTACGCTTCTCACTCGGATTTGGAAACTTAGGAAACAACTTTTTGGGAGAAGGTTGGTTCCAGGCATGGACCCAGTCAAAAAAGGGCGGAATGACACTTTTTCAATGATTATTGTTTTCAGTGAAATTTATCGAATATCAAGTCCAAGTGCGAAACCTATTGGAATATATATATTTTAACATATACATATATTATTATATTATATTATTATATTTATACATATATTTTTTTTTTAATATTCTCACTTTTCGAAAATAGGTTTTGGTCAGAAAAAGTGGTAAAATTTCCCATAGTGTGATGTGTTATTCCATACATAGACCTCTTCTTTGCACTTTAGGACAAAACAAGTGAAAAAAGCTACGACCACCTTACCAGAGATCATCCAATAATTGAAAATTCTCATTCGGCGTAATGATACAAGGAACACTCCAAATTTGAGTCTTGTATCTTAGTTCACTGGACTTTCTAACTAGTTTGGTGGCTCTTGGTTTTGTAATAGTTGAAATCAGTGTGTTCATACAGATGGACAGACAGACAGACATAGCCAACACATACATTTTCATATAGTTAATATAACATTTTTTACCCATTTTAATGGGTAAATGGAATAACAAGCAGTAATTTCTCATCGTACTCTATATAAATTCAGCTTAGATTAGTGTTACTCAAGTTTCATTATCATACCCGAATGCTAACAAAATTGAATAATACTATTCTTCATATCATGAGGTTATAATGTCATCCGCACCTTCAAAATTTCCTTATGCTTATGGGGTTTCTTTGCATTTTCTTATGTTTTTTGGATTAACTTCTATATCTTCTAGAGTTCCTAGGCAAACTCGAGTTTCTTTGAAAGTCAAATACATTTTATAGGTTTTCATTGCTGATGTCTGCCTTCGAAACTACTGAAGCCTGAAGTGCCCCACAACGCAGTCGTGTCCCCGTGATTCCTCAATCTGCAATCTGTTTATCTCTCTCTCTATATCTTTTCTCTTCCTCTCTCTCTCTCTCTCTCAATTTCAGTTACTGTTGTTGTTGTAAATCTATTAGCATAATGCGCAAAGATATCGCGTTCATTTGACAGCTTTTCCAGCTTGCCGCTCGACCGCTCGATTCTCTCATGACCAGGCAAGTAGGAGCTGCAGCTGTGGCTGGATGGGGGAAAGTAGAGCTGTTACTTCTTCCCGTTTCATTGTTTCATTATGTTAATAAGGCAAAGTACACATAATGAAGGTCTGCAGCCACCACTGGCCACTGGGCCCCACAGCTTAGTCTTAGTTCTACCTCGGCCCCTTCGCTCTGGTTCTACTGCTCTCTCACTTTGTTCCAGCAAGTTCACTCGAATTTCTAATATCCAAGTTTATTATGTCATCTCGAGGCAGGGCTAAAACGAGCAGGACGAAGGCGACACTTTGCGACAATGGCGCCATAAAGTTTATTCGTGTACGAAAAATCTTCACTTGATGGAAGACGCGGCGGCAGGAGCACTAGGAACAGAGTGCCTAAAAGGGTAATGAGCAGCTGCAGCAGGCGAAGAAGCAGTGCGGCCAGAACTTCCCCTGGACACAGCTCTTATAAATCGACACAATTATTTTGGCAGCGCTATCCGCCTTGGGTGGAGCAGTATTTGAATTCAGCAAATTGGAATATTTGCATAAATTAAGCGTTCAGTCAATGCTCGACCACGCAGCAGATGCGGCAGGAGGTGAGAAGAAGCGAGGCAAAACGAAGTGAGGTTAACAAGCTATAGTCGGAGTCGGAGTGGGTATAAGAAACGTCAGATGACAGCCAAAAGAACAACCGCCGAGTTGGGATCCGAGTGATCCCGAGCTACGCCCCATATTCAACACCGAATCTGAGCAAAAGAAAAGCCTGCGGACTCTACCCCTACATATGAGGTCTTATGAAAGTGCAATGCGCTTTATTGAATACAAAAAGAAAACCGGGTAAAAGCTGAGAAGCCTTTAACTCCTTATTAAAAGCCTTTATATTTTCGTATCAAATACTCATTCGAGCTTTATCTCTAAAATACAGAGATCCAATCACTAATTTGGAGAGTAGTAGTACCACACCATATAGACACAAGCTGCTAATACGGTGATGATGCACACCAATATGAAGAAGTAGAGTATATATACCATAATATCCATGACTGGTACTGGATGCGAGTTGTGATAGCTAAGTTCTCTCAAATCTGGCGACTTAGTTGTTCGGCACTCTGTCACGCCTTTGGACCCCTTGACGATCGATGTGACATTTCCTTCGGACATGTCGTTACGAGGAATTTAGTACCAAATTGTTTCGGAAATTTTCAAAATATGGTGTCTAAAAAGTTAATACTATTTACAGTTGAATACCAGCCACTAACAAGCTATGTCTATTGAATTTTTTGTCACTTTGAAAGCAAAACATCAGAATCCGAGTACTATATCCAAGCAAGAGTTTCTCCCCAGGCAGCGCTGCTCACATGCAGAATACTTTTTAAAGTAACTTTATGGCTTATTTTCCGATCTGTCTACGCGATAGGCCATTTTTGTTCTCAGCTGTGAACATCTTCTTTAAAACTTGAGGTATTAATTAAATTAATAAATATTAAATAAACATTTATTGAGAGTGCGCGTGATCCTTAAACCTTGAAATAAGTTTGAAAGGTATTATGGTTGCCAAAGTTTGAGAACAACATCGATATATCATAATGAAATTTTTGAAAACACAATTAAACCAATTTTTTATAATTCAATCGTTTATATATTGATAAACTCAAATTTAAATTATAAAGCACTTTCAACTCACTTCTTTGTTCAGTTTAACCTAATGGCCCAAAAGTATAAAGCTGAAAACTTTTAGTTTTTTTTTATTTATGGCTTTATACATTGGTATGGTATTTTACTTTTGTGCAAAACTATTATCAATGATTTAACATTTATCCTGAAACTTGGAAGCAGCCATATCTGATTCAAGAAAATCCGCATCAGTTGAGAAAAATATGGCCGGAGGCCGGAGGCCATCATTAAGTAAAAAGTCCATAAAGAGTTGCGAAAACCAAATTTAAATCTTCGATTGATTAATTTTGATCCATTCAGTCCTAAGACAGATTAAGGGTATACATACATATTAAAGCGCTCTTTTCGAACTTAGGAAATGATATACTTACATATGTTTCAATGATTGCTATTGGAAGTTTACTAGTGGTTTCAAAAACTCAAAATATTAGCGGACATTCGTATGACAGCTATATGATACAGTTATCAGATTTTCATTAAATTTGAACAACATATTGCAGCAAATTGACTTTATTGCATGTATAAGTTATACTGCAAATCACATGGTTGGCTGCCAGTCGGAATTCGTAGCCAATGTGAAAGAAATCGTGGTGTCAGGCCCCTCATTTGCCCAATTGTATGGTAAGCCACAAACAATTATAAACCTCTAAACATTGGCTTGGTAAAGTAAGTCCTTTGAGCGCTGCCAAAAATGAAAATCCAATTGGGATCGGTCAAGCTGGGCAGGGGAAGGCAATCGCTGAAAGAAGATTACCTCATTAATTTCTATTAAAATTAAAATAAGTTCCGTGCCTTTTCAAAATGCCGCACAAAGCGTCGCATGAGGCTAAGTCGAAGTGGGTGAGGTGAGAGGAGTCACAGCATAATATAATAATAAATAAATAAATATCATAAAAGAGCTTCCGAGAGCGCTCAGAAGGGACACGGGGGAGGTGGTCAAGGGGTCAAGTGATGATGGACAACGATGGGACGGCAGGTTCCCTGGCTCCCTGGTTCCCTGGTCTCTTGCCTGGAGCATAGGTTGAATGACTTTGCGGAACATTGAAAAGCGACGAACACAATTTCCTACTTATGTAGAGCGCATTTGGTAAATATTTAATAGGCGGCCAAGGACGTGGACATCATAACCGAAGTTGAAAGTTATTAGGCGCTCGCTTGCTTGTCGTCCAGTTGTGCGTAATGACTCCCTTCTGCCACCTCCCTCTTGCCCGCCCACGCTTTCATCCATGTCATCCATTCTGATGCGTTTTCCAGGCGTAAAGGTCAAAGGCAAGAGCTTTGCCGGCACAAGCTTAGAGATATCCCCCAACAACGTTACTATATTACAGTCGACCGCGCACGACTGATTTATACCCTTCACCCACTTTGGCCAATACAAACCGATTATATATACCTATATACATAAGATAAACCAAGAGTATACAGGATAAATAAGAGTACTACCTGAGAAACTGGGCGCGGCACTAGAAAGCTTTAAATCAATTTACTTTCTATATGTCTATAAATCTTTAGCTCTTACAAGTGTTGAGATTTATTTGTGTTCACAAAGCCCCACGGACAGACATGGCAAGATCTTATCGGCTCTTGGTCAGGAATATATACGCTTTCTTTTGCACAAAACAAATACACCACTTTTGCCCACTGGTATAACAGTGCAGTGCAAGATTTTTGAATCAAGATCTGAAGGCTGCCTATAAATCTCTGGAAATCCTCCAGCTTCACAGCAAAGTTCGATTGAAGAGTTTGGCTTGCGTGGACAGAGTTGGAGGGAAGGTATGGCTTGCTGGCGACGACTTTGCTTTTGGGGCAGCTGGGGGAAGTTGGCTCTGGACCTCGGGAGCCTGCAACATGAATAAACACTCAGCGGGCAGAGCACAAAGTGGACGAATTGTTGGGAACGCTGAGGAAAAGCTCAGATGAAAGGAGGCTTCACACGCTCTGCCGCCTTAAATGCGCACAAATTGCAGGCAGCAGGCGTGGCCGGGGGTGACGTGCAAGGTAAGAGCTTGAGTGGTAGGCTGGTTGGGAAGGGAGCGGAGGGCGGGCTGCGCAGGGTGACACTTTCTGCGATACATGCGAAACTCATAAAGCAAAAAGGAAACAATTACAAATACTCAAGTACACACACGAGTGTGTGTATATGTGGAAAAGTCTGTGTGTGCGTGTCTTGTAAAGAGTGGTAGGGAGGGAGGGATGGGTGTAATTCACTGATGTTTGAAGGATTTCAGTTACAATTTGTTTGCCACCGTGCGTTTCGCTTTAACAAACAATATGCCTGCGTCGCAGTCGGCGTCGCAGTTGCAGTCGTCGCAGTCCGTACTTTGCCTTCGTTTTATTTCCTTTTACGGCTTTCCTTGTGCTGAAGAATGAAATTGTTTCCGCCGCACTTAACGATGCTGCGTTCTGAGTTCGCCCCTTTCGCTTCCACGCTGCTTCCCTGCCACAGCTGCGCCTCCCCCTACGTCGCCTGCTTTGCTGCTCCTTCCGTCCCCCATTTGATGGCAACATTTCCGCAGTTCGTCGCATAATTTAATGCAAATACCCCGACCCAAGAACACCCTGCATCTGCTTTTGCTACGCTCCGCTCTGCTGTGCTAGCGACTAGAGTCCCGCCCACCAAATATTGATTATAATAAGAGCAACATTTTCATTTTTCCTTCCTTTTTCAGTTTTTCACTTTGTGTGCATTTCGCCAGCATCTCTGCTTATCCTTGGACTGACCTTTAAGCTGCCTGCACACAGGCTCTAGCACTTTCCTTCTGCTCTGAGTTGCATTTCGGGCGGGGCCAAATCATTCCAATATAGAAAAGTGCACCATATGCACATAATATATATCCTGTCTGGCAACTCACCCATAATCGACGCCAGCTACGCATTTCCTAAAAGGCAAGTCTTTGGGCTCCTATTTAACTTGATTTGATTTTATTTATATTTATATCTATAATATACAACACAGTATTGATAAGGTGCAATCTACTGTTGTATAGATTCTAAACTCATAAAGGAATAATAAAGTAATTTCATTGAACATCAGGCATGATATATAAATAGTTGTAACACTAAGCTACGGTAAGTTTTGTCATAATGTTGTAGAAGACTATTGGAGTATTCTATACAATAAAAGGCGGAATCCATTTTCAAGGGTAAAAGTATTAATAAATTTAAATTTAAACTAGAAAAGAGATTTTACATTTTATTTAATTAGAAAATGAAATGTAAAGCTCAAAGCTAAAGTTGGTAAATTCTGGCTTTTCATATCTATTGTATCTATCTACATAGATGTGTAAATTTGAAATTAATATCATCTTATATCAGACTACACTATACATATACTTCAGTTTCAAATTCCGCGTCTGAGGCAAATTGACATTTGTGAGTTTTCACACGCGTTCAGGCGCATTCGTGTTGTGCTTTGTGTGCGGATGAGCCTGATGTATAAAAAAGCAGGCACGTGTGGCTCCCGAAATTTATTGAATGATTAGCATGTAACTAAAGAGCTGTCAGTCAAACGAAACGGTTACTGGATCTGTCGATTGTGCCTTGCTGTTTAGTGCCGAAGAGGAAACCAAATGGAAGGCGCATAGACAACAGGGAAACACGCGACGGTGACATACCCACCAAATGCCGCATAACTACCACAGCTGCAAATAGTCTTGTTAAATAATTTCATAATTTAGAAAAATATTAGTTCAAAGACATTTTATTTGGTTATTACATTTTATTTATGTATATATTCATAATTTAGATCAATTTTAGTTCTTCTACATTTATTTTTTAATTTTTCAATGTCTGTGCAAAGTTACTAACTTTATTTAAGACTTAATGTATCCAACTACATTTTTCTTTATGTCCGGATTTTGTTGTATTGCATATCAATATATTACACTTCTCCAACTGATCCAGCTGAAATACCCTTGTTGTTTGAGACAGGGTATTAAAATCGAGTTTCAAATATCAGAGAAACAAATTTAAATATGCGAATGCGAAAGGGATAAGAGCAACTTTTTATGCAAAATAGGAAAAACATTTTTGTGCAAGGGGCTTATTGTGGATTTATTTTGGCAACCCAGTTCTCGCTCCACAGCCCACGCAGCCCCTGCCAACACACACCTGTCCGAGCCCGCCCATACCTACATACTGCCGTGTTGGCATTCCGGTCACAGGAAACACAACCAGAAAACACACAAATACACGCAATCCAAATATTAACGTGCAGACTCACAAATAACAGATACAAACTCGAACGAGTGAAGTACGGTTCTGTTGAGTGGTCTCGACTGCCGCATACCCTGAGCGACTGCACTGTACTTAGTCGGAAAGCCTACTAGCTTTTGACTCGTCAATATACTATACTGATATACTACTATCGAATTGTGAATTTAGAATGCTTTATAAAGTTGTGATGGCCTTGTTACATACATTTCACAAGCCTATCGTCGCCTTTTTGCACATTCGCAGTCGAGACCGGGTATATAAGGGAAAAGAATATTCCCGCGTGATGAGGTTGAGAAGGGGAATCTGGATTGGCATTGGTATTGTAAGGATGGGCGGCGATTGGATTGAAGGCTGCATGTTCCGGTTGTGACAGGCTTACCATACAAGCGTGTTGCGACGCCAAACGGGATCCAAAGCTGACATCAAAATGGAAACCAGCCGAATTTCACAGAACACCTCGAAATAGTTCTAAAGCAGACAGTTGAAAAATACCTTTAAACTGATGCGGAAAAAACAGAAACTTCAGTTTTAAAATTCAACATTAAAAAAAAGTAGTGCAGTTCCACCAGAATGTGGCAAACCGCTGAAAACACGCAGACATGGTGTACCTCTTCGAACAACCTATGTAGTTATAAACTCGTCTCTTTTGACTATGAACTTAACGAAGTGCCGCAAATCCGAGTAGATGAATTCAAACGAAAAACATGGAAAATTAAATGGCATGCATGTTTGAATGAAGGAACTGATAAGCGTGCCTGATGGATGGATCACGTACAGTATGCACGGAATCGTATACCTGACCCTCCACTCCTCAGAGACCCTCAAAAATTATACGCACACTTGCGTTTTTCCATCCGCATGAAGTTGATGGATTGCGTCAGCGTGCCGTAGCCAACTGACCATAACAAGCATTTAGTCCTATCGCTGCCGTACTGCCCTACTGGTTGGCCCCATTACTGCAAAAGAAATCAGGTTGCTATTGCTATTTATTAAAATTACATTATAATAATAATTATTAAATTAATTTGCAATTGTTATTATTATTATTATTATTATTATTATTATTATTATTATTATTATTATTATTATTATTATTATTATTATTATTATTATTATTATTATTATTATTATTATTATTATTATTATTATTATTATTATTATTATTATTATTATTATTATTATTATTATTATTATTATTATTATTATTATTATTATTATTATTATTATTATTATTATTATTATTATTATTATTATTCTTATTATTATTATTATTATTTTTATTATTATTGTTCTTTTTACTAGAAGTATTCAGATTAAAACGTTCTTACTTGTGCATAATGTTTCCAAAAACAATTGCTAAGTTCCTTTTGATCACATAAAATAACTCAGGGTATTATTGGGGTTATGTGAATACGTGAACCTATTTGCTGGGAAATGATCGTGCACACAGCCCCATCATCATGGTGTTATCTTTCCCTCGCTCCTTCTTCTTGTCGCCGTCCCCATGCACTTGTTGTGCCACGCAGATGGGACGGTGAGGAGAGTGCACAGAGGCCGGAACAAGTTGCAGCCAATGAGTCGAATACATGTTCATGCCGCATCCGACGGTGCGGCATGCAGCATAATCGTAACTACTTAATGCGTTGGAAAATGTTTTTCCACTAAATTAAAGTCGAAATGCATCGCCGCGCGGGGCGGACAGACCACAGTTGGGGCGAGGGATCGATGCATGCAATATGCTCTAAGTGAAAACATATGCAGCATAGATTGGAAGATCGCATAGGGTCGCATCGCATCATTTGCAGACATTTGCATGACGCATAAGGCGGCCAGATGGTACAACAGCAACGCCTGATTTAGCCGAGCAACGCGCCGTCCCGACGCGTCGCCAGACGAGCCACTGACGCACCATGCAACATGAAGCGACGGATGTGAAACAAACAGAAAGGAGCGGGGGAACGGGGAGTAACTGTGGGAGTGGCAGAAGTCGAGTATCAAGTGCAACTGCCGGGCCTGCAGCTGGACTCAAAAATAGCAGCGTATCTGCCAATCAAAGTAGAGTAGAGAGAAAAGCATGATTTACAGGCAGGCGAACTATAGGCACATTGGTTCCTCTATACCAACTGCTGGCATAACTATTTCTGGCTTCCAAAACATTTCAATAAAAAGCGATATATATTTATATATATATAAAATTATGTATATGTGGATACATATCTCCCAAGAGCTTGCACGATAATTTCGAGCTTCCAAAACATTTATTTCCCTAATTATTCAAGCACATTACGCCTTCTTAATCAGTCCATGGTACGAGAGACCCACATCCAAAGGCGGCACTTATCTGTACCTATTAATGTTGAATAGAGTCCCGATAATTACGCAATTATAATTATGGCGCGCATCGGCAACAGTCCGAGGTGTGCCACAGGTAGCCGCGGTGTGTGATTAGGGTACCCCAAATGGTATTGTGTTAAATTGTATATCTGTTTGGCCGCCGGTCGCCCATGCTCCATGCCTTCTTGACGTGCAGATCCCACAAAATTATGCTAATGAGCGCCATTAGAACGAGGCTCTTTATATGCAAATAAAATACTGTGGAAATTTATGATTCTATACCCGGCATGAAATGCATTTCAAAGTATATGTTCGGCTTGAAGAATGCATCAACGAAGACAGTAGCAACGGGGTACACAATAATGTTGACAAGTTTTTTTTATAGCGGAGTATGGTCAAATTATTTCATTCTCCAGATTCGAAGGTAAAAATGAAATAGTTTCAACACTTGATTAGTCAGATGCAAGGTATAACACAGCCGTAGGTCTTCTCAGTAGTTTCCTTTGCTCTTTTTTTCAAAAATAATTAGGTTCATGTGTGAAACGGGCGCAATTAAGTCCAACAGAAACGATGGCCTGAGAAATCTATAATAAAAAGCCAACAACTGTCAAAGACTATGGGTGTAATTAAATGGGAAAGAGAAAAACGTGCGGACGAAATGGTAATATGCCTTATAGAGACTATTTCCAGTGATGCTTTCGATTGGGTACAAATTGTGTGGACTATTTTGGATTCAGAACACGTTCGATCCGTGTTTAAACGAATGGAAATGCAAACTGTTCCCCTCACCCACGTATCACCTAGCTCTATCTTGCGACGTTTTAATTATATTTTCGATAAATTAATTAGATATTCCGCTGACGAAACAGACGCCACTATACCCTAGCAAAGAGTAAGTTATTTTCGTGAATTTGTTTGCATTGCACATTTCAGCAGGCAACATACATTTACATACACCCATTCCTGATTAGCAACTGCAGAGAATCTAATGTTTGATTGACGTTAAAGTAAGTAAGTAAGTAAGGAACTAGCCGGATTATTACGATTTATCGCATAACTGACATAGTAACATGTGTTCATATGTACATAAGACTCGCCATTACAATAGTATATATCAATTTTTAAGTGCCAATAACTATTTGGTAAATAAACTCTTATAAGTATTATTATTACAGTTCCTAATGTAACAGAAGAGGTTAAAAGATACGGTACGAGACACCAGGAGAGACTGGACCGACACTGCAACACACTGGTCTTTATCTTCCCATGATCTTCCCTTTGGACCACCCAAGGAATCTACCTCTCCATATCCTTGTAAATATTCGCGTAATATAAAAAATTTTTCTGCCACTCCCTTCATAATAGCATTTACTTATTATCTTTAGTTAGGTAGATAGTAAAAAAAAATGCCATTATTATTATTATTATTATTATTATTATTATTATTATTATTATTATTATTATTATTATTATTATTATTATTATTATTATTATTATTATTATTATTATTATTATAATTATTATTATTATTATTATTATTTTTATTATTATTACTTTTATTATTATTATTATTATTATAATTATTATTATTATTTTTATTATTATTATTATTATTATTATTATTATTATGATTATTATTATTATTACTTTTATTATTATTATTATTATTATTATTATTATTATTATTATTATTATTATTATTATCATTATTATTATTTTTATTATTATTAAAAATTAATTTCTTATAACTTTCAAGTAAATCCGATCACATTCCAGTTCCTACTAAAACAACCCTGCCTCACAGTTTCTCTCAACACCCCCCACATCTTCCTTCTGCTTTACATTTCCCCTCCTCGAATTTGTTAACAATCGAAAATATGAAAAGTGCTCGATTTAGTATCTGGGGGGAATAGCGCTTTTGAGTTGCAGCCGCAAGTATGGGAACGACCCCTCGGCGCAGAGCAGGCCCGAGGAGTGAGGGATCCCTCTCGAGCTCTTGTTATCGTGCGGAGGATTAGCCTAGCATTGGGTACAGGCCCCAGTGCTCCGAGTTGCTACGCAATAAATTAAAATAATGTTTGCCCATTTAAAACATAGGGAGGCGTGGATCGGGAGCGGACGGAGGTGGTTCGAGCGCATAGTGGGCGGGGCCGAGGGGTGCAAGTGTTTGCTTGAGCGCCGTTAATTTGTTTTTACGACACTTGTTGGTGTTTATTATTTCTGTTTGCAGCCCCCGCGGTGGCGGTTAGTCATTGGGACGCGCCGGGCGGCCTCAGAAACGGCATCAACAACAGCAACAACAACAACAACAACTGCAGAAACAATGGACAACAAAGCAGCACCATTTTCCAAAACTCCCAAATGGTGGACGGAGCTGAAACAGCAGACAATTAGATAATAACAAACATGGACTTGTTGTGCACAATCGTGGATTATTTCGAGAATGCATACACACACACTCAATCATTCGAGTATGTCAATTTGTGGGATACATAACATATGTAACACAGTTTTAGAATTTTCAATTCTTTTCTAAAGCTGCAGTTTGCAGAGAGTTTGCTGGCAATACTTCTCTGACACCTACAGCAATTTCCCCACGAGCACAGTTGGCACCTTCGATAGAGCGATAGTTGAGTTGGCACTGGCCATAGCCCGCGGCGGCCCATTATGAATCTTAATTAGCCAAGCCAAACGGCAGAGTGCAAAGACACAGACGCAGATGCAGATACTCTAGCAAATGGACAGCGAGATGATGGACAAGCGGCACCCAAAATTATTGCGCAGAATGCGGAGAACCTGTTCCCGGTCCGCACACTTAGGCAAAGCCTAACCTTGGGCTTTATCCCGAATCCCATACGAGTACAATGGTCGTAAAAAATAGGAGAATGAATAGGCAGAGTGGAAAAATATTATTTTGCTTTTGTGAAGCAAAGAACAGCAAGAACTCGCTATAATAAAGCAGGCGCAGCCAGAGTAGAGAGAAATAAAGAGTGAGAGGCAGAGAGGACTGGAAGAGTGGCAGAGTGGAGGAGAAGAAAACAAAGACTAAAAACTTAACGACCGAGCCGTATACAAACAAAAAAGGGCATCCAGTTTTAGCTTTGTTTTTTTTTTTTCTGGGCCCAACCTTTCTGAAAAATCAAAACAAACGAGTGTGGAATGGAGGAATCGACGCTAAACGTAAACAACATAGAGCACACCCCGCAGAGACGACGACGACTGAGGCATAATCCAAGTCCACGACCCGCCAGCGGGAGTAGGTGTAACTCCAGTAGTTGTGGCTCCTCTCCGGCTCCCTTCGGCCCGCTCTGATCCGCTTGGGCCCGAAACATGCCTCGACGGCGAGAGGAGGGCCAACCAACTGGTTGGGCCAGTTCGGTGCGGTTTGGCTGAGGTCAGCTCGGTTCCAAGCTTGTTTTTGCACTTTTCACCATAGACCGATGAAAATAATAATAAAAGCAGTAATAATAAAAGAGCTTAAAGATCAACATATGGCTATATCACACGAGTCTGAGGCCTGCTCCCTCTCCTTATTTTCTCTCTCCCGCGATACAAAACGCAAGATTTGACAAATGTCATTAGATATGTTATATAAAGGTACGACAGACAAAAGAACTGAAGATGACCAGACTCGCTTAATAATGCTAAGAATCGTATATGCCATATAAAGGTCTGCCATGCTTCCTTTTGCTTGTTACATACATTTTCATAAATCTAACAATTTTATCCATTTTTAATTGGTGAAAGGTTTAAAAATAAAAAAAAGCCTTTAGTGCGCTAAGCTGATGACGCGTGCTGTGTTTTGTTTTTGTTAGGGCTCAGTCATTACCCATTAAACTTTAAGCATTAAAAGTGAACTTCAAAGGGGAATCTAACTCGGGGAAAAGCCCGCTGTGAAGCCCTATAGAATGGAAGAATGGAAATAGAGCAAATGGACTGGATTGTGGGCGATACATGAAAATAACGGGGAGAGGAGACGCTAATAAGAAAATATTTTATCTAGAATTTTAATCATAATTTTAATCATAATCAGAAGCCTAACTTCAAAATAAATAAAGCACAACTTGAAGAACACAATACCTTCTACATCCCTTGCATATGCTTCCATAAAAATTATCAGATTGTTTAATCCAAACGTATTTCTAATTTAAATGTAGCTCATTTCGCGGAAGCTTAAAGGCACACAACATGATGAAAATGTTTTAAAAAAATTTAATTTTCGACTAGTGGTTAAACTTCAAAGCTTCATTATTAATCTGATTTTTTTATTATATATTACAAACTTGGATAAAATAAAAGACCATTTCGATGGATTTGCACAAGTTGGTTGAAAATTACGAGGAACGGAAACTTCAAGATTGAACCTTACACAAGTCTTTGTTTCAATTAGTTTGCGTTGCAACAGACGGTCAGACGGACATACGGACATACAGAGGGATAAACATGTTTTTAGGTCGAGCATATTAGTTACTGAACGTTAAAAATATCTGACAATGTCTCTCTAGATCTCTTAACCTCGCTTTCTCCTCTGTATTTATTCTCCATATCTCACAGTTTAGTTTATAATATTCTTTAGACACATTTACTCTGTCTGAGCACATACAAATGCAACAGTCCACAAGTATTTAATTTTTAATACAAACTGAAGTTTCAAGCCCACACCAAAATCCCACAGATTCTTGGTATAAGTTGTTACCGAGGAGTCAATTCTTACATCCTGCAGGTGCTACAGCCGCAAATGAGGGTATATTTTGAAAACCTCTGTGCTAGAAGAGCTGGAGAGCATGGTCATGCCTTCTTGCATACTATACAACCCAAAAGCGGAAAAGGTTGAAGTGCATTTGCCTGATTGTAAATTATCCAAATGAGTTTTTCATTGCCTACTTTTCACTTGCAAAACTTTTCCGCTTTTGGCAACAATTAAAAACGCTGACTCACTCAGACCCGCAGCCGAATCAAACGGCCAAAACGGAAAGTCAGCCAAATGTCTCTGCAGTTGAAGCATTTGAGGGCCAACAAACTTTTACCCTAAAGACGGCAAGTCTTCCGAGTTTGCTCTCGATTCTACGTTTGTTTTTGCTGTCTGCTGTCTGTCTCGGATCAAAATGACACACATATCGCCGTACATGAGTGTGGAGACATAATTACCGAACCCGAGCTGAGCCCAAGCGACCAAAATGATCTCCGGCTGACAACTGACGCTGTTAGCCAGGCCGGTGACTGATTTATGAAAGACACTTTTGCAAGTCGCCCAACTTGATTCTTCTCTCGAAAACCGTTACGGGTCTCTGCGCTCAAACTACCGGTCTTTAAGCCTATCTGTCCATTTGTACGCCTGTCCAACTGACAGTAAAGCTTTTCTCTCTCTGCATGCTCTTTCTCTTGGCATTACCCAGTAAACTGTGAAAGGTATTGCCTCGTCTGCCGTTTACAGTCTGTTAGAGCAACTGCAGTGCGGCTTCAGTTTGTATCTCTCTCTGCCGTCCACGGCTTAAGGTTTCCTCAATTTCGTCTATTACACGACGACGAATTGAAGTGTTTTGTTTTCTTTTCACTGTGTTTGTTGCCAAGCGCACACACGACTCATATTTCCGTCTTCTCTACTCCGTCTCCTCTATCCAACGGGTCTGAGTCTAACTCTGGCTATGGACAGACCGGTCGAGTCTTTGGTTTCTTTCCGTCTTTTTGCCTGGCTGACTGTTCAGTTGTTCAGTTGTTCAGTTGCTCGTTTGCTCGCTTGTTTGGTAATCACGATCGTCTGATCTCTCAAAGAGTGGCCCAGTTGCCAAGTCTGAACTTAATTGCTGGCTCACTCTCTCGCTCTGGAAAATCAGCTGATGGTTGTTGTTTGATAACGATGAGTTAGCGCTTTTAATGCCAGCAAAGTAACTATCAAGAAATTCGAGTTCTGAAAGCTCCCGCAAATATGGGCTTTATGACTATTGTGGAGTCTCTTAAGCACTCTCCTATGTAATGCGGTTCTATGTAGCACCATCGTATGCAGTTTAATACATTTTCCAAAATTATTGCCATTAACAGAACATAAAGAAGAGTTTTTATACCATTAACCCATTGAAAATGGGTAAAAATGGTATATTAACTTTGTGCAAATGTATGTAACAGGCAGAAGGAGGCGTGGCAGACCATACAAAGTATATATATTCTTGATCAGCATCAATAGCCGTGGCGATTTGGTCATGTCCGTCTGTCTGTCCGTCTGTCCGTCTGTATGAACGCACAGATCTCAGCTATTAAAAAAGCTAGAGGCACCAGACTTGGTGGGAGTGTGCGTGTATTGAATACGCAGATCGGTTTATTTCAAACTTGATGTGCCACGCCCACCGCCTCCGCAAATCGATAAATGCGTTCTTCGACTTTTTGCAAATAATTCAATAGCGAAAAGAGATAAACGCACCAAATTTAGTTGCAGGGTGTCCTGCAACATTATGAAAAAGTTGGATCTTAGACTTTTGGGTAACACGCCCACCGCCTCCAGAAAACACATTTTTATAGTTTAAAAGAACACTAGAAAAGCTAGAAGCACCAAATTAGATAATAAGGTGCCTGGTAACGCAGAATGCGGATCTTCAACTTTTGGATGCCACGCCTGACGCCCCCAAAAATCGATTTTTCAAATCGGTAAATCAAATTATAGGAAAAGTAGAAAAGTTTCCGAAATTGTTTTTAGGTATTTTTGTAGATAATAATAATATTGACCAACCCTATAAATTTAAATCGGATCGGATAATAAACACAGAAGTTATGGGCACGAGAAGTTTCGCTCACAGCAGTAGAGGCCCGACGCCGACGCCAACTGCGCAAGCCGACTGCGCACGCCGACTGCGCAAAAAGGTAAATGGTATCTTACTGTCGAGTTCACTCGACTGTAGCTTTCATCACTTGTTAATTTTTTAATAACTGTTAGCCGACTGATTGAAATATTTTTGACTTAGTTGAAACGCAAGAAAGGAAGCCTCTCCGATCACGTATAGCATAGATATCGCCATTAGCAGCCGAGTCGAACAAAGTACAAACATCAGTCTGTACGTTCTTTCGTCTTCAGATCGGTAAGAACCAGATACAATAGATAAATCGTAAAACTGTCGTAAAGCCCAATGGGATTAATATTAGTATTTTTTAACGGGCGTATAATAATTTTACACTGAAGCATTTTCTACTTTTTTTAATTTTCTTAAAATTGAACCATTTTGACAAAAAAATTAAACTTGTTTAAAGAATTCCAATACCACACTGGATATTGTGCTCGTCTCTTTGTATAAAATTAGGGCTTATGTCAGTGTTGACATTTTGAAAAAAGCAAATGGAAATTTAAATAAAGGTAAAGTCATCACATCACATAATTTTCACATAACAAATCCACTTCCAGCCTCTTGGTACTCTCTTGAAAAATTTAAATAGTGTTAGTTGACCAAATTTGGCAACAAGGACTGATTATGCGTCGAGGTGGGACGTTCCCGATGCAGCAGTGCCGTCCTCAGGCAAACACGCTGCATCCCGGCTTCTTTGGCGATGCCGAGGACCCACGGAAAAGGGGCATCCTGCGGAACATAAGCTGCCGGACGTACCGGGAGAAGCTGCGGAGTACGCAGCAGGCACACATTCTGCAAGGCCTGATGCTGATTACAATCGCAGCCACTGTGCTGGTAGTGCTGTGGTTCCACAGTATGGAACTGAAGCTGGTCGACCAGACGATCGACTCGCTGCAGGCCCTATGGCTAGGCAGCCTAGGCATCCTGGGGCTGGGCAGCAGGCGGCCTGGAGCGGCTACGGGCGCGGGGAGTGCCACTACAGGAAGTCTTTACTGCAGCCAGCAGTTGGACACGACGCACATGTTCCGCCAGATTGGCAGGCAGGTGCTCAATCAGGAACTGGCGCTAGCGCGCTTGGAACGCGTCGTTAGGAGTCAGAGGAACTTCAAGTCCGTCGCCCTACTTGGCCCGCCCGGTGTGGGGAAATCCCTTACGGCAATGTCCCTACGACAACAGTTTCCCTGGTCGGAGAACGTGCACAGCTACTCGTGGAGCACTTATGTCCCGGACGGTGCTCACAAATTTCACATGATGCGCAGTTTTGTAGAAGGACTCTCCGACTGTGGCCAGAACCTATTGATCGTCGACAATCTGTCCACCTGCGACTACGGCATTGTGCCCATCTACAATAAGCTCCTCCTGGAGCGGGAGGGAGACCTCTCAGAGGAGTCTAGTGCGGCGGTTAACCAGACTGTACTCGTTGTGTACATCTTCAACCTGGAGATGGAATACTACTGGGAACAGTTTGAGTTGCTGCAGCAACTGCCCGTCGACACGACGATCATTAACTATCGCCCATTCGGACGGGAAGAGCTGTCCGACTGCTTGGAACACGAGCTGCGCCTGGAGCAGCGCCACCTCGATCAATCCGTAATCGCTCAGATCCTCGAGGAAGCCTTGCTAGACGTTCAGTATTTCGGCTGCAAGCGATTGCGCCAGCTCATCTATCAGCATGGTCTGTTTACCTAAGATTAGTACCCCCCGTATATATTATATTTGTAATTTATTTTAAATCCACTGAGTGAGTGTCCAAATATATGAACCCTGCATATCTGGTACAGCGAAGACTGCTAGGACAACTCCGATCTTTTTATGCCATTTACCCATTGAAAATGGGTAAGAAATGGTATATTAACTTTATGAAAATGTATGTAACAGACAGAAGGAGGCGTGGCCATACAAAGTATATATATTCTTAATCAGCATCAATAGCCGAGTCGATTTGGTCATGTCCGTCTGTCTGTCCGTCCGTCCGTCTGTCCGTCTGTATGAACGCACAGATCTCAGCTATTAAAAAAGTTAGAGACACTAGACATGGTGGGAGTGTGCGTGTATTGAATACGCAGATCGAGTTTATTTCAAACTTGGGCGTGGCACAGCCCACCGCGTCCACAAATCGATAAATTTGTTTTTCGATTTTTTGCAAATAATTCAATCACGAAAATAGATAAACAAACCAAATTTGGTAGAAGGCTGTCTTGTAACATTAAGCAAAAGTTGGATTTTAGACTTTTGGATGCCACGCCCACCGCCTCCAGAAAATACATTTTTATAATTTAAAAGAACACTAGAAAAGCTAGAAGCACCAAATTTGGTAGTAAGGTGCCTGGTAACATAACTCAGAATGCGGATTTTCAAATTTTGGATGCCACACCCACCGCCCCCAAAAAACCATTTTGTAAAACGGTAAAATCAAATTATGGGAAAAGTAGAAAAGTTTCCTAATTTTGTTTTTAGGTATTATTGTAGATAATAATATTATCGGCCAACATTATAAATTTAAATCCGATCGGACAATAAGCACAGAAGTTATAGGCACGAGAAGTTTCCCTTGCAGCATCAGAGGTCCGACGCCGACGCCGACTGAGCACGCACAGTCGTCATGTAGTCAGCGTGCAGTCGGCATGTGCCATTAGCGTCAATGCATGTGTATCTGTCTTCGAAAATATGCGATGCGTTGTTATTAGTTCGCCGAATAAAAGTAATTAATATTAAGAATTTTTTTTTAAACAGCCAAAGGTAAATGGTATCTTACTGTCGAGTGCACTCGACTGTAGCTTTCATCACTTGTTAAGACTCGCATGATCAAGATGAAGGTAAGATTTTATTTATGTGTGGCAACACCCAGAATAAAAATAGAAAAGAACCTTCGCACTTTGGTTAGAAATGGTATATTAAATTGGTGGAAAAGTGTATATTGATCAGCATAAACAGACAAATCGATCCACCCATTTCCGTCTGACTGTCAGTCTATTACAACGAAAATTAGTTTCTCCGTTTTGAAGCTACCTAAAGAAATGTTCGTACACTTTTTTCTGTCTTCTGCACGCTGTAAATAAGTTGGAACGAGCTGGATAGGACAGATATATTGTCTAGCTGTCGTCGAACGTATCGGCCGATTTTTGTTATTTTTCAAAATATCGAAACACACATGCAAGAATCTGTTGTATTGACATTCAGTATAAATTACAAAACGATTGAACAAGAAACACAAGAGTTACATAATCCAATGCGGGGTTTCTTTGATTTTCATTATATTGCGTGTGTGTGCACATATGTATATGTAAAGTATTAACATATGTATGTACATAGTCTACGTGCAAAAATAACAAACCTGAGTATGTTCATTTGTTATCTCCAGGAATTAATAGATAAATCGACATTTGTCAGGGCTCATGAGCAGTTTAAAACTTGCGATTGGCGTTCGCCATACCAAATTCTAATCTTTATTATGTAACCAAAATAAATCGAATTTCTGCAATGAATTTATATTGGACGAATTGAGTAGATGGTATCTAGGAGGCGTGTGCACTCGACTGCAGGTTTCTTTACATTGAATTCACTGCATTTTAGCTTTTTTACCTGATCCATTTTCTTTTTTAAATTAAACTAAATCTATGAGGTGGGCAATGTAAGTTTGCTTGTCCATTCATCAGATACGGCAAAGCTCGAGAGAGTCAACAACCGCATCGAGGACAGGCCCCTCCTCTCTTTCTCGTCTCCGGGCACCATGGTCTGCCAATTGCAGTCGAATGCAAAGCGAAAACGCCGCCAGAGGCGTTTGTAGTTCATGAACGGCCAGCGAACTCAGCGCGAGTTGATAATAAGATTGAACGATACCAAAAAAAAAACGAATCGAGAAACACACACACACATACCTACACAAATACGGATACGCATACGAATATCTGTCGACAAAACCATTGCGTGCGTTGCGCCTGTTGACAATTTACACCAATAATATACCTATGTATATGACACCCTGTCAACATTGAAACCAGCTCAGCAGGTATTCAAGACGTCCATGTATATCTTTCTTAAGAACTCTTTTAAGATAACCATTCACCGTATGAGTTTATAAGTTTAACAGGTTAAAATTGATCAGCCGCATGCTTTTGTCTGTGTGTTTTGCAAACTATTCAAGTATCTTGATTGGAAGGTATCTTGCTAAGACTTAGTGAAGATTTTAATTATATAATCAAATTTGAAACAAGCTGGATTTGCTAGGAAGAAGCATATAAAAATAATAACACTATGATACTAGGTGGAGTGAAAAGTAACCTCCTTGACCGCCAGAATGCGCTACTACTGCAAAGAAGGTTATGGTTCTTCACGGTGCGTTTATATTTAGGCAAGCATACCAAATTTCAGTGCGATACTGCTCTTAGCTTTGTCTTAGCAGCTGATTGTTTTTGACATGTTTGGCATCATGTTAAAAATGGACAAAAACGATTTTCGTTCTCTCATAAAACATTATTTTTTGAGAGGCAAAAAAAAATTGGACAAATATTATGGGGCAAATGCTCCGTCAGATTACACCGTGAAATATTCGTTTCGAGAGTTTCGTGGTGGCCGCAACTCCACTACCGATGAAGTCCGCAGCGGCAGGCCTTCCGATACGGTTACAGAGGACAATGTCAAAAAAATACAGCAAATACAAGCAATGACGTCGGCCATCTACTGCGTCTCAATTGCTATTTGTATGGGCGTGGCATCAAAAAGTTAAAAGTCCACATTCAATTCACAGTTCTAAGTCAACTCCTAACTTCAGAAATGTCCTCAACTTCGTTAAATTTGCCGCAAAAATTTCTTGACAACTCTGTTTTTATTTTATTTAACTAAATAAATTAGAATCGGAAAGTTTTTAGCGTTTTTTTTTTTTCAAGTTAATGTTTTAAATAATTAAAAAAATCATTCTTTTGAAGAGTTAGGTCATGTCCTTTTAAATTGAATATCACGATAAATCGCAAAAAGTGTGCTTTATGTTTATATACATTTCATTAAAAATTGAGAACTCAACATTAATTAATCATTTTCGTTGGTGGACTCTGCTAGTTTCGCTTTGTTTCGCTATTCAAAGTCTTGTTTTATTCAGAACAGTATAGATATGAGATGGCGCAATCTAAAACGCAAATATTAAAACATGTTAATAGATATAAACAAATTGCATTCATAAAAGCATAGTGCAAGCCCTACTTAATGATATTAATAAACAAGCGAAGAAAACTACAGTCGAGTGCTCTCGACTGTAAGATACCATTTACCTTCGGCTGTTAAAAAAAATTATTTATATTAATTACTTTTATTCGGCGAACTAGCTGAGATCTCTGCGTTCATACAGACGGACAGATAGACGGACATGACCAAATCGCGTATTTAATACACGCACACTCTCACCAAGTCTGGTGTCTCTAGCTGTTTTAATAGCTGAGATCTGTGCGTTCATACAGACGGACAGACAGACGGACATGACCAAATCGACTCGGCTATTGATGCTGATCAAGAATATATATACTTTGTATGGTCTGCCACGCCTCCTTCTGCCTGTTACATACATTTTCACAAAGTTAATATACTATTATTTACCCATTTTCAATGGGCAAATGGTATAAAAATGCAACAAAATCTAATTTTTTAAGATATTTCTCGATTTGAAATTAGGTGAAAAATGTATGATTTTATGAGCACGTTTATTTGGATCTCACGTGATAGATCGATAAGCTTCAGCTGACGATTGATCGATCAGAAGAAGCGCACACTTTATCGGCAATTCAACTAGGCTGCACGCGTATCACCTATTATTAATAAGCTTATTACATTTCTGTAATCTTAGCTCTAATTGATATAAATAAATAGTAAATGGCAACTAAACTTTGTGGCGGTCTACAGTGTGACCATCTAGCGGAACATACTGCAGTGTTGAAACACAGCGGTACAATATATCGATACAAATGATTATCGATCACTCTCACACTCACTCTTCCAATTACCACAACAAAAGCCCCGCCAACGGATTGCGCTCTATAAAATATCATTGTAACTAAGTAACAATAAAGAACATTAATAATCAATTATATAGCGACAGCTAAAGTGGTGACCCCGACGTGATATTGTTACAAAATCATTTTGTGTCAAATGCGCAAATTGGGCTAACTTTGTTCCCAGCCAACTGGCACACCGAAATTCACATACACACAAGCGGCATTTCCTGGAAGACGCTGGTAAAATTTCACAACTTCACAAAAGTGTGATTGCACGCATTGATGCCAAAATCTCGATACGACTTGCGATCGCTGGTTCCAAAAAGACTTTCATTCGACGATAACCCCAGTATGGCTACAGAAGAAAATTCTCAACTTTTGGACAGGATACGGGAGCTTCAAAGCCAAATCCATACGCTGCAACTTGGTTCAGCAGCGGCACAACATGCAAGTTCATTTCCAGTTCCACGTGTAACAATTCGCATTCCAAAGTTTTCTAATAACAATCCTCAGCTGTGGTTCGCTCAAGTGGAACGATCGTTTCGCTTGCATCATGTCGTCAGCGATGATGACATGTTTGATCACATCACTGTTAACTTGGATGCAGACACGATTCTTGTGGTCGAGGATTTGGTCACGCACCCACCGCCCACAAACAAATATCAAGCTCTTAAAACACGCTTGTTAGATAAATTCTCCGAATCACCAGAGTCGAAACTTCGACGTTTGCTGCAGGGCGGTGAGACCACAGGATTGAAGCCTTCTGAAATGCTATCCCACATGCGGCGTTTGGCACCAAAATCAAGCAGTGAGAGCATAATTCGCACTCTGTTCTTGACCGAGATGCCTCAAAATATACGGCCAATTTTATCTATATGGGAAGAAAACGATTTGGAAAAGCTCGCCATGCTTTTGTCTGTGTGTTTTGCAAACTATTCAAGTATCTTGATTGGAAGGTATCTTGCTAAGACTTAGTGAAGATTTTAATTATATAATCAAATTTGAAACAAGCTGGATTTGCTAGGAAGAAGCATATAAAAATAATAACACTATGATACTAGGTGGAGTGAAAAGTAACCTCCTTGACCGCCAGAATGCGCTACTACTGCAAAGAAGGTTATGGTTCTTCACGGTGCGTTTATATTTAGGCAAGCATACCAAATTTCAGTGCGATACTGCTCTTAGCTTTGTCTTAGCAGCTGATTGTTTTTGACATGTTTGGCATCATGTTAAAAATGGACAAAAACGATTTTCGTTCTCTCATAAAACATTATTTTTTGAGAGGCAAAAAAAAATTGGACAAATATTATGGGGCAAATGCTCCGTCAGATTACACCGTGAAATATTCGTTTCGAGAGTTTCGTGGTGGCCGCAACTCCACTACCGATGAAGTCCGCAGCGGCAGGCCTTCCGATACGGTTACAGAGGACAATGTCAAAAAAATACAGCAAATACAAGCAATGACGTCGGCCATCTACTGCGTCTCAATTGCTATTTGTATGGGCGTGGCATCAAAAAGTTAAAAGTCCACATTCAATTCACAGTTCTAAGTCAACTCCTAACTTCAGAAATGTCCTCAACTTCGTTAAATTTGCCGCAAAAATTTCTTGACAACTCTGTTTTTATTTTATTTAACTAAATAAATTAGAATCGGAAAGTTTTTAGCGTTTTTTTTTTTTTCAAGTTAATGTTTTAAATAATTAAAAAAATCATTCTTTTGAAGAGTTAGGTCATGTCCTTTTAAATTGAATATCACGATAAATCGCAAAAAGTGTGCTTTATGTTTATATACATTTCATTAAAAATTGAGAACTCAACATTAATTAAACATTTTCGTTGGTGGACTCTGCTAGTTTCGCTTTGTTTCGCTTTTCAAAGTCTTGTTTTATTCAGAACAGTATAGATATGAGATGGCGCAATCTAAAACGCAAATATTAAAACATGTTAATAGATATAAACAAATTGCATTCATAAAAGCATAGTGCAAGCCCTACTTAATGATATTAATAAACAAGCGAAGAAAACTACAGTCGAGTGCTCTCGACTGTAAGATACCATTTACCTTCGGCTGTTAAAAAAAATTATTTATATTAATTACTTTTATTCGGCGAACTAGCTGAGATCTCTGCGTTCATACAGACGGACAGACGGACAGATAGACGGACATGACCAAATCGCGTATTTAATACACGCACACTCTCACCAAGTCTGGTGTCTCTAGCTGTTTTAATAGCTGAGATCTGTGCGTTCATACAGACGGACAGACAGACGGACATGACCAAATCGACTCGGCTATTGATGCTGATCAAGAATATATATACTTTGTATGGTCTGCCACGCCTCCTTCTGCCTGTTACATACATTTTCACAAAGTTAATATACTATTATTTACCCATTTTCAATGGGCAAATGGTATAAAAATGCAACAAAATCTAATTTTTTAAGATATTTCTCGATTTGAAATTAGGTGAAAAATGTATGATTTTATGAGCACGTTTATTTGGATCTCACGTGATAGATCGATAAGCTTCAGCTGACGATTGATCGATCAGAAGAAGCGCACACTTTATCGGCAATTCAACTAGGCTGCACGCGTATCACCTATTATTAATAAGCTTATTACATTTCTGTAATCTTAGCTCTAATTGATATAAATAAATAGTAAATGGCAACTAAACTTTGTGGCGGTCTACAGTGTGACCATCTAGCGGAACATACTGCAGTGTTGAAACACAGCGGTACAATATATCGATACAAATGATTATCGATCACTCTCACACTTACTCTTCCAATTACCACAACAAAAGCCCCGCCAACGGATTGCGCTCTATAAAATATCATTGTAACTAAGTAACAATAAAGAACATTAATAATCAATTATATAGCGACAGCTAAAGTGGTGACCCCGACGTGATATTGTTACAAAATCATTTTGTGTCAAATGCGCAAATTGGGCTAACTTTGTTCCCAGCCAACTGGCACACCGAAATTCACATACACACAAGCGGCATTTCCTGGAAGACGCTGGTAAAATTTCACAACTTCACAAAAGTGTGATTGCACGCATTGATGCCAAAATCTCGATACGACTTGCGATCGCTGGTTCCAAAAAGACTTTCATTCGACGATAACCCCAGTATGGCTACAGAAGAAAATTCTCAACTTTTGGACAGGATACGGGAGCTTCAAAGCCAAATCCATACGCTGCAACTTGGTTCAGCAGCGGCACAACATGCAAGTTCATTTCCAGTTCCACGTGTAACAATTCGCATTCCAAAGTTTTCTAATAACAATCCTCAGCTGTGGTTCGCTCAAGTGGAACGATCGTTTCGCTTGCATCATGTCGTCAGCGATGATGACATGTTTGATCACATCACTGTTAACTTGGATGCAGACACGATTCTTGTGGTCGAGGATTTGGTCACGCACCCACCGCCCACAAACAAATATCAAGCTCTTAAAACACGCTTGTTAGATAAATTCTCCGAATCACCAGAGTCGAAACTTCGACGTTTGCTGCAGGGCGGTGAGACCACAGGATTGAAGCCTTCTGAAATGCTATCCCACATGCGGCGTTTGGCACCAAAATCAAGCAGTGAGAGCATAATTCGCACTCTGTTCTTAACCGAGATGCCTCAAAATATACGGCCAATTTTATCTATATGGGAAGAAAACGATTTGGAAAAGCTCGCCAAAATTGCAGATAAAATGCTGCAAACCATGGGCTCGAACAGCACTTATTCAATTGAACCACAAGCACCAGCATCAGTAAGTGCTCTGAGTTCTCCAGGGGCCATCAATGACATCGCAGAATCGATCCGCTTGCTAATACTGAAAGTCGACTCTCTACAGAACGAGGTAAAGCGTTTTAAAACTGCCAATCGCTCGCGTAGCCAATCTCGGAATTCTCAGCGCCAACCACGCTCTCAATCAAATTCGGGATCTGCTGGCTCAGGAGGCCAATCACAACAACCAGAAGCACAACAACCTGAACTGTGCTACTATCATCAGCGTTTTGGGGCAAATGCTCAAAAATGCAAATCACCCTGCACCAGCTCGCATCTGTTAAACTAGATGGGCTGCCGTCTTCATCGCTGGATAACGGCAACAAGCCCACTTGCAGCGACAAAAGCATCACAATTCTAGAAAAACGTCTCCACATCATCGATCGCACATCGAAGATAAAGTACCTCATCGATTCCGGATCTGTTATATCCGTAATACCACGCTCATTGGCCAAACAAAACACAAAACAAGGTGATCTTATTTTATATGCAGCAAACTCAACAGCCATTCACACCTACGGGACCTTAATACTTGAATTGGATCTCGGACTACGTCGTTCATTTTCATGGCCTTTCATCGTTGCTGATACTCAAATAGCCATAATTGGTGCAGATTTTCTGTCTCAATTTAACTTGATGATCGACCTTAAAAACAACAAGCTGATCGACTCAATCACCAGCATAACAGCACCAGCAGGCCTCTCGAATCTAAAGCAATTCTCTGTTTCCACCATACAGGGTGTATCCAGATTCCAAAAGCTTCTAGAAGAGTTTGTGGACGTCACTGTTCCCACAAAGAAGACAACTAGTCGACATGGTGTTTGTCATTACATAGAAACCAGTGGCAACCCAATTTCCGATAGGCCACGCCGTATATCAGGAGATAAGTTGGCAACCGCCAAGGCTGAAATTAATTTCCTCATCAACGAAGGAATTTGCCGGCCATCTAACAGCCAATGGTCAAGCCCACTTCACATGGTCAGTAAAAAGGATGGCGGCTGGCGATCTTGCGGTGACTATCGCAAACTAAACGCGGTAACTGTACCTGACCGTTACCCAATTGCCCACATCCACGATTTTACAGATCAACTGCATGGCAAGAAAGTATTTTCAACGCTTGACCTGGTGAAGGCGTACTATCAGATTCCTATGGCGGAAGCGGACATACCTAAAACTGCCGTTTGTACCCCTTTCGAACTGATAGAATTCCTGTATATGCCTTTCGGATTGAAAAACGCTACACAAACCTTTCAACGCTTTATGGATAATATATTCCGTGGAGTGGATTTTGTGTACTGCTACATCGACGACATTCTAATTATGTCCGCCAATCTTAAAGAACACGAACAACATCTTCGCACTGTTTTAAAGATTCTTCGCGACCATGGCCTTTGCATCAATCTAAATAAGTGCCAGCTAGCACAAACCGAAGTGACTTTCCTCAGTTTCGTCATCAATGAACAAGGAATCAAACCTCCTGATAGCCGCATCGAGGTAATCCAGAACTACAACCGACCTGTAACCATCTGCGAGCTTGGAAGATTCCTTGGAATCATCAACTATTACCGGAGATGTCTACCGCGCACCTCACACATTCAAGTTCCATTATCTGAACTGCTGCAAAATGTAAAGAAGAACGACCAACGGGAAATTGAATGGACATCTGAGCGTGTTGCGGCGTTCGATGAATGCAAACGAAATGTGGCTGAAGCTGTGCAACTAGCCCATCCTTGTCCAAATGCTAAACTAGCACTCATTTGTGATGCGTCAGATGTGGCTATTGGAGCGGCTCTTGAACAACTGGTGGAAGACAGCTGGCAGCCACTTGGATTCTTTTCAAAGAAACTGACGAACACCGAGAAGAACTACAGCACCTACGATAGAGAACTGCTAGCGGTTTATGAATCCATAAAATACTTTAAGCACTGGCTTGAAGGACGAATCTTCTTCATTAAAACGGATCACAAGCCGCTCATATATGCCTTTAAGCAGCGGCCAGAGAAGGCATCACCTCGTCAACTTCGGCACCTCAGCTTTATATCGCAATTTTCTACGGAAATAGTTCATGTAAAAGGCGCCGACAACGTTGTTGCAGATGCATTCTCCAGACTTTGTACAATCGACATGCCAGTGGCCATTAATCTGAGTCTTATCGAGCAAGCACAAGCAGTTGATTCTGAACTATCAGAACTTCTCAAGGGTTCCACATCTCTTAAACTTCAGAAAGTCAGATACGATGATGACGTTTCCCTATACTGCGATATCTCAACAGGCGTTGTACGGCCATACATTCCTAAATCTCTGCGCAGTAAAGTTTTCTCTTTCATTCACAGCCTTTCGCATCCAAGTGGCAGATCTACTGTACAACAAATCAAGCAAAAGTATGTTTGGCCATCAGTATGCAAGGACGTTTCCTTTTGGTGCAAGAACTGCGTTCCTTGTCAACGGGCCAAAATAAACAGGCACAATCATCTGAAGCCAGAACACATCACAATTCCCAATGGCAGATTCGATCATGTGCATATGGATATTGTCATCATGCCAAATCATCAGGAATTTCGTTACTGTCTCACAATGATCGACAGATTCACCCGTTGGCCAGAGGCGATACCTCTGAAAAACATAACCGCCGAAACAGTAGCTTCAGCGTTTTGGTCCCATTGGATTGCACGATTTGGAACGCCCAAAACCATAACAACGGACCAAGGGTCCCAATTTGAATCCGCCTTATTCAGTGAGCTGGCTCGCCTCATAGGTAGCGAGCATATCCACACTACAGCCTATCACCCACAATCTAACGGTCTCGTCGAAAGATGGCACAGATCATTTAAGGCGGCTCTCATGTGTCATTCAGACACTCCATGGGTACAACTTCTCCCTGCTGTCCTGCTCGGGTTGCGCACATGCTACAAAGAGGACTTGAAGACTTCAGTATCGGAACTGATTTATGGAACGCCAATACGAATTCCCAACGAATTTTTTGAAGATCTTGATTCCAATTCAGACATTTCATCATTTCTCATAAATTTTCGAGAGCACATGAGGAAAATTCGTCCAACACCAACTTCTCATCACACCAATCAAAAAATGTTCATCCTCAAAGGCATCGATAAATGCTCCCATGTATTCTTGCGCACTGATTCTGTCAAACAGCCTTTGGAACCACCCTACTCTGGACCTTTCGAAGTCATCCATCGTAACAACGACAGAGTATTCACCCTGAATATAAATGGCAAGGAAGTAGCAGTATCTGTTGACAGGATCAAGCCGGCGTTCTTGGTAAAAGACGACAACAACAACAACTCTCAATCAACGATCTGCAACCCGCGGACTTATGCTAAAAAACAAGTCCGGTTCAAGATTCCGTGACGTCGTCACTAAGGAGGGAGTACTGTGGCGGTCTACAGTGTGACCATCTAGCGGAACATACTGCAGTGTTGAAACACAGCGGTACAATATATCGATACAAATGATTATCGATCACTCTCACACTCACTCTTCCAATTTCTTCAACAAAAGCCCCGCCAACGGATTGCGCTCTATAAAATATCATTGTAACTAAGTAACAATAAAGAACATTAATAATCAATTATATAGCGACAGCTAAAAATTAAAAGGAAGCCCGCCATCTGTCGGTCGCGGCATAGTTAAGTAGTTTTAAGAGAAAATAAAGTTGTAAGCGGGAGAGAGAGCGTGAGGTGAAGGATCGGCAAACTCACCACGAGCTTTCGCTGTGGTGAGTGCCGAGAAGAGCTTCGCGATAGATGCGCGAGCCGACGCTCGCTCTCTTGCGTTCGAGAAGGCGACAGATACGCACGCGTGCGGAAGAAAACGGAGAGAAGTAAAGTGAAAATACAAGTGAGAAGCAAAGTGTATTCAAGAATATAATAAAAGGATTATAACGTGGATTTCGAAGTGAGTGGCTTCTAATTATTTCAATTTTTATTAGGGTATTGTGTGTGATAGCGGACTGTATGAGTGGGGTAGTCCCGAGGTGCCGCAAGTCGCTGGCGTCTCGGCGACTTACAAATATTCTTGTTGTAATAAGTTTAGTACATTATTATTTTAATCATGTATTTATTTATTAACACGTCTCATCAGTGTGGTGGTTGACGCTCAACTGAAGAGAGGTCGATATGTACTTATCGATATTTACTTATAATGTATAATTTCTTAATTCTAACTTTTATTAATTCTAAAATTTCTTAATTCTAACTTTTATTAATTCTAAAATTTCTTAATTCTTAATTCTAAAATTTTTTTTTTTTTTTTTTTTTTAAATTCTAAAATTTCTTAATTCTAAAATTTTACAGAAAATCTTAAATGTATTTCAGTTTTATAATTATTGTTATTATATTTTTATAATTATTGAATAAGCTTAAGTCTAAGATAATAAAATAACTCTTTGATTTTATAGCCATGGACATGGACATACCTTAATTCCACCCAAATCTTTGCGGCCCTACCACTACGAGTTTTATACTCTGTTTCAATATTTACTGTGGTATCTTCATTTTCACTTTCCCCATTTATTTCTCCTTCAGCAGTATCATATTCTTCTGACGAACTACTAGTTGTATTTAATGAATTATTTTCATCTTCTTCAAAACTACGAGAGCTTTCTGTAATATTATTTTTTATTATCGCTTTTTTGATTGGCTGTTGAATATGTATCTCTGGTAAATTATTGTGCTGTCCTTTTTTAATATTTTCTTCTAACAATAAATCACTTGTGTTGAAATCTCTATTATTTGTTTTTGCAATAAAGCGTCTATTACGCCTAAAGTGATTATCAAAAGAGTCCTTTATTATATATGATCGATCGTTGACAATGCCAACTATTGTTCCATAACACCATTCTTTCTCATTCTTTTTAAATATAACTAAATCACCCAAACTTAACGATGGCAAAGATTTTACATTTCTATCATAGTTATATTTTTGTTTTTCCTTCTTTTTATTAATTTTTTCTTGAATTATTTCTTCGTTCATGTTGTTCCTGACAAGCAATTGTTCCGACACCGGGAGTCCCGTTTTAGTTAACCTCCAAAAAAATAGCTCAGATGGCGTAAGATTCATGCTTGCTATAGGTGTAGAGTTATAATCTAATATTCTGTATTGATATTGATCGACCTTATTGTCTTCATAGCATCTTTTAAGAATATTTTTTGAAATTGCCACTCCACTTCCGCTAAGCCATTACTCTGAGGATACCTGGGACTTGAATATTTAAACTGAATATTAAAATCTCTCGAAAATTTTTCAAATTCAGTAGAATTAAATGGGACATTATCGCTTTTAATTATTGTTGGATATCTAACTCTATTAAACACAGTGCATAATATATTTATTATATTTCCTGAAGTCTTATTCTTGATTTTTTCAGACACTAAAAAATTTGAATAAGCATCGAAAATAGAAATAAAATCACAGCCAGCATATTCAAAAGGATCAATTGACACCATATGATACGGATATTTATGATTACTTTCCTGTAATAAAGGTTCCCGTTGATTAGAACGTGTAAATTTCTCACAAACGTCACAAGAGAGTACTAGTTCCTTTATTTGTCTATTCATACCTGGCCAAAAATAAAGCTTTCTTGCTTTAGCAAGGGTTTTTTCAATTCCCAAATGTGAATCGTGTAATAGTTTTGCGATCTTTTCTTGTTTCTTTTCTTCATTGGGTATCACTAATCTATGATTTTTGAATAAAAGTCCATTCTCAAAATGCAACTCTGATTTATATTTATGAAATATTCGAGAAAATGCATTCAAAAACCAAAACTCAGGCCACCCATTTCTCACATACTCACATAGCTTCCTAAAATCTTCATTTGAATTCATCATTTGCTTGTAATGAAAGTAATTATCTTTTGATACACAGATGGATTCTGTGACCACATGTATTATTCCAGATAATTCTTTGTTTTCCTCGATGATATCTAACTGAGTCCTAGATAAACAGTCAGCAAGAAGCATATTTTTACCAGGATTATACACTATTTTTATTCCTGGATATTTTAATAGTGCCATAAACATTCTTTGCAACCTTGGGGAAACACTATCAATGTCAGGCAAATTTAGCGATTCCAACGGCTTGTAATCACTTTCTACTATAAAACGATGCCCATAAATAAAATGGTGAAATCTTTGGCAGGCAAATACCACAGCTAACAGCTCTTTTTCTATTTGAGCCCATCTTTGTTCACATTTAGAAAGCGTTCTAGATGCAAAGTCCACAGGGTGTTCATTTTGGATCAATCCTGAACCCAGTCCATCCTTTGAAGCGTCAGTTTGAATAACTATTTGATTTTTAGGATCAAATGGCTTCAGAACTGGTTCTGATGTGATAATTTTCTTTAATACATCCAGCTCAGCGTCTTGTTTCTCAGTCCACTCAAAACGCACATATTTTGGTGACAACAATCGCAACCCTGCAGTCAGTTTCGAAAGTACTGGAATGAACTTGCCGAAATACTTAAATAGTCCTAACAGGCGTAAAACACCATGCCTATCTGTAGGTCTCTTTATTTTAAGTATTGCTTCTATATGTTTCTTAGCTGGTTTAATTTTTCCGTCAAATAAAATATGACCCATAAACTTTACTTCCGATTTTCGATATTGAATTTTTTCTACATTAAACTTTATATTATTTAAGCGAGCTCGATCAATTACCATTCTTAATATTTTGTCATGTCCTGTCTCATCGCACGCTATGATACCAACATCATCAAAATAAACAAAAACTCCTTGTATATCACCAAATATTTGTATGGTCTCTGAAATATTTCCGGAGAAACACTCAAACCAAACGGAAGCCTTTTGAACTTATAACGACCAAAAGGTGTCATAAATGTTGTCAACTGTGAACTTTTTTCGACTAATTCTAATTGCCAAAAACCATTGGAACAATCTAAGACAGTAAAAACCTTCTTTCCTGCTAGGTCTGAGATTAAATTTTCGGCTTAAGTTTTTTTAGTATTGTATCAGGAAAACGCTTTCTATAGTGAAGAACTGGGCTAGCATCCTCCCGAATGTGAAGTGTCACTTTTCCAGGTATTTTTCCTATTCCCGAGAATACATCCTTATTTTCATTTATAAAAGCATCAGCTCCTGTTGATTTGATTAAGTCAATATTTAAGGGTTCAACAAGGCCAAAATCAATGCAAGCTCTAAGTCCCAGTATAGGTTCAAACCCGTCATCAACAACAATGAATTCAGCTACTCTTTCAATGTTCAATTTTTTATCTCTCATTTTAATATTTGCAATACCATAGATTTTTATCCTATTGTTACTGTAATCAAATATAGAATATTTATTTTGTTCATCTAACATTCTAATGTTTAACTTTCTAATGATTTTCAAAGGAATACAATTTACATCCGCACCCGTATCAGCTTTAAATTTAACTATCGCTTCACCTATTTGAAATTCCTTTGTCCATGGCTTTTTTCTTAATTCCTCTGAATTTACTCTAGAGACAAATTTTTTTATACTATGATTATTTTTCAAGTTTTCGTTATGGTTGATGAAATTACCTGAAGATGAACCTTCATCCATACAAAGAGAATCAATTTTTCCAATGTTTTTCTTTTCATCAGGCTTAGATTCCACTGCCGATGATCCGGACGTTCCCATTTTATTTCCCTTCTTGCGACACATTTGGCGAAAATGACCCTTCTTTCCACATTGGCACATGAAGTTCTTGGCTGGACATTTACCCTTATGATCATATATCCATTCTCCACCGAAGTTGAAGCAAATGCGCTTTTTGTTGATCGCATTAACAGAATTCATCTCTGCAGATGTTGATGCCAATTGTTTTGTTGATAGGATGGATTTGTTCATATTTGCCGATTCAAAGTTTTTGCAGACATCAATTACGCGTATTAGTGATTCATCTCGTCCATCAAGCAGCTTCAGCTGAAGTTTTTTATCCACAACACCAGTGATAATTCGATCACGTAGCATTCTCTCTTCATACGAAAATCCACATGAGCAGTTGAATTCACATCGTTCAATTTGAGTACGTAGCTCAGTCAAGAATTCATTAAATGGTTGCCGCTCCTTTTGATCCAAATTATTGAATTTAAATGACTCCATTGTTACATTTTTCTGTGGCAAGCAATGTGCATCAAAAGCTGCCAAGACCTCAACCAACGTGCGCTGTGAAGCACTATTAACACCTGCTTAATCTGATGCCTCGTGACTGATTGCAGGAGTGCCAAGCAGCGATGCTTCGGATCCATCATTTGGGAAAAGAGTATTATAGATATTAGCACCCTTTGTCCCAATCAGCCACAAAAATATTGCAATTTTGGTGGACTCTGGTTGGCCATTTTTATTATTGGCAATCATGTACGAGGTGTGTTCAAAAAGTAAGGTGACTTTGTATTTTCAAGAAAAACTATTAATTTATTTATCAATATTTATGTTGTCCCCTTCAAAGTAATCCCCCTCAGATACAATACACTTATGCCAACGGTTTTTCCAATCCTCAAAGCACTTCCCATAAGCACTTTTCGGTATAGCCTTGAGCTCTTGCAGCGATGCATTCTTTATCTCTTCAATCGTTGCAAATCTCCGTCCTTTCATAGGTCTCTTCAGTTTTGGGAACAAGAAAAAGTCACATGGGGCCAAATCCGGTGAATATGGTGGCTGAGGCATTATTGTGGTGTTGTTTTTGGCCAAAAAATCTCTCACAAGCAAAGATGAGTGAGCAGGGGCATTATCGTGATGCAAAAGCCATGAATTGTTTTTCCACAATTCTGGACGTTTCTTTCGTATTGCTTCTCGCAAACGGCGCATAACTTCCAGATAATACTGTTTATTGACCGTACGACCATATGGTAAGAACTCCTGATGCACCACGCCATGGTAATCGAAGAAAACAGTGATCAAAACTTTGACATTTGATCGAACTTGGCGTGCTTTTTTCGGACTTGGCTCGCCTGGGCTCTTCCATTGGGACGATTGGGCTTTGGTTTCGATATCATAACCATATACCCATGATTTGTCACCAGTTATGACCCTTTTGAGTAAATCTGGGTCGTCGTTGACGTCATTCAACAGCTCTTGAGCGATGCTCATGCGACGGTTCTTTTGGTCAAAATTCAGCAATTTCGGAACAAACTTCGCTGACACACGACTCATACCCAAAACGTTTGAAAAAATTTCATGGCACGAGCCAAGCGATATACCGACATCTTCAGCAACTTCTCTGATAGTGATTCGACGATTTTCCAAAACAATTTTCGTCACTGCTTGAACGTTTTCATCAGTTGTTGACGTGCTTGGGCGTCCAGAGCGAGGCTGGTCATTGGCATCTTCCCGGCCATCTTGGAAGAGTTTGTACCACTTGTACACATTTTTTTTACTCAGAACAGTTTCACCGTATGCCACTGTCAACATTTCAAGTGTTTCAGAGCACTTAATTTTATTTTTTACACAAAATTTGATGCAAATCCTTTGATCCATATTTTTCGATAGCAAAAAATCGCCGAGCTCGCAAAATAACTTGTAACTTTACGCCTCTCACAACCAAACAAAAGAGGATGTTCCATTGAAACTTGGTACAGATGTTAGGGAAGAGTGTACCAATATAACAAAACAAAAAAATCGATAATCGAAAATATGTTGCCCGCAAAATTTGAAAAGTCACCTTACTTTTTGAACACACCTCGTATATATATCTGGACTCGAAATATATATATATAACGAAAACAGTGAAAGTGAAAAGTGCGCGCGTCGGGTATACCCTGCGATACCCTAGAAACGTAGCGGACGGAAAAAACACGCGGTTCGGTCCGACAGGCGCCGCGCGCGAAGAAGGTGACGGCGAAAGAGGACAAGCCGATCACCTTACGGGCCGCTCTCGAACGCAAGAGCACGCGTCGGTCAACGGAGAGCGCAGGGGGGGTGGCAACGAGAAAGAGCCGTTGCACCCCGAAACGGAATTGCAGATTTCAAAGCGAGTGGCGCGCGCGGGGTACAGTCCCGACAAGCGAGGTCGGGTGAGAGCGCGACTCGGAGAGTGCAGCCGGGCCTGCACAGTGGGACTAGGTCGGTCGAAAACCGACGGACAAAAATAAACTAAATTAAAATAAAATAAAATAAAATAAAATAAAACAAAATAAAATAAAATAAAAAAAACAATAAAACACTCAATCGACTGCGAAAGACCCTGATTGGAATTTTTAAATAAAGAAAAAAAAAAATAGATGGGTCTACCACTGCCGTAAGGAGGATCTGGAGGGAGCCCTGCAGGAGCTAGGGCTGGATGCCGAGGGAAGGGTGGATGAACTGCGCAAGAGGTTAGCTGCCTTCATCAAGGAGGGCAAACACAGCCCGGTTGTCTGGAATAAGGTGTCCGAGTGGGAGGCCCGGTTCTCGCGAGGAGCGGAGACGACTGCTGCCGCGTCAGGGTTATCGAGCTCTGGCCCCAACGTTTTGCTGCCCCCGGACTACTCTCCTGTGGGTAGAGTGCGAGCCGCAAGCGCACTCAGGACACCCGTCGGAGCAACAGGAAGTGCATGGAGCACTCAGCAGTCGACCTTTCTGGCACCGGAGAGCACGCGTACCTGTCTCATACCGGAGCAGGTACGCAAGTGGGGCATTCGCTTCGATGGCAAGGAGGACCCGCTGGCCTTCATCGAGGAGCTGAAGGAGCGAGCGGTATTCTACGGCGTCGATCTGGACCGCCTACCCAGGGCAATGAGCGAGGCACTGACGGACCGAGCGGTGCGCTGATTCACGGTCAGTGGCCTCAGGGGAGCGACATGGGACACGTTCCAGAGGGAATTTCTGTAATTTTTCCTACCCCCTCAATACTTCGACAGGCTTGAGGACGAGATCCGTGCTTGCATGCACTATCCAGGCGAGCCATTTAAGGACTTCGTGCTGGATATGAGGACGCTGATGCACCACGCTGGATACCGACCGGAGCAGGAGCTCCGACGTATCTACGAGAACTCCGCGCCAGAATACCGGATCCACATCCGGCGAAGCGACTTCGTGACCCTCTCGCAGCTCGTTCAAATGGCTGCGGAGTACGAGATCGTCAGGAGTCAGGAGAGTGCGTATGCTTTGAGATTTCAGCAGTCTCCCCGCACAACGAACCCCTTTTGTGCGCAGAATCCCTCTACGTCACCACCACGTTTGGAGCAATTGGAGGATCCTGCAGGACGAGATCGGAACGGTACTGGAGTTCGTGCTTGGTCGTGCTACGGATGTGGCGGGGAGGGCCACTTCGCGAGGGAGTGCCCACTACGAGGAGTAACGCGAGGAGGCGACGACCCAGGGGGTAACCGGCTCCAGGTTGCGGCTTCGTCTGGATTGAGAGTAGACGAGTGCCGAACGGAGCAACTCCCGGACCTGAGAAACCCCCTGAAGGTGCACGAAGGTCGGATCATCGCTACTGTGAGTGTCGGGCAGCGGATGATCACGGCGACGGTCGACACAGGGGGGACGCGGAGTTTGGTAAGCGAGGAATTTGCGAAACTGATCGCCTCGGAGGGCGAAGTGGTGAAGGCGGACGCCAGTATCAAGTTGGCGGACAGATCGGCGGTGGATGTAAGGAGCATCCTACGGATTCGCGTCGGATTGGCTGGCGACGAGGTCACCATGGACATGCTCGTCATGACCCCGATGCTGGATAAACTAATCCTAGGAATGGATTACCTAAACAAGATTGGTGCCATGATCCAGTGCGGGGCGTCGGAGATAACGTTGGGTAGAGTGGATGGAAGGATGGCAGCCGAGGGGTCGAGAAACCCCCGCAGGAAGCGGCGACGGCGTGGCTCGTGGGATGGTCAACGGCGCAGGCCTCTGGAGGTTGGACAGGGAACACCTCCATGGAAGGCTACGCCAGCAGGATCAGCGAGGGAAATGGAGACGACGAGGGAAAAGGAGCGGCAGCCTCTGAGGGCCCAGGAAGCACCCTCATGGCAGGCTAAGCCGACGGAATCGGGGCAGGAAAAGGAGCGAATTGAAGAAGGCATTCGGCAGCCTCTGAGGGTCCAGGAAGCACCCTCATGGCAGGCTAGGCCGACGGAATTGCAGCAGGAGAAGGAACGAGCGGAGGGAAGCAGTCGGCAGCCTCTGAAGGTTCAAGGGTCACCTTCATGGCAGGCTAAGACGACAGGCTCGAGACAGGAAGAGGCACCGGGGCGTGCCAAGGTTGATGGAGAGGTGACCTCCGCACCAGGAAGTTTCGGAGGGAACTCCTCGACGAGTAAGCCTCCCCAGGAGAGGAAGGTGAGGTTCGCAGTGAGAGGTGGATCATCTAAAGGTAACCCAGTGGTAGAGGCAAGGAGTGCTTCCCATGGTCGAGACCTGAGGATGGAGTCGGACACCCGCCTGCAAGGAATGGCGGAGTTAGCGACGGAGACGGATGGAGAAATCGCTGGAAAGAGAAAGTATAGCCCGAGGACTTAGAGTCGGCATAGCAGGAGTTTCGCGAGGAGGAGTTGCAGGAGTTGAAAATTGGAAGAAAGCCACGCTTGCCGGCTTCCTTGTGTCAAGAGGCGACACCGGGATCGACCAGCTACACCCAGAAACCGACGGGAAGGGCGAAGAAGCTGAGGGAGATCTTCGACATCGCTCGAGCTAACATGCAGCGTGCCTCTCGCGATCAAGGAAGGCACCACAACCTCCGCCACAACCTTCGAGGACGCGTCAGCTGTCCAACGCAGGCGAAGGTTTTGCGGCCAAGCTCGGTGCAAAGTACGAGGGACCTTTCGTCGTGAGGAGTTTCATCTCCCCTAATATCGTACGGCTGGCGAAAGGAGAGAAGAAGAGCAAAATGGCTAACGTTGCTCAACTGAAACCTTACCACCGGCACGAAGACGACGCTGGTGATGGTGATGAAGTCGAGGCGATTGCGGAAGAGCGGCAAGACAAACGCTCCCCCAACGCTTTCCGCGGAGGGGGGGAGCACTAAACTAACCTGTCTAACACCTAACCGCTCTCGACTAACCTTTCAAGATGCCGACAACTAATCCTATTTTGAAATTACATCCCCTTAGGTTATGGAAGGCGAGATAATATGCATCAGCAGTGAGGAGGAAGACTCGATGCCGTTCTATCCGGCCGAGTCGGTGCAGGAGTTTGACGAGCAGGGCGCAACGCTGTACGATCCGGTGGAGGAAGGAGAGGCATTCGAGTCAGGGCAAGAGCTCGAAGAGAAGAGCAGAGCAGAGCAGAGAATAGAGGAAACACGAGTAGAAGAAAGGAGAAGAATGCCGAGTCGAGCCAAATTAGCAGGACGAAGAGCAAGACGAAGCAGAGATGAGAAGGAGGAGACAGCAGAGTGGTCGTGCGATCCCCCGACCTCCGCCGGGAATTTCTGGGACGTGCTGGAGGAAGATCTCACGTCTCTCTTCGGTTCGCTCACCGAGCCGCACAGGAAGCCGGAGGCCGGAGAGCTCTCAGCGACCAATTCCAGGGGCCGCTATAGAGGGGGAAACAGACCGTCGGGGCGTACCCCGGTGATTCCGTCCCCGGAGGTTGGCACGACGGCTGTTCCTCCTCCGTCTATCGGGAAGAGCGCCACGTCGCCGCTGGAGAAAGCCACCGAGAGGAAGGGAGGAGACGCTCCTACGAATCGGCCAAGGCAGCAGGGATCAGCCGAGAGAGCACCGCCAGGAGGAGAGGACCTGTCGGGAAGCGGAAGACGCTCGGGGAAGCCGACCCCGAAGGGGAGAGTGCTGCCCGAGGGCGAACTCCCGAAGGTTCGCATCGCCTTCGCGGAGGAAGCTCAGGGCGGTTCTGAAGAGGAGGGGCAGGAGATGTCGATCGGGGAGCCGATCGCTTCGTTGACGCAAGCCCACATCGAGCCGAGGACCCTATCCCCCGAGCCAGAGATCTTCGAGGGCATCGACGGATGGGAAGAAGGGCTGGAAAGAGATGTCGTGGGAAGCCCCGAGCACTGGGAGCCGCCACCCGCCCAGAGGTTCAGCAGGACGCCGCCGCATTGGACTGTGGACCCGGTAGGACACGTGCCCCCAGCATCGGTAGTAGACGAGGTGCGTCGGATCGCTGGAATATGAACGGCGAATAAGAGGAAGCGATTCCTGGTAATGTCCCTGGAAGGCAAATACAAGGCGACGTCACGTTCCTACGAAAGTGTCCACCTCTCTTTCCGGAAGAAAGGGGGTGGGGGGGTGTGACGCGAGCGCCTCCAACGCCCAACCGTTGTTGCTGACGTCACAGTTGCGACGACAAGTGCCCAGACGCCAGTTGCGGCAGTCGCCGTAATTAGAAGGAAGCCCGCCATCTGTCGGTCGCGACAGAGTTTAAGTAGTTTATAAGATAAGTCTAAAAGAAAAAAAGAGATAGAGATCGGCAAACTCACCACGGCGAAAGCTGGTGGTGAGTATAGGAAAAGGGCTTCGCGACGAACGCGCAAGCCAACGCTCGCTCTCTTGTGTTTGAGCGGCCGAGAATATCGCAAGTGAAGTCGGGAAACATTAAAAGTGACAAAATTGTGAAGAGTTGATTGAAGTAAGAAACAAAGTTAAAAACAAGTGAAGAAAGCTACAGTCGCACTCGACAGTAAGATACCATTTACCTTTCGCTGTTAAAAAATAATTCTTAACATTAATTACTTTTATTCGGCGAATTACAACGCATCGCATATTTTCGAAGACAAATACACATGCATTGACGCTAATGGCACATGCCGACTGCACACTGACTACACGACGACTGTGCGTGCGCAGTCGGCGTGCGCAGTCGGCGTCGGCGTCGGGCCTCTACTGCTGTGAGCGAAACTTCTCGTGCCTATAACTTCTGTGTTTATTGTCCGATCGAATTTAAATTTATAGGGTTGGTCAATATTATTATTATCTACAATATAACCTAAAAAAAATTTCGGAAACTTTTCTACTTTTCCTATAATTTGATTTACCGATATACAAAATCGATTTTTGGGGGCGGTAGGCGTGGCATACAAAAGTTGAAATTCCGCATTCTCCGTAATGTTACCAGGCACTTACCATTAAATTCGGTGCTTCTAGCTTTTCTAGTGCTCTTTTAAACTATAAAAATGTGTTTTATAGAGGCGGTGGGCGTGGCATCCAAAATTCTAAAATCCAACTTCTGCATAATGTTGCAAGACACCCTCCTACCAAATTTGGTGCGTTTATCTCTTTTTGTTATTGAATTATTTGGAAAAAATCGAAATACGCATTTATCGATTTGAGGAGGCGATGGGCGTGGCACATCAAGTTTGAAATAAACTCGATCTGCGTATTCAATACACGCACACTCCCACCAAGTCTGGTGAATCAAACTCTTTTAATAGCTGAGATCTGTGCGTTCATACAGACGGACAGACAGACGGACATGACCAAATCGACTCGGCTATTGATGCTGATCAAGAATATATATACTTTGTATGGTCTGCCACGCCTCCTTCTGCCTGTTACATACATTTGCACAAAGTTAATATACCATTGGTATAAAAAGGAACATTTGGACTAAAAGTGAGTGCCCTTGTCACATTTTTTTTTAACATATTAAATTTTGGACTCCTCCCTTTTCACCAGTTCGGCGAGCCGAACTTAGTTGGTCCTTGTCTCTAACTTAACTAGTGTGTGTGTGTCGGCACGTGCCGTTTGACGAAAGGAAGGGTAGGCGCGGAGATATACGACGAGACGGACGACTGTAGTGATAGGAAGGGCGGAGGTGTGTGGTATACCACTAGATTCCCCGGCCTTAGACAGCGTGAGCCAGGTGTCGGAAGCGAAGGTGAGGTCCCACCCGCCTAAACGCTCCGACTTAGATAGGGAATCGTAGACGCCGCGGATGAGACGTGGGCCTGTACCAGTCGAGGCACCGGCAGTCGGAAAGAACAGCGCCCTGACGGCAGAGGCAGAATACAGGGTATTGCGTGTGCGGTCTCGGACGGTGTGAGCTAGGCGTCGGGCACGAGGGCGTGGTGTGACCCGCCCAGATACCCCGACTTAGCTAGGGGAGCATAGAGGTCGCTGGCGAGACGTGGGCCTGTACCCGTCGAGACTCCGACAACGGGGGAAGAGGTAGAGTATATAGAGGTTAGGGTGGTCCCGAGGTGCCTCAAGTCGCTGGCGTCTCGGCGACTTACAAATTATCTTGTAAGGCGGCCCTGGGCAGACTGAGTTCTGCACCTCGGCCTTAGACATCTTTACAATTTATAGACTACCTGGAGAAAGGTAAAACAATCAACAGCATATATTATATAAAACTGCTGGATCGACTGGAGCGCGCAATTAAGAAAAAACGTCCACATAAGAAACCGCTGTTTCATCAGCATAATGCTCCGTCCCACAAGTCTATGGCAACAATAGTTAACTTGAGTGAATTGAGATTTGAACTACGGTCACATATTCCTAACTATTCTCCAGATATGGCCCCAGTGACTACTGGATTTTTTTTAGATCTTAAAAAGCACCTCCAGGGCTTGAGAGCTTGAGATACGTATACAAATTGTACCTTATTTGTAATTACAATATAATTACATTAAATTCACTACGCGTGTGCATTTTCTTATTACCAACAATCGTACCTTTTATACCATTAACCCACAGAAGAAGCCGTGACAGGCCATACAAAATACCAGGTCTATGCATATGAAACTGCGCTTACTTCATTGTTAATTATCGATAACAAACGTGATCGATACATTTTTGATAAAAATGTTTTAGCATCTTTTGACATCTGGCAATACTGCTCAAGCGTTATTTGCGAGTTTTTTTCCAAAAGCAATTTTTTTTCTAATATTGTAAAAGTTTTATACCCACAAACCACGATTCGCGGACATCCATGCTTTTCAGCTTTCTTTTAAAGAAAACTGCTGTGGAAGCCCAAAAAATGCGTGTGGAAGCTTACGGTGTGCATGCCCTAAGCATTAGAAGTTTCCAAGCCTAGTTTAAAAAATTTCGGAGCGGTGAATTTGGAGTTGAGAATGAAGGGCGTGGAAGACCACCAAAAAAGTTTCAGGACACTGAATTGCAGGCGTTGCTTGATCAGGACGAAGGCCAAACCTAAGAACAACTGGCAGAACAATTGAATGTTGACCAGAGCACCGTTGGAAGACGCCTCAGAGCAATGGGAAAAATTTTATAGGTCGGCAGATGAACAAGAGAACAGAAAAAACACTTGCGAAATTTCCTTTGGAACGGTACAAAAGAAAGTCGTTTTTGCATTGCATTGTTACTGGGGATGAAAAGTTGATCTATATTAGCCCAGACCAGCCAGCCCAATCCCAATCTCGGCCAAACTGTGTGGCTTCTGAAGGGGCATACTTTGAAGATTGAAATTGTCACTATTTTTTTTTAAATAAATCTCCAAAGTTGTAAACAAAGTTTCATATGCATAGACCTGGTATATATTTTTGATCAGCATCATTAACAGAGTTGATTTTGTCATTTCCGTTTGCCTGTCCTGTATGAACACACAGCCATTGAAATAACTAGAGTGACCAAACTTAATAGAAAAATTGCTGAATAACATACATATGTTAAGAAGGTTATTTCAAACTTTATGTGCCACGTACCACAGAGGAATTTGTTAGATTATTTAAATAATGCAACTATTATTAGGCCACAAGTATTTCATTGAGTAGGAACGTTCCTCGTATTATCAAGACAGATAAGAATTTAAATTTTTTGGATGCCATGCTAACGCTCCTAGAAAACTTATATTTCAAACTATAAGAACTGTAAAAAGGAAAAATCTCCAAATTGTCCTATAAATTCAAATCCGATCGGACAATAAACACTGAATTTTAAGCCTCGAGAAGATTCCCACACAAATAGCAGCAGTGACGCAGCACGAGACCGGCGTCAATGCACAGTTAGCGTGTAGTCGGCGTGTGCCAATAGCGTCATAATACATGTGTATTTGACTGTGAAAATATGCGATGCGTTCTTGCTAGTGCGCCGAAAAAAGTATTGAATATTTAATAATATTTTTTAACAGCCAAAGGTAAAGGTATTTTCGAGTGCATTCGACTGTAAATTTCTGTAGTTGTTCCTTTTGAGACGATGAAAGAATAAAAAGGGAAAAGATTGAAATTTTCGTTATACTGATTGGGGGTGTTCCACGTTTGCTCTCATCTAGGTTTCCCTCTCAATCTTACTCTTTTTGTCTCTCGCTGCCCCTTCTTGTGTGGTTTTTATACCATTTACCCATTGAAAATGGGTAAAAAATGGTATATTAACTTTGTGCAAATGTATGTAACAGGCAGAAGGAGGCGTGGACCATACAAAGTATATATATTCTTGATCAGCATCAATAGCCGAGTCGATTTGGTCATGTCCGTCTGTCTATCCGTCTGTCCGTCTGTATGAACGCACAGATCTCAGCTATTAAAAGAGCTAGAGTCACCAGACTTGGTGGGAGTGTGCGTGTATTCAATACGCAGATCGAGTTTATTTCAAACTTGATGTGCCACGCCCACCGCCTCCGCAAATCGATAAATGCGTATTTCGATTTTTTCCAAATAATTCAATAACGAAAAGAGATAAACGCACCAAATTTGGTAGGAGGGTGTCTTGCAACATTATGCAGAAGTTGGATTTTAGAATTTTGGATGCCACGCCCACCGCCTCTAAAAAACACATTTTTATAGTTTAAAAGAAAACTAGAAAAGCTAGAAGCGCCAAATTTGAAAGTAAGGTGCCTGGTAACATTACGCAGAATGTGGATTTTCAACTTTTGGATGCCACGCCCACCGCCCCCAAATTATTGAATTTTAAGAAAAGTAGGGAAATAACAAAACATTTTTTTGACACTCCTGTAGCTTACCATAGTACAGATCTACCCTATAAATTTCAATCTGATCGGACAATAAACAAAGAAGTTATAGGAGTTAGAATCTCCCATATAAAGTTGTGGGCGCTTAGAATTCCAACTAAAATGTTGAACTGACGCAGCAGAAGGCCGGCATCAATAAAAGTCTCATTTGCCGATCGCTCTGCGTAACTGTGTGTGGTCTAGATGGTTGCATGCAAGATTCTGGTGCGTGAGGTCGCGGGTTCGAATCCAGCGACGGGCAATTTTTTTTTTTTTTTTTCTTCCGATCGCACTGCGTAACTGTGTGTGGTCTTGATGGTTGGCTCGGAAGTTTCTGATGCGTGAGGTCGTGGGTTCGAATCCTGCGCTGGACAATTTTTTTTATACCATTTACCCATTGAAAATGGGTAAAAAATGGTATATTAACTTTGTGCAAATGTATGTAACAGGCAGAAGGAGGCGTGGCAGACCATACAAAGTATATATATTCTTGATCAGCATCAATAGCCGAGTCGATTTGGTCATGTCCGTCTGTCTGTCCGTCTGTCCGTCTGTATGAACACACAGATCTCAGCTATTAAAAGAGCTAGAGGCACCAGACTTGGTGGGAGTGTGCGTGTATTCAATACACACAAGAAGTTTATTTCAAACTTGATATGCCACGCCCACCGCCTCCGCAAATCGATAAATGCGTATTTCGATTTTTTCCAAATAATTCAATAACGAAAAGAGATAAACGCACCAAATTTGGTAGGAGGGTGTCTTGCAACATTATGCAGAAGTTGGATTTTAGAATTTTGGATGCCACGCCCACCGCCTCTAAAAAACACATTTTTATAGTTTAAAAGAAAACTAGAAAAGCTAGAAGCGCCAAATTTGAAAGTAAGGTGCCTGGTAACATTACGGAGAATGTTTGATTTTCAACTTTTGGATGCCACGCCCACCGCCCCCAAATGATTGAATTTTAAGAAAAGTAGGGAAATAACAAAACATTTTTTTAACACTCTTGTAGCTTACCATAGTACAGATCTACCCTATAAATTTCAATCCGATCGGACAATAAACAAAGAAGTTATAGGAGTTTGAATCTCCCATATAAAGTTGTGGGCGCTTAGAATTCCAACTAGAATGTTGAACTGACGCAGCAGAAGGCCGGCATCAATAAAAGTCTCATTTGCCGATCGCTCCGCGTAACTGTGTGTGGTCTAGATGGTTGCATGCAAGATTCTGGTGCGTGTGGTCGCGGGTTCGAATCCAGCAACGGGCAATTTTTTTTTTTTTTGCCGATCGCACTGCGTAACTGTGTGTGGTCTTGATGGTTGGCTCGCAAGTTTCTGATGCGTGAGGTCGCGGGTTCAAATCCTGCGCTGGGCAATTTTTTTTTTTTTGATAATTTTGCGCTATATGAAAAGTATATTATGCAAAAAAAAAAAAAATAAAAACAAAAACTTTTTCTAAGCAATACAAAAAAAAGAAGACTGCGCTGGGATTCGAACCGGGGACATTTAGTTATAGAGCTGACAACTCTCACAACAAATCACTGAAGCACATGGTCTGTTCCTAGGCGCGAGAAGTTTTGCATACAGCAGCAGAGACGGAGCAGAGGCTCGGCTTCAATGCTTGCGCCGACTGCGCACGCACAATTCGAATAAAAGTAATTAATATTAAGAATTATTTTTAGCAGCCAAAGGTAAATTATAACTTACTGTCGAGTGCACTCGACTGTAGCTTTCTTCAATTTTTATTTTTTAATAACAAAGAAGTTAAATCGACGCAGTAGAGGGCCCGCGTCAATAAAAGCCTAATTTGCCGATCGCATGGCGTAAGCTTGTGTGGTCTAGTGGTTAGAGGTCCGACTCGTAAGTTACAAAGTTCGTGAGAGTTCTTGGGTTCGAATCTGGCGCGGGGCGATTTTTTTTTCTTAATGTGAATTGCTTTTTTTTTTATTTGTATACCATTTATTTTATTTTGTATTATTTCTTCGAATAGGGTAAATGGTATCTTACAGTCGCGCGCGCTCGACTGTAGCTTTCCTTACTTGTTTTTTAATAATTTTGCGCTATACTGAAAAATACAGTATGATATTTTTAATCAAATTGACGAACATGGAAGATGCAAAAAAATAAGAAAAATGAAAAACTTGTTCTAAGCAATATAAAAAAAAGAAGCCTGCGCTGGGATTCGAACCGGGGACGTTTAGTTATAGAGCTGACAACTCTCACAACAAACCACAAACCAAACGAGGCACATTATCTGTTTCTGCTAAATACATATGTATGTATGTATTTATTTATAGAAATTATAAGCACGAGAAGTTTTGCATACAGCAGCAGAGACAGAGCACAGGTTCGGCGTCAATGCTTGCGCCGACTGCGCACGCACAATCGGCGTGTAGTCGGCCTGTGCCATTAGCGTCAATGCATGTGTATTATTTGACTTCGAAAATTTGTGAAGCGTTGTATTAGTTCGGCGAATAAAAGTAATTAATACTAAACATTTTTTTTAACAGCCAAAGGTAAATGGTATCTTACTGTCGAGTGCACTCGACTGTAGCTTTCTTCACTTGTTATACCATTTACCCATTGAAAATGGGAAAAAATGGTATATTAACTTTGTGCAAATGTATGTAACAGGCAGAAGGAGGCGTGGCAGACCATACAAAGTATATATATTCTTGATCAGCATCAATAGCCGAGTCGATTTGGTCATGTCCGTCTGTCTGTCCGTCTGTCCGTCTGTATGAACACACAGATCTCAGCTATTAAAAGAGCTAGAGGCACCAGACTTGGTGGGAGTGTGCGTGTATAACACAAGAAGTTTATTTGAAACTTGATGTGCCACGCCCACCGCCTCCTCAAATCGATAAATGCGTATTTCGATTTTTTCCAAATAATTCAATAACGAAAAGAGATAAACGCACCAAATTTGGTAGGGGGTTGTCTTGCAACATTATGCAGAAGTTGGATTTTAGAATTTTGGATGCCATGCCCACCGCCTCTAAAAAACACATTTTTATAGTTTAAAAGAAAACTAGAAAAGCTAGAAGCGCCAAATTTGAAAGTAAGGTGCCTGGTAACATTACGGAGAATGTTTCACTTTGAAAAGTAGGAAATAACAAAACATTTTTTTTAACACTATTGTAGCTAACCATAATACTGATCTACCCTATAAATTTAAATCCGATCGGACAATAAACACAGAAGTTATAGGCACGAGAAGTTTCGCTCACAGCAGTAGAGGCCCGACGCCGACGCCGACGCCGACGCCGACGCCGACTGCGCACGCCGACTGCGCACGCACAGTCGTCGTGTAGTCAGTGTGCAGTCGGCATGTGCCATTAGCGTCAATGCATGTGAATTTGTCCTCGAAAATATGCGATGCGTTGTTATTCGCCGAATAAAAGTAATTAATATTAAGAATTAGTTTTTAACAGCGAAAGGTAAATGGTATCTTACTGTCGAGTGCACTCGACTGTAGCTTTCTTCACTTGTTTTTATTTTTCCTTTTTTGGCTTAAGCTTTTGGCCACTGCGTCAATAATTGATTGTTAATATCGTACTTAAAGCGACGCCCTTTGGGAACTCGGACCGGCACGACCACCCTCAATCGCAACACTGCTTTCAACTCCACCCGGCTCAAAGGTTATGAATATCCAACTGGGCCAGAGTGCGATTGTTTGCCTCTGCTTGCCTTTGTTTATGTTGCCCTTTATTGAAAGTATGTAGATGCGTGAGTGTGCGAGTGAGTATGTGTTGTACTTGTGCGTGTCTTGGCTTAATTATTATAAAATTCGCCATTGCGTGTGTGGCTGCGTTGTGGACAAGAAACCACACTTTGTCCCAACTAGATTTAACTCCTCATCGCATAAACAAACTAAGAAAATAGAATTATTACAAGCGCGAAGTGCGCATACTCTTAACTTTTTTATTCGTATGAGCTCTCTTTTCAACCATTTATTAGGATTTGTTTGTAGACAATGTGTAGTAATCCTAAAAACTATAATTAACCTGCAATCAAATACATATGTATTGCCTTGTTGAAACCATTAGCAAAATGGTTACCCAAAAAAATCACGTATAAAATTAAGAGTAAGTTGGTCACCCCAATAAAATTTATTAAAAACAGACGGACGGACGGACAGACGGACAGACAGACGGACATGACCAAATCGACTCGGCTATTGATGCTGATTAAGAATATATATACTTTGTATGGTCTGCCACGCCTCCTTCTGCCTGTTACATACATTTGCACAAAGTTAATATACCATTTTTTACCCATTTTCAATGGGTAAATGGTATAACAAGTGAAGAAATCTACAGTCGAGTACACTCGACAAAAAGAGATACCAATTACCTTTGGCTGTTTAAATATTATTAATATTAATTACTTTTATTCTGCGAATTAATAAAAACGCATCGCATATTTTCGAAGTCAAATACACATGCATTGACGCTAATGGCACATGCCGACTGCCCCCCCCACTGCACGACGACTGTGCGTACGCATCTATCACTTTGTATCCCAAGTTCGAACCACAGTCAAGTCAGCCCAGGTTTCTTTTTGAATTGCTAAAAACAATTGGTCAACAATTTGATTTAAAATATCATTTTTCAGTAAAGTGTAAAAGTAATAAAAAAGAAAACAACAACGCAGGATTCGAACTCGCGACCTCGCGAATTCTGGAACTTGCGAGCCAAGGCCCTAACTATCAGACCACACAGGGTAACGTAATACGATCGGAAAATTAAGCTTTTATTGACGCCGGCCCTCTGCTGCGTCGGTTCAACGTATGAGGAATTCTAACTCCTATAACTTCTTTGTTTTTTGTCCGATCTGGTTGTAGATAATTCAATAAAATTAATAAAATTATGAGAACGGTGGGTGTGGCATTTTAATGTTGAAAATTCACAGTCTGCGTAATGTTACCAGAGACCTTACTTCCAAATTTGGTGCTCTTAGCTTTTCTAGTGTTCTTATAATTCAAAAAATTTGTTTTCTTCTGCATAATGTTGCAAGACACCAGTCTACCAAATTTATTTATCTCTTTTCGTTATTGAATTAATTGCTAAAAATCGAAAAACGAATTTATCGATCTGTAGAGGCGGTGGGCGTGGCACATCAAGTTTGAAATAAACTTCTTGTTTGTATTGAATACACGCACACTCCCACCAAGTCTCTTGCTCTTTTAATAGCTGAAATCTGTGTGTTCATACAGACGGACATGACCAAATTGACTCGGCTATTGATGCTTATCAAGAATATATATACTTTGTATGGTCTGCTACGCCTGTTTCTGCCTGTTACATACATTTTCAAAAAGTTAATATTCCATTTTTTACCCATTTTCAATGAGTAAAATAAAATCAGCAATTCACCAAAGAATTCTCTGCGATGCTCATCCGAATCGCAAAATCAATATCTAACAAGTTAATACCCTTGGCTTCATATACAACATTGAGAGATTTGGTAAGTTCATTTCTATTTGTGGACTATGGAAACAAGGTCAAGTGTGTTCACTCAATCGCCTTCCGCCGAAGTTTTCTCTCAAAGCACGGCAGGGCGGGCAATGCCGCCAACTCCAGCACCAGTTAGTTATGAGTGCGACAAAACTACATACGCTTTCCTGCACGGGCTACCAATTTCTGTGTACACTCGAGTGTGCATACGAGTATATACAGTGAATCAAAAAAGTTTTGGCACACATATGAATCGTAAAGTAAAGATCATACAAATACAAGAAAAAACATTTTTGTACAATTCTTTTTTGTACATATTAAAAATGGATCTGTTGCAAACCACATACAAACAAAAAATTACAAATAAGTGTAACCCACTCCACACACAGACCAAACGAAAAAAAAAAACCGCTAGAAACACATCAAAAAAGTATTGGCACATATGACGTTTTTTGCATATACCTCTTTACGCTGACCTTCATTAATCCTTTTTTGTGTTGACTTTCGTTAGTAATTGCGTAGTAATGAATAATTAGAGCACTTGACTTCAGTATTGATGTTAGTTTCGTCAAAGACTAAGCAAAATGGGTCGCGGAGAAGAAATTTCGTTAGATGTGCGTAAATTAATATTAAATCTATATGTACAAAACAAATCTTTTAGAGAAATAGGCAAAATTGTCCAAAGATCATTTTCCAGTGTCAGAAATATAATTAATCATTATAACAACACTGGAAATTTAGAAAGAGACATGCGATCTGGGAGGCCAAAAACATTTTCCCTACGAGAAGAGCGATCCATAGTTGCTGCTGTAGCTCAAGACCCAAAAATTTCTGCAGTTAAATTGAGTGAAAGCATGCAGGAGCAACTTGGGAAAAACTTTGTTCCGCAAACATTGCGAAATACGCTGCACACAGCTGGTTACCATGGACGTGTACCTCGACGCAAGCCTCATATTTCGAAGATCAACAGGAAAAAGAGGTTGGAATTCGTTAAACACCATCTAAATCAGCCGGAAACATTTTGGAACACAGTCATATTTAGTGATGAGTCCAAATATAATCTATTTGGATCAGATGGATCTCAAAAAATATGGCGAAAGCCTAACAAAGAACTCCAGGAGAACAATACTATAAAAACAGTAAAGCACGGTGGCGGAAATGTGATGGTGTGGGGGTGTATGGCGGCAAGTGGAGTAGGGAATTTGGTGTTTATCGATGAAAAAATGGATAAGACAGTTTTCCTAAACATTTTGAAGGAAAATTTAATGCCAAGCGTACATAAATTAGGCTTGAGTGATGAAAGATGGTCATTTCAGCAAGACAATGACCCCAAACATTTGTCTTATTTAGTGCAGGAATGGCTTATATACAACTGTAAGCAACTAAAAACTCCTCCACAGTCACCGGATATCAATCCAATTGAACATGTTTGGCATTTGCTCGAAAAAAAAATTCGAAAACACAAAATTTCATCGAAAGAATCCCTCAAAAACGCTTTACGACAAGAATGGGACAATATTACCAGCCAAGAGACTGCCAACTTGGTTAAAAGTATGCGTAGGCGTTTGCAAGCTGTTATTAAAGCCAAGGGAGGTGCTACTAAATACTAATTTAGTTTAAATTCATTTATTTTTTCCTCTTTTTTTAATTTTAATTTTTTATGTGCCAATACTTTTTTTGCATAAATAAGTGCCTTTTATGTTATTTAGTCCTATATTTTCTCCAACCTTGAATTTTTAAGTTTTATTTTGTTATAAATATATTGAAATAAGTTGATTGAAGTATATTCTTTACTTTTTTTTTTTTAATTTTGGGCTGATTAAAAGTTATCTTGGAGCAAAGTTAGAAATCTAAGGTGTGCCAAAACTTTTTTGATTCACTGTATGCTCGTCCGAACGTAGTCGAACGAACTCTCGAGCGTGAGCATTGGAACGACGAGAAGCTATTAGCCCAGTTGTGGAAATTTGTTTAAAAACATTACAGTTTAGAATAAAAAAGAAAAATCTGTTAAAAATAAGAAAATCACAACCAGGGTACAAGGCAACAAACAAGGCCCCTTGGTGTACTTATCGCTCGGTCCGATGTGACCTGGCTGTGAGCCCAATCGGGCTTGGCACGACTCGGCCTAGCATCGATATTCCTTGCATATTTCACACGAGTGTGTGTGTGCACACACACTGTATGCCCTTAAAACGGAAATGTTAATACCAACAATAAAACAAGAAGCGGGCAAAGTGTGACCCCCATTCGGGTCACATCTATAACTTCCCGATATGAGATGTATGTATGTGCTTTTTCTCTGAGCTTTGTGTCAAACATAAATTTTCTCGTCAACCAGAGTGTGTTGTTGGGGGGGGGGGGGGGGGGGGGGGGGGGCGATGTGAGCGAGCGTGTCGCGATTTTTCAACTTTTTCCTACTTTTAAAACACCATTATCTCGTTAAGGGTTGAGAATTTTGAAAAATATCATATTACCTTGTAGAGAATTTAATTTCGGCTCGAAAAGTTTCTTACGACTTTCTTCAAAACCCCGTCGTTTACGAGATAGAGCCGAAAAAAGCAAAAAATACCCAAAAAATCGTGCTTTTTGGCGAATTATTAAAAAACTATAACATATAACCCTCTTAAACTCCTTTCAGACCTAGATGGCGGTGAAACGAATCTTTCAAAAAAAAAAAAGTTCAAATCGGTTCAGTAGTTTATGAGAAACCGCTGACACAAAAAAATCTCACATACGAACATACGCACATACACACACACACACACACACACACAGAACCCTCATTGAAAATGGGTCAGGGGGATGTGAAACGTCGAGAAACGTGAAAATTTCAAGGATCTGACACTCTTCAAAATCGGGGTCGTTACAATAACTTCCCTAGATCGGGAAGTTAATAAGAGGATAATGCAGTTGGAATTGCAGCCTCAGCAAGCCTGAGCCTGTCCTTGGACCCGAGTCACCTCCGACTCCGGCTGCAGCTCCCAACTCACCTCGCCTTCGGTTGCCTTCGCTTGATGCCGCCTCGACTTGAATCGACGTCCGCAATCCTCGAAACACAAGGAATGACAATAAATAAGAATGCTAAAGGAAGGCGGCAGATAGCACAAATTGTTGGCTCATTTATGCGTTTCATTTACTTCAATTTATATAATTTCTTTCGTTCAGTTTTGTTTCATGCGTTTTCTTTGTGTCGCAGCTGACAACAATGCATATCAATTGTAGCACGCTTCTCTGCTGAAATACAACACAACAACACGATACACAACTCTACACACAGCAGCACTTACGACAATAACGACAACAATAGACGGCAGCAACTTTTTCAGACAAGTTTTAAACAGAGGTCCAAGCGTAAAGTTGATGTGGTCATTCTTTGAAATTTCTCAAACATAAGCTCTAAAAAAAAAAGAGTCATAATTATACCATTTACCCATTGAAGATTTGTGAAAATGTATGTAACAGGCAGTATGTAACAGGCAGAATGATACAAAGAAACATATATGTCGGAAAGGAAGTACTGTAGCATATCGATAGGTATGAGACTATAAGGTGTGACTATGGGTTGTGATGGTAGATACCAGTTCTGGTAGAATGAAGACTCAGTTTACTAATTGAGACTGAGTGTGGCTTCGTATGCGTTGCTAGAGCTGGTCTCTCCGGGTTTCTATCTTCTTCTGGTTTCCGGCGTGAGAGAGTCACGCGAATGTTCTGAGAGGCAAGGGTGAGCAACAAAGGCAACGAAGACTCACTGCATCCGCCAGGACCGAGAATGGAATATCAAAAACCGACTAACAATAATAACCAAAATGAAGATGACTAATTCTTCGACATATATTCAAGGTGCGTTCCAAGTAAACAGTAAACTTTTTATACCATTTACCCATTGAAAATGGGTAAAAAATGGTATATTAACTTTGTGCAAATGTATGTAACAGGCAGAAGGAGGCGTGGCAGGCCATACAAAGTATATATATTCTTGATCAGCATCAATAGCCGAGTCGATTTGGTCATGTCCGTCTGTCCGTCCTTCCGTCCGTCCGTCTGTCCGTCCGTCCGTCTGTCCGTCTGTCCGTCTGTATGAACGCACAGATCTCAGCTATTAAAAGAGTTTGATTCACCAGACTTGGTGGGAGTGTGCGTGTATTGAATACGCAGATCGAGTATATTTCAAACTTGATGTGCCACGCCCACCGCCTCCTCAAATCGATAAATGCGTATTTCGATTTTTTGCAAATAATTCAATAACGAAAAGAGATAATCGCACCAAATTTGGTAGGAGGGTGTCTTGCAACATTATGAGGAAGTTAGATTTTAAACTTTTGGATGCCACGCCCACCGCCTCTAAAAAACACATTTTTATAGTTTAAAAGAATACTAGGAAAGCTAGAAGCACCAAATTTGGAAGTAAGGTGCCTGGTAACATTACGCAGGCTGTGGAATTTCAATTTTTGGATGCCACGCCTACCGCCCCTAAAAATCGACTTTGTAAATCGGTAAATCAAATTATAGGAAAAGTAGAAAAGTTTCCGAAGTTTAGGTATTATTGTAGATAATAATAATATTGACCAACCCTATAAATTTAAATTCGATCGGAAAATAAACACAGAAGTTATAGGCACGAGAAGTTTCCCTCACAGCAGTAGAGGCCCGACGCCGACTGCGCACGCACAGTCGTCGCGTAGTCAGTGTGCAGTCGGCATGTGCCAGTAGCGTCAATGCATGTGTATTTGTCTTCGAAAATATGCGATGCGTTGTTATTCGCCGAATAAAAGTAATTAATATTAAGAATTATTTTTTAACAGCGAAAGGTAAATGGTATCTTACTGTCGAGTGCACTCGACTGTAGCTTTCTTCACTTGTTGTATCTAGCGCCTTCTAGTGGCGCCATCTATGATACATATCTGGCGCGTTAGAATCTGTCCATCCGTTATCGACTTCCAGTAAAATTGCATGACATTTTATCTATTGGAAGTGAAGTTATTGGGTTTTAAGTGTCAGTATGTTTTTGTCATCAGTGCGAAAATGAGCTTCGAACAAAGAGCCAAAATTAAATTTTGTTTAAAAATTGGTAAAACTTTTACCGAAACATTTCAATTTATGAAACAAGTTTATGGCGATGATTGCCTATCCCGTAGCAGAGTGCACGAGTGGTTTCAAAGATTTCAAAGTGGTCGTGAGGACATAAATGACGATGAACATGTGGGCCAACTAAAATCCGTGATCACCGAAAATTCCATCGAAACTGTGCGTGAATTCATAAAAAATCATTGAAATTCATGGAATTAGAATTGAATTTTGACCGAACATTTGGGCTCACAAATTGACTGACGTCCAAAAATTGCTCAGAATTCAACATTCGAAGGACATCATTAAAGAGGCAAAAAAAGACCCGAACTTCCTTTACAAGATTTTGACTGGTGACGAAACGTGGTGTTTTCAATATGATCCCGAAACGAAACGACAGAGTGCTGAATGGAAGGCGCCGGAGAAGCCGAAACCCAAAAAATCGAGCCTGGAGAAGTCAAAAGTGAAGACAATGCTGATATGTTTTTATGATTCCAAGGGTATTGTCCACAAAGAATTTGTTCCACCTGGCCAAAACGTTAATGCGGTATTCTATCTTGGAGTTTTGAAGCGTTTGGTGCGCCGTATTCGACGTGTTCGGCCCGAATATCGCGAAGATGAAAGTTGGCGTTTGTTGCACGATAATGCGCCGTCTCATCGATCGACGCTTGTGACTGCCTATTTGCCCAAAAATCACATTTTAATCATCAACCACTCCCCGTATTCACCTGATATGGCACCAACTTTTACCTTTTCGGAAAAATGCATCTGCCAATGAAAGGAAAGCGTTATGCAGACGTAGAGGCCATTCAAAAGGCTTGCACCGGCATACTGGCGGTCATACCAGGCAACGAGCTAAAACACTCGTTCGACATGCTTTTGGATCGTGCAAAAAGCTGTATTAAAGCAAAAGAAGACTATTTTGAATAAAATAAATTGATTTTGCCGAAAAAAACATTTGTGCTAGAATGTCCGAGTGTTACTCTTCCGATGTCAGTATAGAAAAGACTGACTCAAGGTCATAAATAAAACACTTGAGATAGGCTAGACCCAAACAACACGTAGGATTCCATTCCCACATGCAATGAGAATAACTGGGCCCCAGCGGTTCAACCTTACACGATGTGGGTAATTATATAATTTACCGATTTAAAATGGGTAAAAAATTGTATATTAACTTTGTGAAAATGTATGTTACAGGCAGAAGGAGGCATGGCGGACCATACAACGAATATATATTCTTGATCAGCATCAATAGCCAAGTCGATTTGGTCAAGTCCGTCTGTCTGTCCGTCTGTATGAACACACAGATCTTAGATAAAAAAGCTGAAGGCACCAGACTTGGTGGTGCCACGCCCACCGCCTGCGCAAATCGATAAATGCATTTTTCGATTTTTTGCAATTCATTCAATAACGAAATGGGATAAACGCACCAAATTTGGTAGGAGGGTGTCTTGCAACATTATGAAGAAGTTGGATTTTAGACTTTTGGATGCCACTCTCACTGCCTCTATAAAACGAAATTTTCGCCCACCGCCCCCATAAATCGTTCTTATTGAATTATAAGAAAAGTAGAGCTTACCTCAGTACTGAGCTACCCTATAAATTACAACCCGATCGGTCAATAAACAAATAAGTTTAAGGGGTCAGAATTCCCCATACAAAGTTGTGGGCGCTAGTGATTCCCAAATAAAACGTTGAACCGACGCAGCAGAGGGCCGGCGTCAATAAAAGCTTAATTTTCCGACCGTATTGCGTAACCCTGTCTGTTTTGGAGGTTAGAGGTTTGGCATGCTAATTTAAGAAATCGTGAGTTTGTGAAATCGAGACTGGTGCGGGCCAATTTTTTTTTATATAAATTGTTTTTTCTTTTACTATTTTTGCACTTTACTGAACATGGATGATGCAAAAAAAAGAAAGATCAATTGTTTTTAGCAATTCAAAAAGAAACCTGGACTGGGACTCGAATCTGGATAAAGAGTGATAAATGCATACGCACAGAAGTGCTGGCAAAACATCGGAGCACTATCGATACTATCGATTGTGGAACCATTTTTCAAGACATCGATTTTTTTTTTGCCCTATCGATGTTCTGTAACATTTTCTTATCTCTACTGATAATTGTGCGTTGCTGGTTTGGTGTAAGTAAGAGCGATCAAAAATAAACGAAACATACTTCTAATTTTGTGCTCGATTACAAAGATGGCAAACGCAGTAAAAAATGCAACGGGTAAGCATATTTTTCTGCTCTTGTCTATGATCTCGAAATTTACCTTTGTGTATGTATGTATGTGTATGTGTATTTGCAGAAAACCACATGGCGAACGATTCGGAGGAAGAAAAAATTTAATTTGTTTGTTCAAAAAATATTTGGTTATTTTATAATTTTGATTTTCCCAATCCCAATACAAATAGATACTATTTTTATATCATTTACCCATTGAAAATGGGTAAAAAATGGTATATTAACTTTGTGCAAATGTATGTAACATGCAGAAGGAGGTGTGGCAGACCATACAAAGTATAAATATTCTTGATCAGCATCAATAGCCGAGTCGATTTGGTCATGTCCGTCTGTCTGTCCGTCTGTCCGTCCGTCTGTCCGTCTGTCCGTCCGTCCGTTCGTCTGTCCGTCTGTATGAACGCACAGATCTCAGCTATTAAAAAAGCTAGCGATACCAGACATGGTGCCACGCCCACCGCCTCCGCAAATCGATAAATGCGTATTTCGATTTTTTGCAAATAATTCAATAACGAAAAGAGATAAACGCACCAAATTTGGTAGGAGGGTGTCTTGCAATATTATGCAGAAGTTAGATTTTAGACTTTTGGATGCCATGCCCACCGCCTCTAAAAAACACATTTTTATAGTTCAAAAGAACACTAGAAAAGCTAGAAGCACCAAATTGAATTGGAAGTAAGGTGCCTGGTAACATTACGGAGAATGTTTGATTTTCAATTTTTGGAAGCCACGCCCACCGCCCCCAAACTATTGCATTTTAAGAAAAGTAGGGAAATAACAAAACATTTTTTTTAGCACTCTTGTAGCTTACCATAGTACAGATCTACCCTATAAATTTCAATCCGATCGGACAATAAACAAAGAAATTATAGGAGTTTGAATCTCCCATATAAAGTTGTGGGCGCTTAGAATTTCAACTAAAATGTTGAACTGACGCAGCAGAAGGCCGGCATCAATAAAAGTCTCATTTGCCGATCGCACTGCGTAACTGTGTGTGGTCTGGATGGTTGCATAGAAGATTCTGGTGCGTGAGGTCGCGGATTCGAATCCTGCGCTGGACAATTTTTTTTTTTTTTATAATTTTGCACTATACTGAAAAATATAGTATGATATTTTTAATCAAATTGACGAACATAGAAGATGCAAAAAAAATAAGAAAAACCAAAAACTTGTTCTAAGCAATACAAAAAAAAGAAGCCTGCGCTGGGATTCGAACCGGGGACATTTAGTTATAGAACTGATAACTCTCACAACAAACCACAAACCAAACGAGGCACATTATCTGTTTCTGCTAAATACATATGTATGTATGTATTTATGTATAGAAATTATAGGCGCGAGAAGTTTTGCATACAGCAGCAGAGACGGAGCAGAGTCTCGGCGTCAATGCTTGCGCCGACTGCGAACGCATAATCGGCGTGCAGTCAGCGTGCAGTCGGCCTGTGCCATTAGCGTCAAATTGACGCCGTCAATGCATGTGTATTATTTGACTTCCAAAATTTGCGAAGCATTGTATTAGTTCGGCGAATAAAAGAAATTAATATTAAGAATTTGTTTTAACAGCCATAGGTAAATGGTATCTTACTGTCGAGTGCACTCGACTGTAGCTTTCTTCACTTGTTTCAAAATAAATTTTCGGATTGATAACTAGGTGGCGCCACCAGAAACAGTTATATCTAAAAAGTCCAGTCTGTTAAAGTATACCAGGGCGACGGAGAAAATTAATTGAGCTAAACCTTTAAGAGGGGTGGACTACACGACACATTTGAATTAAAATAAAAGACTTTGTCAAATGGCAAGCAAAAAAAAAAACTCAAAAGAACCGAATCTCTATTTTAGCTATAAACAAAACTAAACGGAATTGAAAATGAACATAGAAACAGACAATGTGATTTCAGATCCGAATGTGAACATAACGAATGCGGTCGCGGAGTTGGTTGAGTTAAAAGTAAGCAGTTCGAATAGTTGAGTAAATAGTTTTAACACTCGAGGCTCGGGGCAGGCGAAGGCGATTGAAAGGCGTCGATGTCAGCGAACGGATTCTCATGTCCGCATTTTCAACTACATTCCGACGTTTGTTTTCCTCAGGCATCCACTCACCCCGTGACCTACCCTGCCCTCACACACTAACCTTTTGAAGAGCCTTGCCTTGAGCAGGTGAGAGGAGAACGCTAATGAATGTGAGCTAAGTTAAGCTGAGCTGAGCTTGGGTCAGGAGCAACTCGTCAGGCAACAACAAGAAGAGTCTTTTGGGTACAGAGAAATCGCTTGGATACAAATTACGCTGAAAAACAATCACACATAAGTGCAATACATATACAAACAAGTTTATTGCTTTTCCTGTTTTCTTCGCTGTCTCCACGTTCCAGTTAATCAGCGCGAAGCTTCCTGGCGGAAGGATGCAGCAAAATGGCTGAACAGTAAAATGAATGCTTAAATGGAAGCTGTTTAAGTGCAACTGCAATTGCAATGGCAACGCCCTCAGCACTAGAGTAATAGCAGAAAAGTTTTTTTATGAGGGATATTACGTATGGACGCCCGTAACTCCCTTCGCCGGAGTACACGCCCGTATGATAGACACCAGACTTGGCACTAGTGCAAACTCACACACATAGGAGCAGTGGGGAATAGCAACATTTTCAGAATTGTGAACTACATTTACCGTAAGAAGTCGGGTTATACATATGTTTATAATCTTGTTATAATGCGCAGTATACCTCGCTCTGCCACCAACCCGTCCTCCATTCTCTCCACGCCACACTATTGTGACTGTGTAAGAAGGGCTTTGTCGAGCCAAAAAAACAAGAGATAAATATACAAATAAGAGAAAGTTCTATTTTCTGTTTACATAAAGGCTGAAAAGTTCATATTGTAGCCCTGTGTAATACTGTAAATTATTTATCAAGGCTATACCCAGAGTTTTGCCTGACAGTCTGCTTCTACATGACCCAATATATGGCTTCCTAAATATAAATAGATAATGTTTTACTGGGACGCATTTTATTATGAAAGCAGCATATTTCAAGGTTTCAGATCATTATTGAATTTTTTAGAATACCCCATTTAATTCTTAAAGCTTAAATTCGACATTACGAAATTTGTATAAGCTCTAAAATTATTTTTGGAGATGTAGTATCATTACGGAATCGCATAAATTTTTTCAGTCGTATAGATGCTATGTGTCTATAGGTCATATTAATTTTATAGATCATATATGGAAGTCTCAGAGATTTTATGTTTCGTATACCTCATCGTATCGGTTGCATTGATCTTAGTTGCTGAATAAATCGCATACAAAATGTACTATGGTATGAAAAATTTAATTTAGATTGTTGGGAAAGTATAAGTGTCCATGTCTTATAAGATAAGGTCAGACAACTTATACAAGCTGCATACATCGTATAGGTTTATAGATCATAGTGATCGTACCGGTCGTATAACTCATATCAGCTACAAAAATCGTAAGGATCTCACAACTGGTACGTTTTGATAAGCTCAATACACACTTTCCAAGTTCAATAAAATTATATACGACATATTATTTCACAATTCCAAAGCGTTGTTAATTAGCATTTCATCGCCTTCAAGGGTTTCAGCCGGCCTGTTGCATTGGGTTTTCAATCGATATATTTACTGCTGTGAATACCAATGAGATTGAATGAATAGTTAATTTCGCAATACATTTCTGCCATCGTAATCAATAACTATTGCTTTTCGATCCCCAAATTTTCTGCATTTAGCCACAGTTGGAAAATAACCTGGAGCACGGAGCAATCATAAAATAAAATCATAAATAAATATCATAAGTGACATGGGAGTGATACAAAAAAACTTTTATTATACCATTCACCCATTGAAAATGGGTATATTTACTTTGTGAAAATTTATGTAACAGACAGAAGGAGGCGTGGCAGACCATACAAAGTATACATATTATTGATCAGCATCAATAGCCGAGTCGATTTGGTTATGTCTGCCTGTCTATCTTTCTGTTCGTCCGTCCGTCTGTATGAACACACAGATCTCAGCTTTTAAAAGAGAGGCACCAGACTTGGTGGGAATGTGCGTGTATTGTATAAGTTAACAAATAAGACTAGCATTTACTTATGTCAACAAACTGCAGCGCTCATCGGCGATAACCAGATACTTCTGTTGTGTAACAACATAGTATGCGATTATCGCATGCAATTATTAGTCACCACCGTACTGATACTAATGCAAAAGAATTTCTTTAGCCTAAGCTTAAGAATAATTGTACAAAGTCTATTTTTAAGTTTCGGTCACACTTGATCCGTCTAATTTTCTTGCGCACATGTTCTCTTCTGAATAAACGCTTGTCTGAAGCACATGCAAATAATCAACCGTAATCATCGCCACCTGGAATTTACTGCGCCTGCAACGCCGAACCACCAAAAAGGAGGCCAGTGATTGGAGAGCATAGCTTCTCCTAACCTAATCAGCAGCAATCTTCACCATCTGGAGCTACTATACTTGCAACGCCGACTCACCAGGGAGTGACCGACAAGGCAACTACAGTCTGCCTGAGATCCAACGCAATTCTAACGAGGAGACAGATCTGGCGGATAATTTATTTTATACGCAGATCGAGTTTATTTCAAACTTGATGTGCCATGCCCACCGAATCCGTAAATCGATAAATTGGTTTTTCGATTTTTTGCAAATAATTCAATAAAGAAAAGAGATAAACGCACCAAATTTGGTAGGAGAGTGTCTTGCCACATTATGCAGGAGTTGGATTTTAGACTTTTGGATGCCACGCCCACCGTCTCCAGAAAAAACATTTTTATAGTTTCAAAGAACACTAGAAAAGCTAAAAGCACCAAACTTGATAGTAAGGTGCCTGGTAACATAGCGCAGAATGCAGATCTTCAAATTTTGGATGCCACGCCCACCGCTCCCGAAAATCGATTTTGTGAAATGGAAAATCAAATTATAGGAAACGTAGAAAAGTTTCTGATTTTTTTTAAATTATTATTGTAGATAATAATAATATCGACCAACCCGATTTAAATCCGATCGGACAATAAACACAGAAGCACGAGAAGTTTCCCTTACAGCAGTTTAGGCCCGATGCCGACTGAGCACGCACAGTCGTCGTGTAGTCAGCATGCAGTCGGCATGTGCTATTAGCGTCAATGCATGTGTCTTCGAAAATATGCGATGCATTGCTATTAATTCGCCGAATAAAAGTAATTAATATTAAGAATTACTTTTTAACAGCCATAGATAAGTGGTATCTTACTGTCGCGTGCACTCGACTGTAGATTTCTTCACTTGTTATACCATTTACCCATTGAAAATGGGTAAAAAATGGTATATTAACTTTGTGCAAATGTATGTAACAGGCAGAAGGAGGCGTGGCAGACCATACAAAGTATATATATTGTTGATCAGCATCAATAGCCGAGTCGATTTGGTCATGTCCGTCTGTCTGTCCGTCTGTATGAACACACAGATCTCAGCTATTAAAAGAGCTAGAGGCACCAGACTTGGTGGGAGTGTGCGTGTATTGAATACGCAGATCGAGTTTATTTCAAACTTGATGTGCCACGCCCACCGCCTCCGCAAATCGATAAATGCGTATTTCGATTTTTTCCAAATAATTCAATAACGAAAAGAGATAATCGCACCAAATTTGGTAGGAGGGTGTCTTGCAACATTATGCAGAAGTTGGATTTAAAAATTTTGGATGCCACGTCCTCCGCCTCTAAAAAACACATTTTTATAGTTCAAAAGAAAACTAGAAAATCTAAAAGCGCCAAATTTGAAGGTAAGGTGCCTGGTAACATTACGGAAAATGTTTGATTTTCAACTTTTGGATGCCACGCCCACCGCCCCCAAACTATTGAATTTAAAGAAAAGTAGGGAAATAACAAAACATTTTAACACTCTTGTAGCTTACCATAGTACAGATCTACCCTATAAATTTCAATCCGATCGGACAATAAGCAAAGAAGTTATAGGAGTTTGAATCTCCCATATAAAGTTGTGGGCGCTTATAATTCCAACTAAAATGTTGAACTGACGCAGCAGAAGGCCGGCATCAATAAAAGTCTCATTTGCCGATCGCTCCGCGTAACTGTGTGTGGTCTAGATGGTTGCATGGTGCGTGTGGTCGCGGGTTCGAATCCAAAAACGGGCAATTTTTTTTTTTTTTTTTGCCGATCGCACTGCGTAACTGTGTGTGGTCTTGATGGTTGGCTCGCAAGTTTCTGATGCGTGAGGTCGCGGGTTCGAATCCTGCGCTGGGCAATTTGAAAAATATATTATGCAAAAAAAATAAGAAGAACCAAAAACTTTTTCTAAGCAATACAAAAAAAGAAGACTGCGCTGGGATTCGAACCGGGGACATTTAGTTATAGAGCTGACAACTCTCACAACAAACCACTGAAGCACATAGTCTGTTCCTAGGCGCGAGAAGTTTTGCATACAGCAGCAGAGACGGAGCAGAGGCTCGGCTTCAATGCTTGCGCCGACTGCGCACGCACAATCGGCGTGCAGTCGGCATGTGCCATTAGCGTCAATGCATGTGTATTTAATTTCGGAAATATGCGATGCGTTGTTATTAATTCGAATAAAAGTAATTAATATTAAGAATTATTTTTAGCAGCCAAAGGTAAATTATAACTTACTGTCGAGTGCACTCGACTGTAGCTTTCTTCAATTTTTATTTTTTAATAACAAAGAAGTTATAGGAGTTCGAATTCCCCATACAAAGTTATGGGCGCTAGCGATTCTTAACCAAAACGTTAAATCGACGTAGTAGAGGGCCCGCGTCAATAAAAGCCTAATTTGCCGATCGCATGGCGTAAACTTGTGTGGTCTAGTGGTTAGAGGTCCGACTCGTAAGTTACAAAGTTCGTGAGAGTTCTTGGGTTCGAATCTGGCGCGGGGCGATTTTTTTTTCTTAATGTAAATTGCTTTTTTTTTATTTTTATACCATTTATTTTATTTTGTATTATTTCTTCGAATAGGGTAAATGGTATCTTACAGTCGCGCGCGCTCGACTGTAGCTTTCCTTACTTGTTATATCTAAATTTGTCTTTCATCCCAGAGGGAAAAGAACAAATTGTAAGTGATTATTCTCAATAATGTGATTGCATCTTTGTAATCCTTGTATTAACTGATCTCAATAAACTTAAATGGCAACTAAACTTCGCCATATTGGTGACCCCGACGTGATATCACAATAAAATTATTTATTGTACGGGTTCACAATCAGAATTTGTGCATCGAATGAGCAGACGCCAGTATGATTTGCGAAAATTAAGCACGACGCGACTAAATTTCTACGAAGAGAGCGGTCCTTCCGCGCCATTCATCATGCCGGATTCAAACGCTGATTTAACAATTCAATTCCGAGACCTGCAGCAGCAATTCGAAGAATTTCGGATAAATGTACCTGGCAACCGGATTGAGACTACTCGCATGCACTTGTCCACTTGTCCAAATTCGCACTTAGCAACTCTCAACTATGGTTTGCGCAAGTGGAGCGGTCATTTCGATTGCACCAGATCACCAAGTTCGATCTTGTGACCCTTCACCTGGAGGAGGATGTAGCCATGGCAGTGGACGATTTAGTCAGTCGACTACCCAACGAAGACAAGCAATTAAAAACCGACTACTACAAAAATTTGCGGAATCCTCAGAGTCGAAACCACGCCGACTCCTGCAGGGTGGAGGTACGTCTGGTCTGTAACCATCTGATATCCTGGCCAACATGCGACGACTCGCGCCAGACCCGGGCAGCGAGAACATTGTTCTCACGTTTTTTCTACAGAAACGCCGGCGTCAATCCGCCCTACTCTTTCAATCTGGGAAGAGACCGATTAGGTTAAGCTCGCTAAGATCGCAGACAAGATGCTCGAAGCGTCAAACCAAAACGCTACTTTTGAAATGAACACAAACACCACGACTGCAGCGAGCCCATCTGTTTGCGAAACTTCCGCCGAATACCTTTTGAAAAAAGAACAACGACAACTTCCGTATAGCATCCCAGAAGATTGACATATTGCAGAAGGATGTCAACCGTCTTCAGCTCCAAGGACGCGCACGCAGTCCATCACGTGGCCGCGTGCAAACTGGAAGTTCGACTCAGAACGCATCCGATCCTCGTCTTTAAACTAGAAAAGCTGTCGCCCGGCGCGCTGACCGGCGGCAGCACGAAAATATCCAATGAGCCCACAGTTCAGCCAGTTGTTCTACTGGAGCAGCGCCTACACGTCACCGATCGCACATCTCACATCCGTTTCCTCATTAATTCTGGATCGATGGTTTCCGTCAAACCACGTACACTGGTTAGGCAGAAAACCACTCTGAGCGATTTGACACTGTACGCAGCGAACCAGAAAGCCATTCACACTTATGGAAAGTACGTCGAAAGTACATATGGCCGTTCATCATCGCTGACGTTCACACTGCCATAATTGGAGCAGACTTCTTGAGCATTTTCCAACTGCTCATTGATCTGAAAAACCAACGATGAATCGACTCAATCACCTGGCTATCAACACCAGCACACTGCACTGTGCAGTGTATGTCCAGATTTCAAAAACTTCGCCATATAGTCACTATTTATACCATTTGCCCATTGAAAATGGGTAAAAAATGGTATATTAACTTTGTGCAAATGTATGTAACAGGCAGAAGGAGGCGTGGCAGACCATACAAAGTATATATATTATTGATCAGCATCAATAGCCGAGTCGATTTGGTCATGTCCGTCTGTCTGTCCGTCTGTATGAACGCACAGATCTCAGCTATTAAAAGAGCTAGAGTCACCAGACTTGTTGGGAGTGTGCGTGTATTGAATACGCAGAGTTTATTTCAAACTTGATGTGCCACGCCCACCGCCTCCTCAAATCGATAAATGCGTATTTCGATTTTTTTCAAATAATTTTTTTAATTTTTTCAAAATAAAAGCTAGAAGCTTTTCTAGTGTTCTTTTAAAATATAACAAGTGAAGAAAGCTACAGTCGAGTGCACTCGACAGTAAGATATCATTTACCTTTCGCTGTTAAAAACTAATTCTTAATATTAATTACTTTTATTCGGCGAATAACAACGCATCGCATATTTTCGAGGACAAATTCACATGCATTGACGCTAATGGCACATGCCGACTGCACACTGACTACACGACGACTGTGCGTGCGCAGTCGGCGTGCGCAGTCGGCGTCGGCGTCGGCGTCGGGCCTCTACTGCTGTGAGCGAAACTTCTCGTGTCTATAACTTCTGTGTTTATTGTCGGATCGGATTTAATAGGATTGGATTTTATAGGGTTGGTCAATATTATTATTATCTACAATAATACCAAAAAAAAATGTCGGAAACTTTTCTACTTTTCCTATAATTTGATTTACCGATTTACAACATCGATTTTTGGGGGCGGTAGGCGTGGCATCCAAAAGTTGAAATTCCGCATTCTCCGTAATGTTACCAGGCACCTTACTTCCAAATTTGGTGCTTCTAGCTTTTCTAGTGTTCTTTTAAACTATACAAATTTGTTTTTTAGAGGCGGTGGGCGTGGCATCCAAAAGTCTAAAATCCAACTTCTGCATAATGTTGCAAGACAACCCCCTACCAAATTTGGTGCGTTTATCTCTTTTCGTTATTGAATTATTTGGAAAAAATCGAAATACGCATTTATCGATTTGCGGAGGCGGTGGGCGTGGCACATCAAGTTTGAAATAAACTTCTTGTGTGTATTGAATACACGCACACTCGCACCAAGTCTGGTGCCTCTAGCTCTTTTAATAGCTGAGATCTGTGTGTTCATACAGACGGACAGACGGACAGCCGGACAGACGGACAGACAGACGGACATGACCAAATCGACTCGGCTATTGATGCTGATCAAGAATATATATACTTTGTATGGTCTGCCACGCCTCCTTCTGCCTGTTACATACATTTGCACAAATTAATATACCATTTTTACCCATTTTTGATGGGTAAATGGTATAAAAAAATTAATTTTATGCTATTTTATCGAAAACCGGTTTTACTATCAGCTGATTGTCCAAACTTTACGACGCAATATAGTCTGCTTGGTATTTCTAACGCGACTTTCTAAAAATATAATGACAAAAGCGAATTCATATTTATGCACTTTCAAATTGTTTCAAAGGTTTCAAATAAGATGAAACGACGCATAGCAGAGATTGCGATTCGGGACGTGTCTGCTGCATCTGTTTTACGGATATCTGATTTCCAGTTAACCAAAGACCAATATTGAATGTTACGTACATTTATTAACTCGAAAGTATCATTTCAATTGTTGCCCACTAGAGACAACCATTTCTTTACTAACTAAAAAAATTTAAAAATTATTTACCATATATGATTTTGTTATATTGTTCGTTTTCTGTTTAGAGATATTTAACCCTTTTTTTGTTATCATAACTTTTTTGAGGAGGTTGGCATGGGAATGAAGTTAAGCAATCACTCCAATATATTTGTATTATAGTTCTATGTTTGTACATAACTTACGGTATAAATATTAGCCTGATCTGACCACATGAAGTATTTATGGCCGGTTCCAACAAACCCGACCAATGCATTGCAATGTGCAGTGTTTGGCCCTTTTTAAATGTATCAAACCGGAATTTTTGGGTCTATATGTGACAATGGTTGAAACATGGATCTATCACTTTACTCCGGAATCAAAGCGATCGTCATCTGAGTTGACAGCAACTGGTGAAAGAAACTAGTGTAACCAAACGACCGCATATGGCAAAGAAAAAAACGTTGTTCCATTAAGACAACGCACAAATCAGTCAGCATGTCACAAATCAGTCAAAACAATCGCAAAACTACATGAATTGAACTTCGAATTGCTTCCACATTCACTGTATTCACCAGGTTTGACTCCCAGCGACTACAGGATGTTCGCTGAAAAAAATGATTGCCGGTAATAAATTTTGCAAGAATAAAGATGAATTATATAGAATTGGTATTGAAATGTTAGAGTGGCGCTGGAAGGATTGAGTTGGTTTTGGTGGAAATTACATTACTGAATAAAGCTTATCTTAAACAAAACAAAGCTGGGTTTTTTAGTTAGGCCCGCGACTTGTATGATGCCTTGGCACTTGACTCTGCCGCCCGACAAGTAAAATTGATATACTCGTATGTGTAAGAGTTCCCACTTGTAGAAAGTTCTTTGAAATGCAATCAAAGCGCTTTAATGGTTCCAGACCTAACAAACTATAATATATATTGTATATATCCAAATAAGACTTTGAAATGTTATGGACACTTGACTCTGATGTCCGAAAAGTTCAGTTGAGCTCAGCGCTGAATTGTAGGTGTTGAGCTGTAGGTGCACTTATTGTGCAAGGAATGCTTTGTAATGTAATTAATGCGGACTTATCTCTCACCTTATACAAAGAATCAATTGAAATAAGAAAGCATTCGTAATAAAAATATAGTTGGGCTTCTCTAAGTCTTCATAAGTAGGTGTTCCCACTTACTGTGTAGGGAGTACTTTGATTTTTGATTACTTATTACTTATTACCTTTTAAAAACGATCTATATAAAATCCAAAGAGTCAGTTAACTACGACCTTTGATAAATAGTCTAGTTCAGTTCGGACGACTTCGCAGATCTATGTATGTGTTCGCACTTGTCATGGGAGGTTCCTGGTAAGAATGTGTATGAGTTTTCTCAGTTTCGGCTTGCTCGATTGTTTTCGTAAAGCTCTTATTTCATATTCTCAACTTGAGTTGCTCCAAAGTTCTCGCCGGTTCGCACCCGCGTCGCCTCGTGTCGCATTTTGCTGACGACATTGTGCTGCTCTTTAATAAACTGTGGAAAAACCTTGATGTCCCCCTGTCTTTCTGCCTCCTGCTCCCAAGCGTCTCGCGATTGCCATTTATTTTTATTGTCACACTTACCAGCTGTTATCTGCTACTTAGCGCTCTATAAGTATGTGAGCTCGTCTGTGTGTACGTGGGAGAGTATATTAACTCGAGATTAATAACTCGAGAACGGAGCAAGGTATTTTGATTTGGTTTTCTGCATTAAGTTTTAACAAGTAAATGGTATGAGTTTAAAGAAAAAATAGGCGTATCAACGCCTTCCTTTTACCCTACAAAATATTTTTCCAATTCAATTTTATTTAAAAATAATATTCATTAAATTATTTTCATGACCAGAAATATAAATTTCATTAATCGACCATTTGCGACCCTTTTAATTAACTCTTTCCATTAATTTTCAGCATTTAATTACTAACAGCTCTAAGTCAAGTCCTGACTTCAGAAATGTCCTCAATTCCGTTTAATTTCCCGAAAAATAGTCTTGAAAAATCTGTTTTTGTTTTATTAAACTCAATTAATTTGAATTGGAATGTTGTTAGCGTTTTTTATACCATTTACCCATTGCAAATGGTTAAAAAAGGTATATTAACTTTGTGAAAATGTATGTAACAGGCAGAAGGAGGCGTGGCAGACCATAGAAAGTATATATATTCTTGATCAGCATCAATAGCCGAGTCGATTTGGTCTATGAACGCTCAGATCTCAGCTATTATGGTAAAAAAGTAGAGACACCAGACTTGGTGGGAGTGCGCGTGTATTGTATACGCAGATCGAGTTTATTTCAAACTTGATGTGCCATGCCCACCGCTTCCGTAAATCGATAAATTCGTTTTTCGATTTTTTGCCAATAATTCAATAACGAAAAGAGATAAACGCACCAAATTTGGTCGGAGAGTGTCTTGCAGCATTATGCAGAAGTTGGATTTTAGACTTTTGGATGCCACAACCACTGCCTCACATTTTTATAGTTTAAAAGAACACTAGAAAAGCTAAAATCACCAAATTAAAAAGTAAGATGCCCGGTAATATTACGAAGAATACGTATTTTCAAATTTTGGATGCCAAGCCCACCGCCCCCAAAAATCGATTTTGTAAAACGATAAAGCAATTTATAGGAAAAGAAGAAAAGTTTTTTATTTAGTATTATTGTGGATAATAATAATATCGGCCAACCCTATAAATTTAAATCCGATCGGACAATAAACACAAAAGTTATAGGCACGAGAAGTTTCTCTTATAGCAGCAGAGTCCCGACGCCGACTCCGAACGCACAATCGCCGTGCAAGCAGCGTGCAGTCGGCATGTGCCATTAGCGTCAATGCATGTGTAGTTCACTTCGAAAATATGCGGTGCGTTGTTAATAGTTCACCGAATAAAAGTAATTTATATTAAGAATTATATTTTGACAGCCATAGGTATCTTACTGTCGAGTGCATTCGACTGTAGCTTTTTGAACTTGTTTCATATTAATGTTTGAAATTGGTAAAAAAAAGTAATTCTTTTGAAGTGTCAGGTTATGCCCTATAAAATTGAATAACACGATAAGTCGCAAAAAGAGTGCTTTATGTTTACATACATTTCATTAAAAACTGATAACTCAACTCAAATTAATCATTTTCGTTGGTGGACTCTGCTGGACTCGCTATGTTTCGCCATTCAAAGTTCAGTTTTATTCAGCACTGTATAGATATGAGATTTCATTTATTACAGCATAGTGCAAACTCCACTTAATGATATTAATAAATGAAAAACCAAAACAATCTAATTTTGTTCGATTTTTCTCGATTTGAAATTAGTTGAAAAATTCATGATTTTATGAGCACGTTTATTTCGTTCGAAACACCTGTGTTCGATCTATCTATCGTCTTTCCTTGTATGCAACATTGCAGATTGATCTCTTGTGAAAACTTTGCACTAAAGTGGTCCAATTTACCATAGTGCACTGGCGAAACGTTTTAGCTTGTCGTTTGCTTTCTATAAATGCCTCTCTTGCGAATGCGGTTGTGTGTACGTGTGTGAAAGCGCGAGTTACTGGATGTGTGTATGTAAGGAGCACTTTAATCAGCGTTACCAGTTGCAAAGACAGACAGAACACGAAAAAGATGCTGAGTCGGTGAGCCCTTGGTAATGCAACCAGGTGAGCCCAAATCCATGAGACGGCGGGAGAAGCGAAGCAGGACGAGAGGGTAAATGTCACTGTCTTCTTCTCTTGCTGTGGTTGTTATTCTTCTGCCTCTTATGTTATTTTTGCTGCTATTGTGCCTACTGTCGATTGCTGCCCCCGCTTGTTGCTGATGTTTTTGCTGTTGCTCTTGCTGCTACTGTTGCATTAGCCTGTCTATCAAATTTTATCCAACACTTGTAGGCGGCCTGTAGGCCATAAAATGGTCTATTTACAGACCGTTGGAGCTCTGTATATGCAAATAATTTTTAAGTCTGTGTGTATGTGATTGTGTGTATGCCTAACTGATTGACGGTATCTCCGCTGTTTTATGTTCCTTTTATGACCAGTCGTAAGCAATGCATCGATACCCTTTCCTTACCCCAACCTTGAATACTCTCAATTTAGTGTGTGTATGGGTGTGTGTGTCTTTGCCATTTACACTCCATTTTTGGGGACCTTAATTTCGCACACTTTCCTTCAATTTGGTCGCCAGCTGCTTTTGGGTTTATTTCGCGTTTTGCATTTTATTGTGCCAAATTGATGGCGACTTTATGGCCCGACTGGATTTTTGGCATAAACTCAACTTTATGCAGCACCCAAAAAAAGCTGCACCTAGACAGAGAGAACGATTGATACATATGCTGCTGCGAGCATCAGTCAATTTCCCAAGATAGACAAGACGCTCGCTGGGAAAAGTTTTAATTTTTTTTAGAAGCCCTGACTGAGAACGACGACGACTTTTGTGACGTGAGCTCTGCGTGGATTTTCTTATTTGTCGAGTATCTACTAAAGTTGCGTGTGAACTTGGAGCTGAAATCAGTTCGACTATATGCGATATCCTCAATTATGTATGCATAGTTCCACTTCGAGTGCGAGTTCAAACTCGAGCTGCTCTCGCATTAAAATCGCATTGACCCACAGTCTAGTTCGATTTCAATACCCTCCTCTCCCTCCACGTAAGCGAACTTTAGGGAAACTCGACAGACGGAATTCAATTTATGGTTTCAACTTTGAGTGAAATTCGGGCGTGTATAAGTTCGACACCGAAAAGTATGCTACAGTTTTGCATGAACGTGAATTCGAACTGTTCCCTGTGGAATGGCCCGGAGATGAAGCGACGGCTCTTTTAGTCGACTACACGTGTCGCCGATTACTTCCCTTGCAGCCCGATCACAGACACACACACGTTTAAACAAACTCATGCAACGGGAACACTTACGAGTAAAATAAATTCCACTTGAAGCATATGGGCAACACTTTCATCTGGCTTGCAGCTCATGCACGCGGCTCGAACTGTTTACATTTCACTTGTTTTGCCGTTCAGCGCAGCAACAAAAACAAAAACAAAATTCAAAAACAACTCTAATTGAGGGTCGCACGTGAGACGCGAAACGGAACGAGGGTCGAACCCAAAACGGGAACGCAACTGCAATTGGCGCTGATAACGAGGTGCGCTTCACTGCTGTCACCGCTCAGTCACTATGCCCCGTCCACCGCTCACTGTTTAGCAGTTTAAGTTACAGTTGGGGCTCTCTGTGCTGGCAGTCCGACGCGCGTCGCGTGGCATCAACCGTTGTCTTTGATATCCTGAACGAAACTGAAGCGGAGCAGCGCCGCGCGCTAAACTCGGCCAATGGTGCGGCTTCCTATGCTTGGCTGCGCCTGTGTGTGTAAAAAAAGCTGTGCTTATCCTTAAGTTCCACATGTACACGCATACGCGCACCTTTGCCACATTGCCAGGTCGAAGCTGGCGTCCTCTTCCTACACGACGCCGATGCTTTTCTGTCGGCCCACCAGTTCGGCTAACTTTGAATCCCCTTCGACTCCCCTCGGCAAGGAGCGTGTGGAATCCATTTGTGGGGCGCAAGCGTCGACTGCGGCAAGTGGGGGCCATGTGTGGATGCCATTCGCATCAGAGATGCAAACAATTTCGATAGGCATGAACAGGTGAAAGGTGAGAAATTTTTAAATTTTATTTCGCACAATGAAAAACTGCTCCGGACAACAAACTATCGATTCAAACCGCTTACCGCTTGGCTAAGGCGTTCAGGGGTAGTTTTGTCACCGAAACACCCAAGCCCGCCGAACGTCCAATGACCGTGGATACGGATAAAATCGTGGATCGAGAGCGTCATGTGACTATTAGAAGCATCGCAGAGGAGCTGCAACTAAACCAAATAAATAATCGTCAAAAACAATATAGAAATCGGTATGCCATTAACAAAACATTCCAAACAGTCTTACTACTGTGAGCAAAAAGTAAGGTGAATTTTCAATTTAAAATTCGCAGGCTTAAGATGGCGAACTAGTTCTTTTTTTCTCGAGTTGGCAGGACTGTTTGTTTTCGTTTACCAAACGATCAAGAGTGCATTTGGCGATTTTTACAATGTCTGATATAATTGAACAGAGAAGTGCCATCATATTTTGTTTGCGGCATGAAATTTCGGCTGCGACAACGTTGAGGAAGTTTGGGGATGGCCTTTGGTGATTCTACCCTGCCCCAGAAAAATGTTTATAAGTGTTACAAAGACTTCAAAGAGGGTCGGGAACGTGTTGATGACTTGGAGCGCTCCGGACGACCATCGACGTCAACAGATGACCAACACGTCAATGAAGTGAAGGAATTAGTGCTCAAAATTGTCGGTTGACTATTAGAGACCTCACTAATATGATCGGAATATCAGAAGGATCTGTGAAAACCATTTTGAAAGACCGTTTGGGCCTATGAAATGTCAAATCTCCTTTTGGTACCGAAAACGTCGCACACTGCACTCGTTCTTCGTGACCATTTCGCCAAGAATTCGACGCATATCGTTCCGCAACCACCGTATTCTTTTGATTTGGCTCCGTGTGACATCTGGCTATTCCCAAAACTCAAGATACCACTCCGGGGAACGCGTTTCGAGTTGATTGAAGAGATAAAAGAAAAATCGACGAGGGCGCTCATGGGTATACCGGAAAGGGACTATTTGGCCTGCTTAGAGGATTTGAAAAAACGTTGGCATAAGTGTATTTTATCGGGAGGGGATTACTTTGAAGGAGATGAAATTGATTTAGGAGAATAAATAAAGAATTTTGACTTTACAAAAATATTTACCTTACTTTTTGCCCACAGTAGTATTTTAGGTAGTATGATTTGCTCATTTGCGTTCTCTACAAAAGTCTGAAGATTTGGGGTTTTTGTATGAGCAGAAGTTGATAAAGACCACCGTTTTGATGTAGCTATTTTGAATTTCACATCAATTTACACGTGCACGCATTACATAGATATAAAATAAATACTACAATTAATACTAAAAGTCGCTTTGTTTTTATCTTACAAAAAAATTTCATGTTTTTTGTATATTCGACCGGATAAAAAGAACATCGCCTTAATTGATTTTAAGCTAAGCTGCACTCGTCTGCAGCTTTCTTCGCTTGCTTAAATTATGAATCGATAACTTAAAGTCAATTAAGGCGATGTTCTTTTTATCCGGTCGAATATACAAAAAAGCAGCTACTATTCATCCAATTTGGAAAACTATTACACATTTAAAATACTTGTACCACTGTTTGATGAATTATTATCAACGCCTCCTTTGACCTATTATATAAATTTGCAAAAAGTGTATACACTTTTTTCCGATTATAAATGGTTGAATGTATGAAAAACAATAAAATAAACTTATAGACTTGGAATTAAAGTATTCACAAGTGAAGGAAGCTACAGTTGAGTGCACTCGACAGTAAGATACCATTTACCTTTGGCTGTTAAAAAATAACTCTTAATATTAATTATAACGCATCGCATATTTCGGAAGTCAAATACACATGCATTGACGCTAGTGCTCGCAAATAATCAATGTTTGCCTTTATCGATTTATTCGATGTTTTCACGGAAAAACATCGATAATATCGATGTTTTTATTCAAAAATTAAATTTTATTGATTTGTTTCTTTACCTTAATATTCAATATTGTTTTAAATGTAAAAAATCGTATCTATATGTATTGGTATTAGAAAAATCAAAATAATAAAATAACCAAATGTTTTTAACAATTACATTTCTTCTTCGTTCGAATCGTTCGCCATGTGGTATTCTGCAAGCACACATACACATACATACACAAAAGTAAATTTCGAGATCATAGACAAGAGCAGAAAAATATGCTAACCCTTTGCATTTTTAACTGTGTTTTCCATCTTTGTAATCGAGCACCAAAATAAGTATATAAATATAAGTATAAGTATAAGTAATAAGTATTTTTCGCTTACTTTCACCAAACCAACAACGCACAATTTTCAGTAGAGATAAGAAAATGTTACAGAACATCGAATAGTTAAAGTTTAGCAACCTTAATTCAGAAATTGTATTTATTTTTTTTTTTACCTCTTAATATTCGCGACATAAATGCTTATTCCAGCATATAAATAATTTTCGCTAATTTCGGGTTGCTTCCTCGTTAATACATTTCGTCGGCTAGACAACAGAGGTCAGCTGATCACACGCAAGTGCTTATATGCACATTTTGTGTGTGAACCATAAGTAAAGGCTGAATACGAATAAGAAAAGAAGTAAAAGCACGCGAATGTGCCAAAAGGAATTGTCTTGTTGTTGCATTCACACAAAAACTTCTTCTTCCTGCTTAGCATGTACTTTTACCCTATAGCCCAAGCTTACTTAAGCGTCTATTTTCAGCTCTTTATATTTGTTACTCAATGTGTGCTTTTTCCCTATAGCCCAATGTGCGCGTCGCGTTTGAACTTTTTTGAGTTTCACTTGAGCGTCTATTTTCAGCTATTTATACTGGTTACTCAATGTCTGTTGCGAGCCAAACCTCTAACCACCAGACCACACAGGGTTACACAACGCGATCGGAAAATGAAGCTTTTACTGACTCCGGCCCTCTGCTGCGTCGGTTCAACGTTTTACCATAGTTGGGAATCACTAGCGCCCATAACTTTTTGTGGGGAATCCTAGCTTCTGTAACTTCTTTGTTTATTGTCCGATCGGGTTGTAATTTATAGGGTAGATCAGTACTATGGCAAGCTAAAAAATATTATTTCTCTACTTTTCTTATTATTCAATAAAAACGTGTTATGGGGGCGGTGGGCGTGGCATCCAATGTTTGAAAATCCGCATTTTGCGTAATGTTACCAGAGACTTTACTTTCGAATTTGGTGCTCCTAGCTTTTCTAGTGTTCTTATAATCAAAAAAATTCCTTTTATAGGGGCAGTGTGCGTGGCATCCAAAAGTCTAAGATCTAACTTCTGCATAATGTTGCAAGACACCCTCCTACCAAATTTGGTGCGTTTATTTCTTTTCGTTATTGAATTATTTGCAAAAATTCGAAAAACGCATTTATCGATTTGTGGAGGCGGTGGGCGTTGCTGATCAAGTTTGAAATAAACTTCTTGTGTGTATTGAATACACGCACACTCCCACCAAGTCTGGTGCCTCTAGCTCTTTTAATAGCTGAGATCTGTGCGTTCATACAGACGGAAAAACGGACATCCAGGCGGACATGACCAAATCGACTCGGCTATTGATGCTGATCAAGAATATATATACTTGTATGGTCTGCCACGCCTCCTTCTGCCTACATACATTTGCCTGTTTCACATTTCCCGATAACCAATTCGCTGGCCTTTGGTTATCGCCCAATGCCGTCATCTCCTTTCATATACGCAGACACACACAAAGCCAGCCACACGCTAGCTTTGTGGAATGCATTCGAATCGGCTTTCCCCTTCGTGCTGGCCAAAATACGTTGACAGTTAGTCGTGCCTGGCTTGGCAGTTCGGCAAAATGTCGCGTCGCGTCGGATGTAGGACGATACAAAGGCAGTCACGAAGCGGCTGAAAGGCATTTGGCCGTTCGCGTGATGCTGCAAGTTCAAGGGAATTTTGGGCGACGCGGGACTGGCGGCGACGGCAACAGCGACGGCGACGGCAGCACCGACGACAGCAAATAAATTACACATGCACACGCAACGAAAATGCAAACAAATTAAGATTGCAGCTGCAGCTCCCTCCCACTGACTGACCTGCTCTCCACATCGTCGGCTGCCAACCATTGCCTTCGCCCTCATGCGACTGCAGCAGGTAAATAGTTCAAAGCCGGGCAGTGTGTCAGACGCGCACGACGTCGCTCTGAGCCGTAACGTGAGTGTACTTTTTGCAATTCTCTGCAAACGTTTTCTGCGTTTCTTCTGCTTCTACTGTTGTTGCTACTTCTCCCTCGTCACCCCCTTCTTCCACCAACCTCTCCATCATTGTCTGCCTCCTCAATCCTACACTCCACCATATTCTCTTTCTCCCTCCTTTCAGCTTCTTCTATCCATCTCATTTCCTTCTGATATCATCCCGCCTTAATTTCTCTCTTCGATCCTCCTCCTCCTCAACCCTTCTCCATCCGCTTTCCACAGCCCTCCTCCTTATTCTTTCTCCTTCTTTACTACCGTCTACCTTTCCCTTCCTCGCTCGTCCACCTTATTTGCTCCTTTACCCTCCTGCTTCCCTATCCATCTGTCACATATCTCCTTGCCTCACCGCCCATTTTGCCAGCGCTGACTTGACCAATTTTGTTCGCCTCGCAAACGCCTTTGTTTTTCCTGCTTTTGTTTGTTATTTGTATGTCGCTTATGTCGCTGTACGCGTCATTACAGCTTTACGCAATTCTCGCGTGCCTCGTGTGTCGCCGCACAATATGAACTCAAGATCTCGAGTTGTCATTAAATAATTGCACAGTGCGCAGCGTCAGGAGCTGTTGCAACTCAGTTGCACCTTCACCCTGCATGCGCCGTCAAAGCAATGTGAAATGTCTTGCCGCGGTGTGGCATAAAAAGTGCAACATTTTCAACACAGTCGGCCTTAAGAAAGCGCGCATTGCAGCAGCGTCTGGTATAAACTGTCCTCGCACTGCAGAGGGAGATGGCTGGGAGGAAGCAAAGTGGGCATGGAGACTTCATAATTTTCGTGCAACTAGAAGTGACTATCAGTCAAGCAGGCCAAAATATATACTTCCAAATATTTATAGTTTAGTTTATTTTCAATTGGTGCGAAAATGCGGTAGAATACTCTGTAGTCGAGGGCATAGAAAGTAATTTGATTTAATTGGGGATGGGCAGGTACATCTAAGAATAACAAGTAGTGGAAGCTACAGTCGAGTGCACTAAGCAGAGTTTGCAAAAGACTCTCAACCGTTTTTCTTCATGCTCTCTCTTTGCGAGGCAAACCGTTGCAGCTCCTACTTTCAGTCTCTCTTTCTGAGCAACATACTCTTGCTGTCTTCACTTATGTTTTCGGTTAAGCGGTGTTCGTTGAGCTCTTTTTCATTGAGCAACGTGCAGAAAGCGGAGAGAGCGAGGCTCGCAATAAGAAAGTCAACAAGAGACAAATTGGGTGGAAAAGTCAACGCAAACGTTCTTCACTGATACTTTCGTTGTTGTGAAAAAGAAATAATACAATTTGTTTGACATAAAAATTAAAGTTTTTTTCATATATTTTTTAACACGTTTCTTTTGGTATCCATATTGTATGTAACAAAATTCTATTAAAAAAACGAAAGTTTCAGGAAATGTTTTTAGATTTGTTTTTGTATTAAACGCGTTTACATATATATTGAGTGAACGAATAAGTTCGATTACTGCAGAAAATCTGAACGCCTTATTAGTTATAAACATATATCTATATATATAAAAGAAAGTCGTGTTAGTTACACCACTTATAACTCAAGAACGGCAGAACAGATTTGGCTGAAAATTGGTAGGGAGGTAGCTTAGAGCCAGGAGACGGACATAGGATACTTTTTATCCCGTTCGACAGCGTTCCTCTGTGACTTGACATGAAACGTCAGTCACTATAAAACGTGGTATAACAAAAAAGAATCAGACTTGGAATAACAAAACGCAAATGACAGCTATGTAACTGACGTGAAATGACAGCTATGTAATGACGTATGGATGACAATTTGATATTTGTAAGAAATCAATATTAAAACTATTTCTATTAAATAAATAATTAAAAAGTGGATTGAAGTGAAGTGAAGTTTAATTAATAATGCCGCGACCAAGACGATCGAATCTTTCCCGACAAAGCCGTAATGCAAGAAGAATACAAAATACTGCAAATGAAAGGACTGAAGAAGAACAAGAAATTGCACGTGAACAGCGCCGCAATAGTATGGCTCGACTTCGTGCTTCTCAATCACGAGAGCAAAGTGAAGCAGCCCGTGAAACAGCTCGGTTGGCAATGCAGAATCGTCGAGCGAACAACAGAAGTCAACAAATAGATAATTTGCGACGCAGAACAAGATATTTAGCTGATTTGAATCGAGCTGCGTTTCGATACGATTGCAGCAATGATTACAGCATGCATCCTAGCGTTTGCATTGGACAAATGGACGTTGTTTGCGAGTATTGTTGTGCATTAAAGTTTTCCGGAGAAACGCCTGGATTATGCTGCGTTAATGGTAAAGTGAAATTGCCAGTGTTGACTCCGCCACATGAGCCATTGTATTCATTGCTTTGCGGCGAAACACAAGAATCACGCCACTTGCAAATACTCGAGGATCCCGATGATCCCAACCGATATGCCGTTTGAATTTATAAGACTTCAATTTCCGATACGTCTTGCATTTGCCATGACAATCAACAAATCACAAGGCCAATCCTTAAAAGTTTGTGGTTTAAATCTAGAACATTCATGTTTTTCCCATGGTCAATTATACGTGGCATGTTCACGGGCCGGAAGACCATCTGCGTTGTTTGTTTTTGCGCCTGATAATAAAACAAACAAGAAGCGGGCAAAGTGTGACCCCCATTCGGGTCACATCTATAACTTCCCGATATGAGATGTATGTATGTGCTTTTTCTCTGAGCTTTGTGTCAAACATAAATTTTCTCGTCAACCAGGAGTGTGTTGTTGGGGGGGGGGGGGGGGGGGGCGATGTGAGCGAGCGTGTTGCGATTTTTCAACTTTTTCCTACTTTTAAAACACCATTATCTCGTTAAGGGTTGAGAATTTTGAAAAATATCATATTACCTTTTTTGTAGAGAATTTAATTTCGGCTCGAAAAGTTTCTTATGACTTTCTTCAAAACCCCGTCGTTTACGAGATAGAGCCGAAAAAAGCAAAAAATACCCAAAAAATCGTGCTTTTTGGCGAATTATTAAAAAACTATAACATATAACCCTCTTAAACTCCTTTCAGACCTAGATGGCGGTGAAACGAATCTTTCAAAAAAAAAAAGTTCAAATCGGTTCAGTAGTTTATGAGAAACCGCTGACACAAAAAAATCTCACATACGAACATACGCACATACACACACACACACACACACACACACAGAACCCTCATTGAAAATGGGTCAGGGGGATGTGAAACGTCGAGAAACGTGAAAATTTCAAGGATCTGACACTCTTCAAAATCGGGGTCGTTACAATAACTTCCCTAGATCGGGAAGTTAAAAATGTCGTGTATCACAAGGTGCTTAAGTGAAGAGCAACCTATGTACTAAAATACAGAAATAATAATGAATGATTAATGTAGTTATTTAGTTTTATTTTGTATTTTTTCGAATAAAATAAAAAAAAAACTGCTTATTTATTGCCATTAAGGCGGAACAAAGTTCGCCGGGTCACTAGTTATATATAACATATTATGTGTTAAGCTTTAAAACTAGTAATAAATAATAAAAATATAACTGTAATAAGCATATTGCAAATTGCACAGCGCAATATATTTCGTCTGCTAAACAGACGCTTATGTGTATATGTAAACGTGTGAATGTATGTATAACAGTGCATACGTAAAAGAATGGAGGCCGAGGTCTCGGTACAACCCTGGCAAAACAAAATAGAAAAGAACGAGTTCGCTCTGAACGCTCCCTCTCTCATTCACAAACACACACAATGGGTTCTCACAGACTCTCTGAGTAAAGATCCAGGAAAGAACGGTCTTTTGCAGACAATGCGAAACGGTCGACCTTTTTTTGAAAGCTCTGGCACTAAGTGACACTACTTACTGTTAACTGTTACAAAAAAAATTAGACTATTAAAGACTTTCTTCCGGCGAGCTAATAACAATGCATCATATAATTCCACATTCCAACACGTATTGACGCTACACGCACACGCCGACTGCACGCTGACTGTGCGTGCGTAATTGGCGCAAGCAATCTGCTGCCCCTCTGCTGATATTTGTATGGGGAACTTGTTAAGCCTATATTTTCTGTATTTATTGTCCAATCAGGACAAAAATTTGATCAATAGCTTTTTAAAGTGTACGGTGTGCGTGGCATCCAAATGATGAAAATCCACAATCTGAGTAATGTTACCATAGACCTTATCGGCAAATTTGGTGTTTCTAGTTTTTTTACTTTTCTTATAATTAAAAAAACTCGTATATATAGGGGCGGTAGGCGTGGCATCCAAAAGTCAAAAATTTTGAAAATTTTGGAAAAGTGGCAATTTATTTCTAAAAATAATCTCGTTTTAGCTCGATACACTTGACCCAGCGATGCTCCAACTTCTTTAACTCCAACTTCTGAAAATTACGTTTTCTCGAGGTCTGGTAAAAAGGCCTCCGTGGCGGCACCGACTTCGTCATTCGACGCAAATTTCTGTCCAGCGAATGACTTTTTCAATTTTGGAAACGAAAGGAAGTCACACGGGCCAAATCTGGAGAATATGTTGGATAGCAGTTCGTAGCCCAATTCGATCAATTTGCCCGTGGCGAGGCCGTGTGAGTCTGTGCGTTGTCATGATGGAAGAGCACTTTTTTCATCGCCAAATAGGGCCGTATTTTCTGCAATTCGGCGGCGAATCGGTCCAATAATTCGGCATAGAACAGCCCCGTGACCGTTTTGCCCTTCTCCAGGTAGTCGATCTACATAGATTACACCTTGTGAGTCCCAAAAAACGGTGGCCATCACCTTTCCGGCCGATGGGACAGTCTTCGCCTTCTTCGGAGCAGTTTCGCCGGGTGAAGCTCACTGTTTCGACTGTTCCTTGGTCTCTGTGTGTACCAGTGGATCCATGCTTCGTCGTCGGTCACGAAACGATGCAGAAACTCCTTCGGATTGCGCTTAAACAGCGCCAAACGCTGCTCTGAACTGGTCTCACGGTTGCGTTTGTTGTTCGGAGTGAGCAAACGCGGCACCCATCGCGCCGACAGCTTTCTCTACCCAAAATTTCATGCAGGATTCGACCCACGCGGTCTTTTGAGATGCATACTTTCTTAGTTATCTCGAACATCATCAATCGGCGGTCTGCCAATACGAGATCATGGATTTTTGTCATGTTATCCTCCGTGATAGCCGTTTTCGCGGCTCCTGGGCGTGACTCACGGCACCGACGTGCGACTACGTTGAAACTCGTTGAACCAATTTTTGACATTTTACATTTATATACATGTCGTAGACTTATGGTAAATTGTAATTTAATTAAATTAACATTGCTTTTTGATGTTAGTGCAGACGGCATGTGCTATTAGCGTTAATGCATGTGTATTTGACTCCGAAATTTATGCGATGCATTGTTATTATTTGCCGAATAAAGGTAATCAATATTAATATTGAGTTTTTAACAGCCAAAGGTACGCAGGTCGTTCAATATGTCTTTAGAAAAAATCTATATATATAAAAGAAAGTCGTGTTAGTTACACCACTTATAACTCAAGAACGGCAGAACGGATTTGGCTGAAAATTGGTAGGGAGGTAGCTTAGAGCCAGGAGACGGACATAGGATACTTTTTATCCCGTTCGACAGCGTTCCTCTGTGACTTGACATGAAACGTCAGTCACTATAAAACGTGGTATAACAAAAAAGAATCAGACTTGGAATAACAAAACGCAAATGACAGCTATGTTATTGACGTGAAATGACAGCTATGTAATGACGTATGGATGACAATTTGATATTTGTAAGAAATCAATATTAAAACTATTTCTATTAAATAAATAATTAAAAAGTGGATTGAAGTGAAGTTTAATTAATAATGCCGCGACCAAGACGATCGAATCTTTCCCGACAAAGCCGTAATGCAAGAAGAATACAAAATACTGCAAATGAAAGGACTGAAGAAGAACAAGAAATTGCACGTGAACAGCGCAGCAATAGTATGGCTCGACTTCGTGCTTCTCAATCACGAGAGCAAAGTGAAGCAGCCCGTGAAACAGCTCGGTTGGCAATGCAGAATCGTCGAGCGAACAACAGAAGTCAACAAATAGATAATTTGCGACGCAGAACAAGATATTTAGCTGATTTGAATCGAGCTGCGTTTCGATACGATTGCAGCAATGATTACAGCGTTGTTTGCGCCACATGAGCCATTGTATTCATTGCTTTGCGGCGAAACACAAGAATCACGCCACTTTCTTGCCAATACTCGAGGATCCCGATGATCCCAACCGATATGCCGTTTGAATTTATAAGACTTCAATTTCCGATACGTCTTGCATTTGCCATGACAATCAACAAATCACAAGGCCAATCCTTAAAAGTTTGTGGTTTAAATCTAGAACATTCATGTTTTTCCCATGGTCAATTATACGTGGCATGTTCACGGGCCGGAAGACCATCTGCGTTGTTTTTTTTTTGCGCCTGATAATAAAACAAAAAATGTCGTGTATCACAAGGTGCTTAAGTGAAGAGCAACCTATGTACTAAAATACAGAAATAATAATGAATGATTAATGTAGTTATTTAGTTTTATTTTGTATTTTTTCGAATAAAATAAAAAAAAAACTGCTTATTTATTGCCATTAAGGCGGAACAAAGTTCGCCGTGTCACTAGTAAATAATAAAAATAAATATAAAAACACTGTTTTTTGCGGACTTTTTTTTTTATTTTCCAACATAGTCCCCTTTTAGCTCTACCCACTTTGCCAATTGTTTTTCCAACTGCTCTTCGCGCGCCTCCTCCAATTGGAAATACCCAGTAGAGTAAGGTCCTTATCTACTTGGTCCTTCCATCGAAGATTTGGTCGTCCCCTTCGTCGTCGCCCATAATCGACCCTCGCTTCGAACACCTTCTGAGCTGGAGCTTCTTCATCCATACGCACATCGTGGCCGAGCCAGCGCAGACGTTGTATCGTGATGCGCCGGACCACGACCACGTCGTCGTACAACTCGTACAGCTCGTGGTTCATCCGAATGCGAAAGTCGTCCCCAATCCGAACGGGACCGAAGATCTTGTTGCGAATTACCCATGCTTCTGCGCCATTTAAGATCACGGGTAGGATGAGTGTCTTATAGAGTGTTAGTTTTGTTCGGCGAGAGAGGTCTCTATTGCACATTTGCCTACTCAGACCAAAGTAGCACCTATTGGCAAGTGTGATTCTTCGCTTGATCTCTAGGCTGAAGTCATTTTTGGTGTTAATGGCGGTGCCAAGGTGCGTGAACTCCTTGATCACTTCGAAATTATAGCTGTCGGCTACCACATGGGAGTCTAGGCGCCGAGTCTCCCTGCTTGTCGACAGCATATACTTCGTCTTGCCCTCGTTTACCGCCAAACCCATTTTTGCTGACTCTTTTTCGATTGCGGAAAATGCAGCAGTGACATCACGCATGCTACGGCCAATGATGTCAATATCATCGGCATAAGCAAGGAGCTGGACACCTTTATAAAAATAGTGTCAGATCGATGTACACCGGCTTTCCGAAGTACCCCTTCCATCACGAAGTTGAAGAGGTTGCACGACACAGGCTCGCCTTGTCTGAAACCTCGAACGGTATTAAAAGGTTCGGAGAGGTTCGTTCCTACCTTGACAGAGCTGATGGTGCTGCTCAATGTCATTCTGCAAAGACATACCAGCTTTTCAGGAATACCGAACTCAGACATGGTGGCATATAGGCTTTCCCTCGTCGGGCTATCGAATGCAGCTTTGTAATCGACAAAGAGATGGTGTGTGTCAATTCCATTTTCGTGGGTTTTTTCCAGGATTTGGCGCAATGTGAAGATCTGTTCTATGGTGGATTTACCAGGTCTGAAGCCGCACTGATAAGGTCCGATCAGTGTGTTGGCATACGGCTTCAGTCGTTCACATATAACGCTCGACAGGACCTTGTATGAGATGGTGATCAGGCTGATTCCCCGGTAGTTGGCACATATCGTCGGGTCGCCTTTCTTCAGTACAGGACAAAGGACGCTGAGATTCCAATCGTTGGGCATGCTTTCTTCTAGCCATATTTTGCACAAGAGCTGATGCATGCACCTTATCAGCTCTTCGCCGCCGGCCTTAAACAACTCTGCAGGCAGTCCATCAGCACCGGATGCTATGTTGTTTTTGAGTCGCGTAATCGCAACTCGGACCTCGTCATGGCTAGGTAGTGGTATATCCACATTGTCGTTGATTGGTGGTATCGGGCTGTTTCCTCCATCGGCGGGATTGGTGCCGTCATCGCCTGCTAGCAGCTTGTAGAAATGCACCCTCCATAACCTCAGCGTGCACTGCGTATCTGTAACCAGATTTCCATTATCGTCTCGACAGTTAGATGCTCCGGTCTTGAAACCTTGTGTCAGACGGTTGACTTGTTGGTAAAATTTTCGAGCATCATTCCTGTCTTGCAATACCTCAAGTTCCTCGCACTCTCGCTTTTCTTGCTCCCGCTTTTTCCGTCTGAAAAGTCGCCTCTCTTCCTTCCTTTTCTCCCTGTAACGTTCACACGTAGTTCGCGTTGCGCCAGACTGCAGCGTTTTGCTGTGGGCGGCGTTTTTTGCCGCAGCTGCGACGCGACACTCCTCGTCATACCATTGGTTCCGTGTGGGTGGGCGCTTGAACCCAATGGCTGTTTCAGCAGCAGCTCGCATGGAGTGGGATATGTGCGCCCAGAGTCCGCCAGCGTCAACAGGGTGAGGGGAAGGTTGGAGGAGCAGTTCCGAGAGGTGAGTGGAGTAGGCCATTGCTGTCCGTTCTGATCGCAGCTTAGTGACGTCAAGCTTTCGTTGCGTGATGGGGCGTATGTTTTTCGCACGGCATAGCCGCATGCGTATCTTGGCTGCGACAAGATAGTGGTCCGAGTCAATGTTGACTCCACGAAACGTACGCACGTCCATCACGCTTGAGGCATGCCTTCCGTCTATCACAACGTGATCAATCTGGTTGCGCGTTTTTTGATCAGGGGACAGCCATGTGGACTTGTGGATGTCGAGGTGTTGAAATCTGGTGCTACTCACTACCATGTTTCGCGCCGCGGCGAAGTCAATCAGCCTGAAACCATTGTTCGAGGTGGTCTCATGGAGGCTGAATTGACCGACGGTGCGGTCAAAGATGCGTTCGCTCCCAACCTTTGCGTTGAAGTCCCCGAGGATGATCTTCACGTCGTGGTTTGGTCAGCGGTCGTATGTATCCTCGAGTCTCGCGTAGAACGCATCCTTGACAGCATCGTCCTTCTCCTCCGTCGGGGCGTGCGCGCAAATAATGCTAAGATTGAAAAATCTAGCTTTGACGCGGATTGTAGCCAGCCGTTCACTCACTGGGGTGAAATTGGAGACGTGGTGGCGAAGTCTCCGGCTTACTACAAATCCGCATCCAAATTCGCGCCTCTCCGCATGGCAGCTGTAGTAGATATCACAATTTGCTCGCTTGGAGCAACCTTGTCCTGTCCATCTCATTTCCTGGATGGCGGTAATGTCAGCCTTTAATTTTTCGAGGGCATCCGGCAGTTGGATAGAGGCACCTTCCCAATTAAGAGTTCGGACATTCCAGGTGCATATCCTTAAATCGTAGTCCTTTTTCGTTTTGCGGTGGTCGTCATCATAAGGGGGGATCCTATCCGACGCTTTCGCTTTGGTTTTCTTTGAATTTTCTTTTTTTACGAGGCGGGTTCAGGTGCCACGAGGAGGCTGTGTGTCATCTTGCAATCATTCGTAGACAGAGATCGCACTGGCGGTCGCCAAGTTGACCGCGATCAGAAAACTTTACTCTGCACGAATGAAAGCCAAACCAAGGGTTAGTCGATTTTATTATTATTATTATTATTATATACAAAAAAAATCGGAAACTTTTCTACTTTTCCTATAATTTTATTTACCGTCTTACAAAATCGATTTTTGGGGGCGGTGGGTGTGGCATTTAAAATTTGAAAATCCGCATTCTGCGTAATGTTACCAGGGACCTGACTTCCAAATTTGGTGCTTCTAGCTTTTTTAGTGTTCTTTCAAACTATAAAAATGAGATTTATAGAGGCGGTGGGCGTGGCATCCAAAAGTCTAAAATCCAACTTCTGCATAATGTTGCAAGACACACTCATATAAAATTTGGTGCAATTATCTCATTTCGTTAATGAATAATTTGCAAAAAAAAAAACGAAAAACGCATTTATCGATTTTCGGAGGCGGTGGGCGTGGCACATCAAGTTTGAAATAAACTCGATCTGCGTATTCAATACACGCACACTCCCACCAAGTCTGGTGTCTCTAGCTTTTTTAATAGGTGAGATCTGTGCGTTCATACAGACGGTCAAACGGACAGACAGACGGCCATGACTAAATCGACTCGGCTATTGATGCTGATCAAGAATATATATACTTTGTATGGTCTGCCACGCCTCCTTCTGCCTGTTACATACATTTTCACAACGTTAATATACCATTCTTCACCCATTTTCAATGGGTAAATGGTATAAACAGGCTAGAAACAATCGAGTCGACAGCAAGGATGAATATACAGACATTGCGACAGGTGGGGTAGGAATCCCGTCTGAGGATCAACCTGAATACGAGTCAGAGAAACTGCAGCTGCGTTCTACGCGAGACTCGAGGACACGTACGACCGCTGACCAAACCACGACGTGAAGATCATCCTCGGGGACTTCAACGCAAGGGTTGGGAGCGAACGCATCTTTGACCGCACCGTCGGTCAATTCAGCCTCCATGAGACCACCTCGAACAATGGTTTCAGGCTGATTGACTTCGCCGCGGCGCGAAACATGGTAGTGAGTAGCACCAGATTTCAATACCTCGACATCCACAAGGCCACATGGCTGTCCCCTGATCAAAAAACGCGCAACCAGATTGATCACGTTGTGATAGACGGAAGGCATGCCTCATGGACGTGCGTACGTTTCGTGGAGTCAACATAGACTCGGACCACTATCTTGTCGCAGCCAAGATACGCATGCGGCTATACCGTGCGAAAAACATACGCCCCATCACGCCCCCCACAAGCGCTGCAGTCTGGCGCAACGCGAGCTACGTGTGAATTTTACAGGGAGAAAAGGAAGGAAGAGAGGCGACTTTTTAGACGAAAAAAACGGGAGCAAGAAAAGCGAGGAACTTTAGGTGTTACAAGACAGGAATGATGTTCGAAAATTTTACCAACAAGTCAACCGTCTGACACAAGGTTTCAAGACCGGAGCATTTAACTGTCGAGATGAAAATGGAAATCTGGTTACAGATACGCAGTGCACGCTGAGGTTATGGAGGTTGCATTTCTCCAAGCTGCTAGCAGGCGATGACGGCACCAATCCCGCCGATGGAGGAAGCAGCCCGATACCACCAATCGACGACAACCAAGCCATGATGAGGTCCGAGTTGCTATTATGCGGCTCAAAAACAACATAGCAGCCGGTGCTGATGGACTGCCTGCAGAGTTGTTTAAGGCCGGCGGCGAAGGGCTGATAAGGTGCATGCATCAGCTCTTCTGCAAAATATGGCTAGAAGAAAGCATGCCCAACGATTGAAATCCCAGCGTCCTTTGTCCTGTACTGAAGAAACGCGACCCGACGATATGTGCCAACTACCGGGTAATCAGCCTGATCACCATCTCATACAAGGTCCTATCGAGCGTTATATGTGAACGACTGATGCCGTATGCCAACACACTGATCGGACCTTATCAGTGCGGCTTCAGACCTGGTAAATCCACCATAGACCAGATCTTCACATTGCGGCAAATCCTGGAAAAAACCCACGAAAATGGAATTGACACACACCATCTCTTTGTCGATTACAAAGCTGCATTCGATAGCCCGACGAGGGAAAGCCTATATGCCACCATGTCTGAGTTCGGTATTCCTGAAAAGCTGGTATGTCTTTGCAGAATGACATTGAGCAGCACCATCAGCTCTGTCAAGGTAGGAACGAACCTCTCCGAACCTTTTAATACCGTTCGAGGTTTCAGACAAGGCGACCCTCTGTCGTGCAACCTCTTCAACTTCGTGATGGAACGGGTTCTGCGGAAAGCCGGTGTACATCGATCTGGCACTATTTTTTATAAAGGTGTCCAGCTCCTTGCTTATGCTGATGATATTGACATCATTGGCCGTAGCATGCGTGATATCACTGCTGTATTTTCCGCAATCGAAAAAGAGTCAGCAAAAGTGGGTTTGGCGGTAAACGAGGGCAAGACGAAGTATATGCTGTCGACAAGCAGGGAGACTCGGCGTCTAGACTCCCATGTAGTAGCCGACAGCTATAACTTCATTCATCCATTAACACCAAAAATGACATCAACCTGGAGATCAAGCGAAGAATCACACTTGCCAATAGGTGCTACTTTGGTCTGAGTAGGCAAGTGTGTAATAGAGACCTCTCTCGCCGAACAAAGCTGACACTCTACAAGACACTCATCCTACCCGAGCTCTTATATGGCGCAGAAGCATGAGTAATTTCACAGACGGATGCAGCAGTGCTTGGAGTGTTCGAGAGAAAAATTCTTCGCAAGATCTTCGGTCCCGTTCGGATTGGGGACGACTTTCGCATTCGGATGAACCACGAGCTGTACGAGTTGTACAGCCGAATTGTACGCCGAGTTCGGCGTATCACGATACAACGTCTGCGCTGGCTCGGCGACGTTGTGCGTATGGATGAAGCAACTCCAGCTCAGAAGGTATTCGAAGCGAGGGTCGACTACGGGCGACGACGAAGGGGACGACCAAATCTTCGATGGAAGGACCAAGTAAAGAAGGACCTTACTCTACTGGGTATTTCCAATTGGAGGAGGCGCGCGAAGAGCAGAGGCGTCTGGAGGGAGACGCTGAGGTCGGCCAAAATACGAAGTGGGTTGTAGTGCGCACTCGGTTAATTGCGTTAAGAGTTATATTTAACAGAAGCTAGCAAAAGCCCCGAAATACTTGTCATTTGACTACGTGAGAATCGATCGACCTGGCCAACTGACCGGCTGTTGCGAGGATAACGAGGCACCGGGGAACTTGGTAATGGGGTAACGGGCTAACCGGTTAACGGGTAAATGGGCTAAAACGGAGTAACAGCCAACAGGGTACGGGCAATACAGGCTACAGGCTAGCTGGGTAGTAATGAATAGGGGTAACGGGTAACGGACTAACTAGTTACCAGGAACGGTTTAGACAAAGAAATGAACTAACGAACTAGACGAGAAACGTAGGAACGGAAAACGGACAAGATACGCTACCAGGGTAACAAGGAACGGTTTAGCACGGTAGTGAGAAATAAAAGATAGTTAACAGACTAAACAGATATAGGACTTATTGGGAACAGTGTAACGGGTTAAGCGAGGATCGGAGTGAAGGATAACGGGCTAGATGAAGAACTGAATTACTGGTAATAGGTAAGGAAAAATTGGCTCCCGAATACCAAGGTACCTTCTAAAGGGTTAGTAAGGTGACGGAGTAGAAAGTAACGGACTAACATGAATGTAAGAATTTGAGAAAAGTATTGGTATTTTGATTTTGTTATGAGTTGGTTATACTGACAATGCAGAACAGTTGTGAAAAGTAGACGCGCTAAGAAAGCACAAAATGAAGCGCGAAATAAACAGAGAAAATGAAATTTGTCGTATATTTACTGAACAATGAGCTTTTGTCTGTCGTTGGAAAAAGTAACCGGTTTATTTTGAGTTACTAATATTATATATACATAAATTTCAATGTACCATTTTAAGATATTTACGAGCACCTTGCAAAAGGATTTGAGTTTGTCGCGAATATTTGACCGAACACAATTGAGTTCTAGATACAAGCCGTAACCTAGCCCCACCGCCACTGTTGGCCGGATTGCCAAATATGCGGCATATGATCGAAAAATTTTCTGTAGCAAATTTTAATTGTTATTTAACATATTAATATTAAATTTCCTGTATAGAAGGTAATAAAAAGTATTTTTAGTCGAAATTCAGCCTTGCAATTTTTATTGTGCTTCAAAATCAAGTGATTAAACAGTTGATTTGTGTGATGAAGTTTGCGGGAAAGTTTTGTTGACTTTGTGCGCTTGGCAATCACACACGAGAAAAAAATTGAACATTATTTAAAATGGATTTTAAACTTCGAGGTAAGTTAATTGAGTTTAATAAAATCATTTTGTGTAAAATTATTTTATGCGTATTATTGTGTATTGTTTTGTGTTGTCCAAAGAGGAAAAGCCTAACCTAAATGTTCGTCTTCTGTGGAGAAAAAAAAATTGTGTGCGTGGAGTCCCTACGCGCGAAAGAAGTGAAACTTCTTAGCGATATTCCAAAAAATGCATATTATTTCGTATAAAAGAACAAGGTGCATCTGTTATGGACAATTGAAATATTCAAGAGAAACGTACCACCACATAACCTGGAATCCGCTGTGTTATGCGTATTTTCACTGTCACTCATTTTATTGTTTGTTTGAATCACTATTCACTGTACTAATACTACAAGTAGTGCGTCAATATTATATAGAACACGAATTAATTATGGGAAACACTTTAATAACAAAATACGAGATAAGAATAAGAAAAAGAATTTTGGACACATAGGACGCTTGATGCACTCACGCATAGGCACTAATATTAGTCTAGGCAGCTGTTACGCGCTACGTGTATCGCCATAGCAGCGCATGAGCCTGGCGATACCTTACTCTCATTCACTCTCTCTCTCTCTCGCACTCTATCTTTCTCTTTTCCTCTTCTCCTTCCGAGTTGCGTTAAGCGTTCAACGCTATTCCCCCTCCACTGAAGCGTTAAACGTTTAACGCAACATTTTCCGGCGTCGTATAAGAAGTTTCACTTCAAAAAATCTTCTGCGTATTTCTGCAATGCATTGTAACAAAAGTATAAACTGTTAGTAAAATATAATAAAAATCCGATTTGCGGCTCTTTGCAGCTTTTCTGATGATTACATCTTCTAAATGTGCATGAGTTCTGTCATGCAACTTTGCTAGACGTGTGGATTGGCAGTGCTCGCAACTCTACGCGCTTGCTGAATAGATTTTTCCATTTAAGTTAATTAAGATCATTCAATACTGGGTTTACAAAGATACAATCAGATTATTAAGAATAGTTGATACACGTGTGTGACCTAGTTAAATTGCCGATCAAGAGAGAGAGAGAGCTTATTCTATCGACCAATCAATTGCTGATGAATAGATGAATCGCCAGCTGAATCTTATCGATCTATCGCTCGAGAGTTGCCACACCATTTCCATTGTCAGCTGGCAAATTGCTGTTGGCGCTGTTGCCATATTAGGTCGCCACAGTACTCCCCCTCCAGTAAAGGTGTCACGAATATTAATTAGAAAATCTAACTCGATGGCTCCTCTCATATGTCCTGGTCAGTCTAGGGGTAGCATTTTCTTTATCCAGCTGTCGTTCGTCTTTTACGAGGAATACAGGTTTGAGGTAATCAACTGATACTGCAGTCTCATGGCCATTGAATCTTATAGTAAAAACTCGATCGTTTTCGCGTCTAATAATCTCATGAGCACCATTGTAGGGTGCTTGCAGCGGCTGCTTTACGGCGTCAGTGCGGAGAAACACATGTGTGCATTTATTGATCCCTTTTAATATGAACATCTTCTGCTTGATGTGGTGTGCTGTTGATGACGGTCGTACTTTTTGCATGTGCTCCCAAAAAATACTCAAAAAAGCGGTGGGATTAACCGTATCGTCCAAGTCGATGAAAAACTCGTTTGGAAGTCCAATAGGTATTCCGTATACCATTTCTGAGGCGGAAGATTTGAGGTCCTCCTTGGAATAAGTATGAAGTCCTAGTAGAACTGTTGGCAGTAACTCCGGCTACGGAGTACCTGTGTTGCACTTTAAATATGACTTAAAGGATCTGTGCCACCTCTCAATGAGTCCGTTTGACTGAGGGTGATAGGCCGTCGTGTGTGTGTGTTTGCTTCCAACCAGATTAACAAGTTGTTTGAAAACTGCCGGCTCAAATTGTGTTCCTTGGTCCGTAGTTATGGTTTTGGGCGAACCAAATCGAGATATCCAGTAAGTCCAGAACGTCGTAGCTATGGTCTCAGCAGTAATATTTGAGAGAGGTACAGCTTCCGACCATCGCGTAAATCTGTCAATCATCGTCAGACAGTAGTGATAGTTGTGTTGTAGTGGCATAACTACAATGTCCAGGTGAACATGATCAAATCTACCGGTTGGCACTTCGATCTTTTCTGGTGGATCTTAGAGCGCTGACATGGTAAGCAAACTCTGCACCACTAGAGGACATCTTTGCTCATCGAGGGCCATACGAACTTTTGGCGCACTTGTCGAACTGTTGACCGACCACTGGGATGCGACAAACCGTGAATGAAGGAAAACACAGCATTGTGCAAAGATTTGGGTTCATAAGGGCGAATGCTTCCTGTAGATATATCGCAGTTGAGTGAGATGTTGCCATCAAATCGAACTCTTTGAAGTTTTAAAGATGTGGTTCCTTTCAAAAGGTGTATAAGTTCAGGATCTGACGCTTGCTCCTCCTCGATTTGCGATAATTTGATGACAGTCGGCATTGTTATCGAGCACAATCTTGAAAAAGCGTCTGCGACTGCATTTTCGGATCCTTTAACGTGCATAATGGTCGTGCAGAATTGAGAGATGTAAGCCAAATGTCGTAGCTGTCTCGGTGATGCTTTCTCTGGTCGTTGCTGAAATGCGTACACGAGTGGCTTGTGATCCGTTCTGATGACGAAAATGCGTCCGTCAACAAGGTGCTTGAAATATTTGATGGATTCGAAGATAGCGAGCAGCTCTCGGTCGTACGTTGAGTAATTTCTCTCCGTGCTGCTCAGTTTCTTTGAGAAAAATCCTAAAGGTTGCTAATGTCCGTGTACTCGCTGCTCTAAAACTGTTCCAATTGCGTAATCGGACGCATCGCAAACCAGTTGAAGTTCAGATTTTGGTGCGGGAAAAGACAAGAGGGCTGCGTCTGCTATGCTTCGTTTGCAAGCTTCAAACGCTGCCTGGAGCTCTGATGGCCATTCAATTTTGGGTTGATCATTTTTCTTAAAATCTTTTAGCAACTCGGTGAGCGGTGCTTGTATGTGTGATAATCGAGCCAAACATCTGCGATAATAATTTATAACGCCTAAGAAGCGACCAAGTTGGCTTATGGTTTCTGGACGTGCATAATTGAGAATGGCATCTATACGTTCGGTGGGTGGTTTAATTCCAAATTCGTTGATCGTATAGCTGAGAAAATTGACTTGAGATTGCGCTAACTGGCATTTGCTCAGGTTGATGCTTAGGCCATGTTTCTGAAGTACTTGCAAGACAGCCCGAATGTGCTCTTCGTGTTCAGCAACAGAATGCGTTGTTACAAGTATGTCATCTATGTAACAGTAAACAAAATCCATGCCGCGAAAGATGTTGTCCATGAAGCGTTGGAATGTTTGCGTAGCGTTTTTCAATTCAAACGGCATGTATTGAAACTCAATGAGTCCAAACGGAGTACTTACGGCTGTTTTTTGAATGTCGTCTTTAGCCATGGGAATTTGGTAGTATGCTTTAACCAAATCGAGGGTAAAAAAAAAAACTTCTTTTCTTGCAGTTGCTCGGTGAAGTCGTGTATGTGGGCGATTGGATAGCGATCTGGTATGGTGATTGAATTTAGTTTTCGGTAATCACCACACGCTCGCCAACCACCGTCTTTCTTGGTGACCATATGTAACGGGCTGGACCAAGGACTTTTTGACGGGCGACATATGCCTTGCTCAATCAAGAAATTTATTTCTCTCTTGGCAGTAATAAGTTTTTCACCGGAGAGGCGACGTGGTCTATTCGCAACGGGTGTTCCATTTGTTTCAATGTAGTGACGCACGTCGTGTTGTGTAGCTGCTTTAAACGATGGTTTTGTCACGTCGACAAATTCGCTTAGAAGTTTTTGAAATCTGGACATACAATGCACTGTGGAAACTGATGTGTGTTTCGCTTGTGTAAGGCATGCTGGTGTTGATAGTCTGTAACCATCTGAGATCCTGGCCAACATGCGACGACTCGCGCCAGACCCGGGCAGCGAGAACATTGTTCTCACATTTTTTTTACAGAGAAGTCGGCGTCAATCCGCCCTACTCTTTCAATCTGGGAAGAGACCGATTAGGTTAAGCTCGCTAAGATCGCAGACAAGATGCTCGAAGCGTCAAACCAAAACGCTAATTTTGAAATGAACACAAACACCACGACTGCAGCGAGCCCATCTGTTTGCGAAACTTCCGCCGAATACCTTTGAAAAAAGAACAACGACAACTTCCGTATAGTATCCCAGAAGATTGACATATTGCAGAAGGATGTCAACCGTCTTCAGCTCCAAGGACGCGCACGCAGTCCATCACGTGGCCGCGTGCAAACTGGAAGTTCGAATCAGCACGCATCCGATCCTCAAGAGAAGCTAAGCTACTACCACGAGCGATATGGAGAAAACGCAATAAAGTGCCGCCCTTCATGTCGCCGCTACTCGTCTTTAAACTAGAAAAGCTGTCACCCGGCGCGCTGACCGGCGGCAGCACGAAAAGATCCAATGAGCCCACAGTTCAGCCAGTTGTTCTACTGGAGCAGCGCCTACACGTCACCGATCGCACATCTCACATCCGTTTCCTCATTGATTCTAGATCGGAGGTTTCTGTCATACCACGTACGCTGGTTAAGCAGAAAACCACACTGTGCGATTTCACACTGTACGCAGCGAGCCAGACAGTCAATCACACTTATGGAAAGTACGTCACTCAACTGAACTTGGACCCTCGCCGTAACTTCACATGGCCGTTCATCATCGCTGACGTTCACACTGCCATAATTGGAGCAGACTTCTTGAGCTATTTCCAACTGCTCATTGATCTGAAAAACCAACGATTAATCGACTCGATCACTGGACTATCAACACCAGCATGCCTTGCACAAGCGAAACACACATCAGTTTCCACAGTGCAGTGTATGTCCAGATTTCAAAAACTTCTAAGCGAATTTGTCGACGTGACAAAACCATCGTTTAAAGCAGCTACACAACACGACGTGCGTCACTACATTGAAACAAATGGAACACCCTTTGCGGATAGACCACGTCGCCTCTCCGGTGAAAAACTTATTACTGCCAAGAGAGAAATAAATTTCTTGATTGAGCAAGGCATATGTCGCCCGTCAAAAAGTCCTTGGTCCAGCCCGTTACATATGGTCACCAAGAAAGACGGTGGTTGGCGAGCGTGTGGAGATTACCGAAAACTAAATTCAATCACCATACCAGATCGCTATCCAATCGCCCACATACACGACTTTACCGAACAACTGCAAGGAAAGAAGATTTTTTCCACCCTCGATTTGGTTAAAGCATACTACCAAATTCCCATGGCTGAAGACGACATCCAAAAAACAGCCGTATGTACTCCGTTTGGACTCATTGAGTTTCAATACATGCCGTTTGGATTGAAGAACGCTACGCAAACATTTCAGCGCTTCATGGACAACATCTTTCGCGGCATGGACTTTGTTTACTGTTACATAGACGACATACTTGTAACATCGCATTCTGTCGCTGAACACGAAGAGCATCTTCGGGCTGTCTTGCAAGTACTTCAGAAACATGGCCTAAGCATCAACCTGAGCAAATGCCAGTTAGCGCAATCTCAAGTCAATTTTCTCAGCTATACGATCAACGAATTTGGAATTAAACCACCCACCGAACGCATAGATGCCATTCTCAATTATGCACGTCCAGAAACCATAAGCCAACTTGGTCGCTTCTTGGGCGTTATAAATTACTATCGCAGATGTTTGGCTCGATCATCACACATACAAGCACCGCTCACCGAGTTGCTAAAAGATGTTAAGAAAAATGATCAACCCAAAATTGAATGGCCACCAGAGCTCCAGGCAGCGTTTGAAGCTTGCAAACGAAGCATAGCAGACGCAGCCCTCTTGTCTTTTCCCGCACCAAAATCTGAACTTCAACTGGTTTGCGATGCTTCCGATTACGCAATTGGAGCAGTTTTAGAGCAGCGAGTACACGGAAATTAGCAACCTTTAGGATTTTTCTCAAAGAAGCTGAGCAACACGGAGAGAAATTACTCGACGTACGACCGAGAGCTGCTCGCTATCTTCGAATCCATCAAATATTTCAAGCACCTTGTTGACGGACGCATTTTCGTCATCAGAACGGATCACAAGCCGCTCGTGTACGCATTTCAGCAACGACCAGAGAAAGCATCACCGAGACAGCTACGACATTTGGCTTACATCTCTCAATTCTGCACGACCATTATGAACGTTAAAGGATCCGAATATGGGGTCGCAGACGCTTTTTCAAGATTGTGCTCGATAAAAATGCCGACTGTCATCAAATTATCGCAAATCAAGGAGGAGCAAGCGTCAGATCCTGAACTTATACACCTTTTGAAAGGAACCACATCTTTAAAACTTCAAAGAGTTCGATTTGATGGCAACATCTCACTCAACTGCGATATATCTACAGGAAGCATTCGCCCTTATGTACCCAAATCTTTGCGCAATGCTGTGTTTTCCTTCATTCACGGTTTGTCGCATCCCAGTGGTCGGTCATCAGTTCGTCAAGTGCGCCAAAAGTTCGTATGGCCCTCGATGAACAAAGATGTCCTCGAGTGGTGCAGAGTTTGCTTACCATGTCAGCGCTCTAAAATCCACCAGAAAAGATCGAAGTGCCAACCGGTAGATTTGATCACGTTCACCTGGACATTGTAGTTATGCCACTACAAAACAACTATCGCTACTGTCTGACGATGATTGACAGATTTACGCGATGGTCGGAAGCTGTACCTCTCTCAAATATTACTGCTGAGACCATAGCTACGACGTTCTGGACTCACTGGATATCTCGATTTGGTTCGCCCAAAACCATAACTACGGACCAAGGAACACAATTTGAGTCGGCAGTTTTCAAACATCTTGCTAATCTGGTTGGAAGCAAACACATACACACGACGGCCTACCACCCTCAGTCAAACGGACTCATTGAGAGGTGGCACAGATCCTTTAAGTCATATTTAAAGTGCAACACAGGTACTCCGTAGCCGGAGTTACTGCCAACAGTTCTACTAGGACTTCATACTTATTCCAAGGAGGATCTCAAATCTTCCGCCTCAGAAATGGTATACGGAATACCTATTGGACTTCCAAACGAGTTTTTCACCAACTTGGATGATACGGTTAATCCCACCGCTTTTTTGAGTATTTTTTGGGAGCACATGCAAAAAGTACGACCGTCATCAACAGCACACCACATCAAGCAGAAGATGTTCATATTAAAAGGGATCGATAAATGCACACATGTGTTTCTCCGCACTGACGCCGTAAAGCAGCCGCTGCAAGCACCCTACACTGGTGCTCATGAGATTATTAGACGCGAAAACGATCGAGTTTTTACTATAAGATTCAATGGCCATGAGACTGCAGTATCAGTTGATCGCCTCAAACCTGTATTCCTCGTAAAAGACGACCGACAGCTGGACAAAGAAAATGCTACCCCTAGACTGACCAGGACATATGAGAGAAGTCATCGAATTAGCTTTTCTAACTAATACTCGTGACACCTTCACTGGAGGGGGAGTACTGTGGCGGCCTAATATGGCAACAGCGTCATCTGTAAACCATCTCTCACGCGATAGATCGATAAGCTTCAGCTAACGGTTGATCGATAAGAAGAAGCTCACTCTTGATCGGCAATTCAACGAGGCTGCACGCGTATCACCTATTACTAATAAGCATATTGTGGCGGTCTACAGTGTGACCATCCAGCGGAACATACAAATTATTATCGATCACACTTTCACTCACACTTCCACTTCTTCAACTAGAGTCCCGCCGACGGATTGCGATCTATTAAATATCATTGTAACTAAGTCACAATAAAGAACATAAACAATAAATTATATAGCGACAGCTAAAAACTGTTTCTGTTGGCGCCACCTATTGGTGGATATATGGAAAAAAAGTAGCAGAGTGCACGAGTGTTTTCAACGTTTTCAAAGTGTATTTGACCAAAAATCACATTTTAAACATCAACTACTGCCCGTATTCACCTGATATGGCACCGTGCGGCTTCTACCTTTTCGGAAAAATGCATTTGCCAATGAAAGGAAAACGTTATGCAGACGTAGAGGCCATTCAAAAGGCTTGCAACGGCATACTTGCGGCCATACCGGGCAACGAGCTAAAACACTCGTTCGACATGCTTTTGGACCGTGCAAAAAGCTGTATTAAAGCAGAAGGAGACTATTTTGAATAAAACAAATTGATTTTGCCGAAAAACCATTTGTTCTGTCTTTTTTTTAATGTCCTGTTTGCGCACCTTGTAGCTTCCATTTGACTCAATACAGCGCCTGGAACGATCAACCAACGCATAACGTACAGAGCATTTTAATGTAATTTATAGGAAAATCTGTTAGTAACTCTGTTACGGTTAGGTGGTTAGTGGTTAGGATATTATCACATCGCTCAATCGTGGCTCGAGATATAAGGAGCAGTAGTAAGCAAATATAGATCTTTTTATCGAAAGTATCGATTATCATAAGCTCTGTGTAAAAATTATACAACTCTGTGACCACGTGCTTTTAAGTTACAAATTTTTAAGTAATACAACCTTTGGGTTTTTCTACAATATGGAAAAAAAGGAGTTTCGTGTCCTGATTAAGCACTGTTTTTTTATAGGAAAAAATACAGTAGAAGCAAAAGCTTGGCTTGTTAAACATTACCCAGACTCTTCTCCGTGAAAATCAACCATCAAAGATTTGTACAATGAATTTAAACGTGATCGTGTGGACACCAAAGACGCTGAACGCAGTGGTCGCCCAAAAACAGCAGTTACTCCAGAAAATGTGGCAAAAATCCGAAAAATGGTATTGACCGATCGCAAATTGAAATTAAAGGAGATATCTGATGCCTCAAAGATATCGGAAGGCAGTGTGTTTACGATATTACATGAACATTTGGACATGACAAAGCTCTGCTCGAAGTGGGTGCCGCGATTGCTAACACCGGACCAAAAGCAACAACGCATCGATGCTTCCGAGACGTGTTTAAGCACGTTGAAGCGCAATAGGACCGATTTTTTTCGCCGTTACGTAACCATGAATGAAACCTGGATACACCACTATACTCCAGAATCCAGTCGACAGTCTTCTGAGTGGGTGGTAGCCGGTGAAAGCCGTCCGAAGCGTCCCAAAACACAAATATCGGCGGGTAAGGTTATGGCTTCTGTATTTTGGGATGCACATGGGATTTTATTTATAGACTACCTGAAAAAAGGTAAAACAATAAACAGCGAATATTATATAAAACTGCTGGATCGATTGGATCGCGATATCAAGGAAAAACGTCCACATATGGCCAAGAAGAAACCACTGTTTCATCAGGATAATGCACCATTCCACAAGTCTATGGCAACAATGGTGAAATTGAGTGAATTGAGGTTCGAACTTCTGCCGCACCCACCTTATTCTCCAGATATGGCCCCCAGTGACTACTGGCTTTTTTCAGATCTCAAAAAGCACCTCCAAGGCAAGAGATATCGATCAAATGAGGAGGTGATTGTCGATACTGAGACCTATTTTGAGGGTAAAAGTTCATCTTTCTACAAAAATGGCATAGAAAGGTTGGAGAAGCGCTGGACTGAGTGTATAGCCGTAGATGGAAACTATATTGATGAATAAAACAAAATTTAAAAAAAAAGTGTTGTTCCTTGTTAGGCCGGGAACTTATATTATCATAAAAAACTCCTTTTATCTCGGTTTCGAGTTTCGGAAATAGAAAATATTCACACGGCGATAGATCATGCGAATAAGGAGGATGGTTGATGGAACAATAGCCTTCGAATCATATAAGGTAATTGACATTGTTTAATCAGACGCTTAAACAATGTCAATTACCTTATATCGCGTTAGCAGACCCCGACATTCTGTAAACTTTGCATAGTGTAAGCTGACACACATTTTTTTTAAGTTTATTAAATAAACTGAATATGAATTAATAAGAAACGCCTGACCACTGGAAGAGTCGGTTTCTTTAATTGTCTTAATTAGAGACTTTTGAAAACGCAATTTATTTGGATTCGGCTCGCCTCCGGACTTCAATTCAGCATGTTGACGCTTCTCATCACTAGTTATGATGGAATCAAGAAAGTCTGCATCGTGTACAGCAGTTTCGACAATGTCTTTGCGATGCTCCGCACGGGCGATTTTTGCAGGTTTTTGTACCGTTAGCAAAATTTTTCATTTATTCATTTGGTTATCACTTTAACATCTGTTATCCGATTCATATAAAGTTAACTGCGTTTGAAAAATTATGAATTTTTGTTTATAATACTGAACTTTTTTTTATAGATAGCGTTGCATATTGTACGGTATACTACTGTGAGCAAAAAGTAAGGTGAATTTTCAATTTAAAATTCGCGGGCTTAAGACGGCGAACTAGTTCTTTTTTTCTCGAGTTGGCAGGACTGTTGATGACATTTGGCGGGAATTTCATGTCAATGTCAGTATGAGTACTATATTTACGATTTTGTTTACCAAACGAGAGTGCATTTGGCGATTTTAACAATGTCTGATTTAATTGAGCAGAGAAGTGCCATCATATTTTGTTTGCGGAATGAAATTTGGGCTGCGGAAACGTTGAGAAAGTTTGGGGATGGCCTTTGGTGATTCTACCATGTCCCAGAAAAATGTTTATAAGTGTTACAAAGACTTCAAAGAGGGTCGGGAACGTGTTGATGACTTGGAGCGCTCCGGACGACCATCGACGTCAACAGATGACCAACACGTCAATGAAGTGAAGGAATTAGTGCACAAAAATCGTCGGTTGACTATTAGAGACCTCACTGATATGATCGGAATATTAAGAGGATCTGTGAAAACCATTTTGAAAGACCGTTTCAAATCTCGTTTGGTACCGAAAACGTCGCACACTGCACTCGTTCTTCGTGACCATTTCGCCAAGAATTCGACGCATATCGTTCCGCAACCACCGTATTCTCCTGATTTGGCTCCGTGTGACATCTGGCTATTCCCAAAACTCAAGAGACCACTCCGAGGAACGCGTTTCGAGTTGATTGAAGAGATAAAAGAAAAATCGACGATGGCGCTCATGGCTATACCGGAAAGGGACTATTTGGCCTGCTTAGAGGATTTGAAAAAACGTTGGCATAAGTGTATTTTATCGGGAGGGGATTACTTTGAAGGAGATGAAATTGATTTAGGAGAATAAATAAAGAATTTTGACATTACAAAAATATTTACCTTACTTTTTGCGCACAGTAGTAGTTATTTCCGTTGCTAACTAAAATATTACTATTTTTTGAAACACAATGTACAATAAAAGTTGCGTTTAATGCTGCAGATCCAGCGTTTGCAGCATTAAACTTAACTTTCGTAATGTACATCTTGTTTCAATAATCAATTATATTTATAATTAGCAATGGAGATAACTATAATGATTTAAGTAAGTATAACTATAATTAACAGAATTAATAACGTAATGCGATTTCGGTAAAGCTTGCTCAAACTAGTTATCATCGTTCCAGCAGGAACGATGTTTGTAGTGTTATTATTAGGTGGCACTACAACCCGTTTCGGGTTTTGGCCGACCTCAGCGTCTCCCTCCAGGCGCCTCTGCTCTTCGCGCGCCTCCTCCAATTGGAAATACCCAGTAGAGTAAGGTCCTTATCTACTTGGTCCTTCCATCGAAGATTTGGTCGTCCCCTTCGTCGTCGCCCATAGTCGACCCTCGCTTCGAACACCTTCTGAGCTGGAGCTTCTTCATCCATACGCACAACGTGGTCGAGCCAGCGCAGACGTTTTATCGTGATGCGCCGGACCACGACCACGTCGTCGTACAACTCGTACAGCTCGTGGTTCATCCGAATGCGAAAGTCGTCCCCAATCCGAACGGGACCGAAGATATTGCGAAGAATTTTTCTCTCGAACACTCCAAGCGCTGCTGCATCCGTCTGTGAAATTACCCATGCTTCTGCGCCATATAAGAGCACGGGTAGGATGAGTGTCTTGTAGAGTGTTAGTTTTGTTCGGCGAGAGAGGTCTCTATTGCACATTTGCCTACTCAGACCAAAGTAGCACCTATTGGCAAGTGTGATTCTTCGCTTGATCTCCAGGCTGACGTCATTTTTGGTGTTAATGGCGGTGCCAAGGTACGTGAATTCCTTGACCACTTCGAAGTTATAACTGTCGGCTATCACATGGGAGTCTAGGCGTCGCGTCTCCCTGCTTGTCGACAGCAGATACTTCGTCTTGCCCTCGTTTACCGCCAAACCCACTTTTGCTGACTCCTTTTCAATAGCGGAAAATGCAGCAGTGACATCACGCATGCTACGGCCAATGATGTCAATATCATCAGCATAAGCAAGGAGCTGGACACCTTTATAAAAAATAGTGCCAGATCGATGAACACCAGCTTTCCGCAGAACCCGTTCCATCACGAAGTTGAAGAGGTTGCACGACACAGGGTCGCCTTGTCTGAAACCTCGAACGGTATTAAAAGGTTCGGAGAGGTTCGCTCCTACCTTGACAGAGCTGATGGTGCTGCTCAATGTCATCCTGCAAAGACGTATCAGCTTTGCAGGAATACCGAACTCAGACATGGTGGCATACAGGCGTTCCCTCTTCGGGCTATCGAATGCAGCTTTGTAATCGACAAAGAGATGGTGTGTGTCAATTCCATTTTCGTGGGTTTTTTCCAGGATTTGGCGCAATGTGAAGATCTGGTCTATGGTGGATTTACCAGGTCTGAAGCCGCACTGATAAGGTCCGATCAGTGTGTTGGCATACGGCTTCAGTCGTTCACATATAACGCTCGATAGGACCTTGTATGAGATGGTGATCAGGCTGATTACCCGGTAGTTGGCGCATATCGTCGGGTCGCCTTTCTTCAGTACAGGACAAAGGACGCTGGGATTTCAATCGTTAGGCATGCTTTCTTCTAGCCATATTTTGCACAAGAGCTGATGCATGCACCTTATCAGCCCTTCGCCGCCGGCCTTAAACAACTCTGCAGGCAGTCCATCAGCACCGGCTGCTTTGTTGTTTTTGAGTCGCGTAATCGCAACTCGGACATCGTCATGGCTAGGTAGTGGTATATCCACATTGTCGTTGATTGGTGGAATCGGGCTGTTTCCTCCATCGGCGGGATTGGTGCCGTCATCGCCTGCTAGCAGCTTGTAGAAATGCACCCTCCATAACCTCAGCGTGCACTGCGTATCTGTAACCAGATTTCCATTATCATCTCGACAGTTAGATGCTCCGGTCTTGAAACCTTGTGTCAGATGGTTGACTTGTTGGTAAAATTTTCGAGCATCATTCCTGTCTTGCAACACCTCAATTTCCCCGCACTCTCGCTTTTCTTGCTCCCGCTTTTTCCGTCTGAAAAGTCGCCTCTCTTCCTTCCTTTTCTCCCTGTAACGTCCACACGTAGCTCGCGTTGCGCCAGACATGTTGATAGTGTTGGTATTAGTTAAACCACAACTAATTGTTCATATTGCAGCTGCACGCTACTGTAATCCAAATGTGAGAATACTTAGACAGAAACTGAAAAAAAAAAATTTATGAAAATAAGATATGTCCAGTTTAAAATAACAAAAAATGATTATCTGGCTGCAGGCAGAGAAAAAGTTTGCTTTGTTATAAATGGAAAATCAGACAAACAAGGTCAAGAAGATACCTAGATATGAATATACTTTTTAGAGTTTAAAATACAATATTATTACTAATACTACAAACATCTGGCCATAATAAATATTAGGGTATATTTGCAAGAACATACAAATTACAGCAAGTCTCTACTCTTCTCCCTAATCACTGTACAATAATCAAAATCCGCTAATTTATGTTTAATGTTTTGGAGCGTTTAATTTTCGATATGCATAATGCCAATGCACATCTGTTTGTGTTCGAAGTATGTATTAGTATGCGTATGTATAGAACAAACAACTCTAAAATGAGAGAGGCTCTCTCTCTACCTCATTCCCTACCATTCAAACAAACAGCAGCGGCGAAGTGTGCGTCGCATATGTACAGCGTGACCCCTCTTGAAAGCCTTGTTGAACACACTCGCCGATGTCGCTTGATATTACACCAGCTATCTTGTAGATTCCAGTGCAAGTTAGGGTATATGGGTGAAATAGAAGTGTTTGTTATTTGTTTAAGGTAATACTGGTTGATTATTCCTGTGCTGCTGGTGATTAAAATACAGCATATTTTGTAATAGATCTAAATTCTCTATATGCACTTGTATACTTTACATAGGTACTTTTTTAGTATAAAGTATATTACATTATTTAAGGATGTATTCCTTAAGTTTGGAAAAGTAGTGCAGCTTCCTAAATTAATTTAGAATTTCTTGTCTTGTCTTGTAGATTTGACGATCTTGGCAGTTGTAAAGCAACTGTAAACAAGTAAGGAAAGCTACTGTCGAGCGCGCGCGACTGTAAGATACCATTTACCCTATTCGAAGAAATAATACAAAATAAAATAAATGGTATAAAAATAAAAAAAAAAGCAATTTACATTAAGAAAAAAAAATCGCCCCGCGCCAGATTCGAACCCAAGAACTCTCACGAACTTTGTAACTTACGAGTCGGACCTCTAACCACTAGACCACACAAGTTTACGCCATGCGATCGGCAAATTAGGCTTTTATTGACGCGGGCCCTCTACTACGTCGATTTAACGTTTTGGTTAAGAATCGCTAGCGCCCATAACTTTGTATGGGGAATTCGAACTCCTATAACTTCTTTGTTATTAAAAAATAAAAATTGAAGAAAGCTACAGTCGAGTGCACTCGACAGTAAGTTATAATTTACCTTTGGCTGCTAAAAATAATTCTTAATATTAATTACTTTTATTCGAATTAATAACAACGCATCGCATATTTCCGAAATTAAATACACATGCATTGACGCTAATGGCACATGCCGACTGCACGCCGATTGTGCGTGCGCAGTCGGCGCAAGCATTGAAGCCGAGCCTCTGCTCCGTCTCTGCTGCTGTATGCAAAACTTCTCGCGCCTAGGAACAGACCATGTGCTTCAGTGATTTGTTGTGAGAGTTGTCAGCTCTATAACTAAATGTCCCCGGTTCGAATCCCAGCGCAGTCTTCTTTTTTTTTGTATTGCTTAGAAAAAGTTTTTGGTTTTTCGTATTTTTTTTTGCATAATATACTTTTCATATAGCGCAAAATTATTAAAAAAAAAAAAATTGCCCAGCGCAGGATTCGAACCCGCGACCTCACGCATCAGAATCAGACTTGCGAGCCAACCTCTTGATGGTCACAGTGCGATCGGCAAAAAAAAAAAAAAAATTGCTCGTTGCTGGATTCGAAACCGCGACCACACGCACCAGAATCTTGCATGCAACCATCTAGACCACACACAGTTACGCGGAGCGATCGGCAAATGAGACTTTTATTGATGCCGGCCTTCTGCTGCGTCAGTTCAACATTTTAGTTGGAATTCTAAGCGCCCACAACTTTATATGGGAGATTCAAACTCCTATAACTTCTATGTTTATTGTCTGATCGGTTCCGACCGATTTCCCTACTTTTCTTAAAATGCAATAGTTTGGGGGCGGTGGACGTGGCATCCAAAAGTTGAAAATCAAACATTCTCCGTAATGTTACCAGGCACCTTACTTTCAAATTTGGCGCTTCTAGCTTTTCTAGTTTTCTTTTAAACTATAAAAATGTGTTTTTTAGAGGCGGTGGGCGTGGCATCCAAAAGTTTAAAATCCAACTTCTGCATAATGTTGCAAGACACCCTCCTACCAAATTTGGTGCGTTTATTTCTTTTCGTTATTGAATTGTTTGGAAAAAATCGAAATACGCATTTATCGATTTGCGGAGGCGGTGGGCGTGGCACATCAAGTTTGAAATAAACTTCTTGTGTGTATTGAATACACGCACACTCCCACCAAGTCTGGTGCCTCTAGCTCTTTTAATAGCTGAGATCTGTGTGTTCATACAGACGGACAGACGGACAGACAGACGGACATGACCAAATCGACTCGGCTATTGATGCTGATCAAGAATATATATACTTTGTATGGTCTGCCACGCCTCCTTCTGCCTGTTACATACATTTGCACAAAGTTAATATACCATTTTTTACCCATTTTCAATGGGTAAATGGTATAAAAATGATGAAAGTGTCAAGCTGCAATTGTGTGAGAATCCCAAACCTATGTGTGTTAGTATGTTGGCTTGACTTACTCATAACTGGGCACATATCATATGTATTTATAATTCCGCCTGCCAAAGTGACTTCCCCTTTACTTAACTGCTGTTTTGTCTTGCGTATTGTCTCAAGTCCTTCTTAAAAATTATGGATTAACTTGTTATGTAAGAGTACATTCTAAGGTGATGAACACTCTTGAAGATTATTATATGATTACTAGGAAACCCGGCGAACTCCGTTTCGCCACCACATGGCTTTATGTCTTTTGGTGATTAAATGATGAAGAAATTTTTTTTTTTTTATTTGAAATGGAAAAATTTTGTTTTTTTTCACAACAGTAATGAATTCATTTCAACTACAAAAATAAAGTGTTATTTAATTGAACTTCTCTAAGTTAATAGAAGTGAATACTGAATCGTACGTGTCCGTAAATTATCCGTGTCATTGAAGGGCTCTTTGGTAAATTAAATTAAATTAAATTGATTTCCACCAAATCCCGCCAATTGCCACCAAATCAAGCCAAATCCCGCCAAATCCCACTAAAATGCCTGCTCTTGGAATTTAATGAAAATTTGCACAATACACGTTATTGATTTGACGGGCTCCAATTAAAATGTGATCTTTGTTTGCTATAAGCCTTACGGAAATGATTTTGGGCCACGTAAATTTACCTCACGGAGCCCGAAACCTTTTCAACGAATGCAAAATCGTGGGATTTTTAAAGGAATGGAAGAACCTTACTGCTCAGAGAACAAAATTAGACTATCAATTTATTATGGAACTGTGTTGTTTCCAAGTGGTCATTCACAGTTTTCAAATGCGCAAACGATTTTGGGCCACGTACATTAACCTCACGGAGCCCGAGACCTTTCCAACGATGCATGATATTGCTTCTTCGCTGAACGACAATGCCACGCGATTTAGTTTGATCGCCAACAATAATTGCAGCAACATCACTAACGGTGGGGCCTTTGAATCTTCGCATATGTTCACCTGTTGGGGTACAATCCGCTCTTATGACAAATTTGTGCGTATCCAATGGCATTCGTTCCAATGCTCTTTTGAACATATTAACGACAGCATTAGTAGCGTGAAAAATTCTTGCAACTGCCTTTTACCTTGCAAATCGGCATGAATCCACCTTCTCGAATGATATTAACTCCAAAAGAAGTCATGCGAAAGCAGTTATTATATTCAAGGATGTGTTGAAGAAAATGGCTGGAATCGGGATCACTTCCATCGAACAATTGTTTCAGTGGCTGTGGTGGTGTAAGTAATGGATCCAGTTTAACTTTTCCATTTGCGCAGCACAATCAAGCAGTTTCTCTTTTAAACGCATTGCAATATCGGCATATAATCGTCATTGGTCCAATATCACAATGTTCATCATCACTGTAGTTCGCAGTGGGATCATATTGGACTGCCAACCGATTGTATGATGCCAATGATCTTCGTGTTCTCAAGCGGTCTCAATCGGCCATTTTCTCTTATTGTATTTTGTCTTTCTTCGCTTAAATTTTGTGAATACTCTTTGTTGAGCTAATGAGCTTTTTCATTAGCTATGTTTGCACGTTTGTCCAAATAAACACATACTGAATTAATTAATTAATTCTTTATTTGGCCACTCAGGGCGATATTAACAATGTTTAGTTTTTGTTTTATCATATATGCTAGGCATGCAGGCACGACGTTGCCTGTGCAGCTCAACTAAAACGAGATTTTCCGAATACGCGAGCTTTGTTCCTTCAGCACACAGTGGTGGGGCAAAAGATAGCTGCAAAGCTGTAGCGAATCTTTCTTCACAGGAGACATGTGCTTCAGCTCCAAATACTCCTGAATGAATGAAGAGTACTGAGCCTTTAGCTGCGGACGACGATCGAGTTTAGTTTAAGCAACTAAAGCTGTAGATCGTTTTGAATCATTGCCTCCGCCTGTGACAATCCATCCAAGTCGAGTCTTTTGAAGCAACGGCAGGCCTGCACCAAGCTTGAGCTGCCCAACGCATAGCAGGTCAAAGAAAAGACTGGCTCCGATGAGTAAATCCACTTTCTGCGATTTATAAAATTCAGGATCGGCTAGCTATATTGGCTGGGATTCTTCATCCTTCTGAGCACACAGTCAAATTGGGTTGATTGTCCGTTATGGTAGGAGCAACCAAAGCAGAGATGCTGACAGAATAATCTGAAGCAAGAGATTTGAGATTAATGCTTACAGAAAATCCGTCGGATACAAATCTGGAATCACCAATTCCAGCAACAGCTGCTGTTGACCTTTGCCGTGGCAATTGTAACTTATGTGCCAAACGAGACGTAACAATGTGCAACTGCGATCCAGAGTCGAGCAGTGCACGGCACGGAATCCAAGCACCAGATCGATTTTTATACCATTTACCCATTGAAAATGGGTAAAAAATGGTATATTAACTTTGTGCAAATGTATGTAACAGGCAGAAGGAGGCGTGGCAGACCATACAAAGTATATATATTCTTGATCAGCATCAATAGCCGAGTCGATTTGGTCATGTCCGTCTGTCTGTCCGTCTGTCCGTCTGTATGAACACACAAATCTCAGCTATTAAAAGAGCTAGAGGCACCAGACTTGGTGGGAGTGTGCGTGTATTCAATACACACCAGAAGTTTATTTCAAACTTGATGTGCCACGCCCACCGCCTCCGCAAGTCGATAAATGCGTATTTCGATTTTTTCCAAATAATTCAATAACGAAAAGAGATAAACGCACCAAATTTGGTAAGAGGGTGTCTTGCAACATTATGCAGAAGTTGGATTTTAGACTTTTGGATGCCACGCCCACCGCCTCTAAAAAACACATTTTTATAGTTTCAAAGAACACTAGAAAAGCTAGAAGCACCAAATTTGGAAGTAAGGTGCCTGGTAACATTATGGAGGACGCGGAATTTCAACTTTTGGATGCCACGCCTACCGCCCCCATACATCGATTTTGTAAATCGGTAAATCAAATTATAGGAAAAGTAGAAAAGTTTCCGAAAGGTATTATTGTAGATAATAATAATATTGACCAACCCTATAAATTTAAATCCGATCGGACAATAAACACAGAAGTTATAGGCACGAGAAGTTTCGCTCACAGCAGTAGAGGCCCGACGCCGACGCCAATTGCGCACGCCGACTGCGCACGAGTTATGGTATCAGAGTTGCTTCTCGAGTTATGGTATCAGAGTTGCTTCTCGTTTGAGTTGTCTTTATTGAATAAATCTTTCTTATGCTGTCACTTAGTTTCTAGGGTACATGGTATATATAGTAAATGGAATCGGAATCTGCATCGTAGGCAGATTTCGAAAGGCAGCTGGCTTGGTCGCTGTCGTTGGGCTATTCTGCTTAGTCGTGGATCAGCATATCCAGCGGATGTCAACAATGTTGCAATGTTAACAGATCGAGTGACCCACATGGGTCGCTCGTGGCGGTTTGTTGGGCGGCGGCGAGACAGAGGTAGGGGAAGAAGCAGTGGTGGTAACTCCTCCCCCCCTGGAATATAGTGACGGCCAGAACGAAGGGACGGTCGGAACGACGTGTTGTTGTGTCTCGCCTGGAGTGAAAATTATGGTCCTTCTCTTTAGCAGACATATGATGATTAGAAGTACACTAGTTATTCCTAACCATGTGTACAGAGAGATTAGATGACTTGTTGTTGCCTCCCTGACTTCTAAAATTTCTTGAGTGTTGTTCAGGTTTTGCAGCTCTAGGTGACGTAGGTTAAGTTTTCTAGTGTTATTCTTAACCAGTATTAGGCTTGGGTTGGGTAAGGAGATCTTTACATCCTCAAGGAAATTAACTTCGGAATCGTCATAGGTGATATTATTTATCTCTACGGTGCAGTTCTTGTAGGTAATAATCGCTGTGCCGTTGATAGTGGTATAAGGGCCGCATGAAGAGTTGATGTTAACGTTCATGGCGTTCATGATGATAATGTGTCCAATTTCCGGCTCAATTATATTTTCTTCCTTCACAGATTCTTGCATGTCGCAGGTAGCAGGCCATCCCTCCAAAATTTTTCTGATGCAGTCTCCATTGCTCGACCGCCCAAACTCCGCATTATTACAAAAGTACAAATTATGAATTTTAGGACATTTAGATTCTAAGTACATAAATTTAAGTTTTGGATTGAACAATAAAAACTTTGGAAGTATTACGAATTGTGTATTATTTAAGGGTAATGGGACCATGTGAGCTAGGGTATAGACTTCTTTTTCGAATATCGGCACTTTAATTTTAAAAATGATTTTATTGTTTTCATTAGTTGTTTCCAAGTTTATGAGTCTGTAAATGTGCTCCTCGTTTTCTATGTTAATGTTTTGTTCCGAAAGAATGTCTTTAATTATTTGAACTTCGAATGGGCTCAAAATAAATTTTGGAATGATCTGTAATTTAGCTAAGAGAAGACTTTCGGCAATATTATTCAGATGATTACTTAAAACGTCTATACTATAGCCCATGCGGTTAAAATATTGTAACATGTGTATTTCTCTGTGTTCTTGTGTTAACTTAGTATATACGTTATCTTTAAGATTGTTTACAAATGTGTTGATGGTGTTTTGTTCGTTGTTTATGTGTTCAGTAATATTTTTAAATCTATCGATTATATTGTTATTAATTATAAGTTGATTTTTAATAGTATTACTCAAATTATATTCTATTCCTTCTATCTCTTGAAATTTGTTGTTGATTTTAATTTCATCCGCGGCATCCATATTGCCTGTAATGATCTTAACTAAACTACCGAGACCATTTATGGCTCCTCGTTTCTTCCTGATATTCGGTTGAATAGAATGAATCCTATCGTATAATTGTTTAATTTTTATTTGTAAGGATGCAATTAATTCTTTGGAAAAGGTCATATCCATTGTAATCTTAATATTTTCTTCAATTTTTTTAATATTTTTGATGAAATCGTTTAAATCTATTGTGTGCGCTATAGTTCGGAAGGAACGTATTACCTTTGCTTCTCCTAGATCGATTTTTAAGAAAGGGGATTGGGGTGCAGGATGTCGAATCTGGAATTCTTGGGCCGAAAACAGGCTCATCCTGAAAAGTTAGTTTGAGGAAATGGGGAATTAGGTTAGTCACTTTTCTTCTTAGTTCTTCTCCTAACCTTATCTTTATGTAATTTTTGCCCTTTAGTGGTGTCAATTGTGACCCCATTGTCTTCTGACACTTTATGTTGGGAAAACCTAGGTGTTAGTTTGTTCCTTCTGTTTTCTTTTCTAAATATTATGTCATCTTGTTCTACAGGAATAGGGTCTTCTCTGTCCAAATTGAGTTTGTCTGTCCTAATTTTGACCCTTTCTTGGGCTTTTCGTGCTATTTCTGGGTATAGTTTGGCCCTAAATTCGTTTAATTCCTTTAAAAAATCATGTTCGTTGTTGAATTCTATTTCCCTTAGGAATGTGTGTGTTCTTCCAGTAAAGAGTTCATGGGGTGTCAGTTTCGTAGCTGAGTGTATGCTGTTGTTATATGTTATAAAAGTTTCGTTCAAAATATCATCATGATTGATTTCTAGTTTTTCCCTCTTTTTGCCCTCATATATAATTCGGTAAATTTCTGTTAAAGTGGAATGGAGTCTTTCAACTGGAGCGTTGCTTGAAGACTGTTGGAAAGAAGTAATGTGTGTATCTATGTTGTATTGAGAACAGAAGTCTTTAAAAATCTTTCCAGAAAATTCGGCTCCTTGGTCGTGTACTATTTTTTGGGGTATACCGAATGTATTCAGAAAGTTGGTAAGAGCCTTCACAATATTCATACAGTCCCTAGCTGGCACTGTATATCCACTAGCAAATCTAGAGAATTTGTCGATTATGGTTAAAATTGTCTTTCCATTTATGGTGTACAAGTCGATATGGACAATGGATAATGGTAGTCCCGGCGTTTCGGTCACCTGGAATTTGTTTTTCTGGGGCTGTCTGTCGTATTTTAGGGATTGGCAAATGTCGCAGTCATTTATAATTTTGGCAATCTTCTGTTTCATATATGGGAAGTACGCTTGTCGCTTAAGTTGACTATATGCTTCCTCTATACCTCTGTGGTTTGTGCGAGAGTGATATTCTTTGATAAGAGTGTCCTGCTCTTCTGTCGTAACTAAATCTTTTAGTAGTACGTTGCACCTAACTATTCTGTATAACCCCGAATTAGCAAAATATTTTTTATATGTTTGGTTGAAAATGTGGAATATGTCGTTATTCGTCATGATAGCGTAGGTCTTGTGCGGGGTAATTTGATCTTTGAAAATTTTGACAATAATCTCTTCTGTGAATCCTTCTTCAGTGAAGGTTTTTCTAATTTTGTTCTTGAATATTGACTGTGTGAGTTTGTTGGGTTTAGGTCCTATTTTGAGTATAATTTGTAAATTGAATTCGTTCAAGGGGGAATTAGAGCTTTTAATGTCCTGGTTGTTCGTGGGCGTTGCGTCGTGGACGTTAGTTTCGATGCGACTTAACGCGTCAGCCACTACGTTTTCAGCTCCCTTTTTGTATTCTACTTCATAGTCATATTCTAAAAGTTGGAGTTTCCAACGAACTAACTTGGAATTCGGTTCTTTAAAGTTCATTAGCCATGTCAGGGGTCGGTGGTCCGTCTTGATTTTGAATTTATTGCCGAACAGGTATGGTCTGAAGTATTTTGTCGCCCAGATAATGGCTAACATTTCTTTTTCCACTGTAGAGTAATTTCTCTCAGTGTCGGACAGTGTTCTACTAGCGAATGATACGGGTCGTTCTATTCCTGCTTGGCCCTGCGATAGTACTGCCCCGATTGCCACGTTGCTGGCATCAGTTGTTAGTACAAACGGTTTTGTAAAATCAGGGTATCGTAAGATTGGGTCATTGCGAAGTAAGATTTTGCATTTTTCAAAGGCTCGGATGTATTCCTCATCTATCTTGACCATTGTCTTTCCTTTTAGTTGCTGTGTCAAAGGTTTGGTGATTGTGGCAAAGTCCCTAATGAATTTCCTATAATAACCTAAAAGACCTAAGAATGATTTAATTTCCTTCTTGGTTTTGGGAATTGGGAACGCTTTAATCGCGTGCATTTTCTTTGGGTTAGGTTTTATTCCCTCATTAGTGACTACGTGTCCTAAATATTCGATTTCCTTACGGAAAAAATCGGATTTGTCCGGTTGAAGTTTAAGGTTTGCCTCAGCTAATTTCGAGAGTACTTTGTGTAAATCATTTACGTGTTCTTGTAATGAAGATGAGAAAACAATTATATCGTCTAAATATACTAAACAACATTTGCCCTTGAGGTCGGCTAGAATATTATCCATAATTCGTTGGAAAGTAGCTGGGGCGTTAGTAAGCCCAAATGGCATTCTTATGAATTCGTAGTGGCCTCCTTCTGCCGTGAAGGCTGTTTTAGGTGAGTCTTTTGGCTCCATTTCGATTTGGTGGTAACCACTAGCTAAATCAAGAGCCGTGAAATATTTTGCTCGACCGATCTTGTCCAGTGTTTCATTAATATTGGGCATTGGATATTTATCCTTTATGGTCTTTTCGTTAAGCTTTCTATAGTCTATGACCAATCTCCATTTCTTCTTGGTAGGGTCATTTGATTTTTTGGGCACCAGAAATATAGGAGCGCTCCAGGGGCTATGGCTATGCTTAATTATGTCTTGGTCGAGTAGTTTGTTTAGTTGCGTTTGGATTTCCTGACTTTCGACTCTACTGTATCTAAACGGTCTATTGTAGATAGGAATGTCGTCTGTGGTTTTGATTTGGTGTTTAATATGGTTTGTAAAAGAAAGTTTTTGGTTTTCAGTATGGAAAAGGTTAGCAAATTTTTTGCAAAGCTTTCTTAGAGCAGAATCTTCTTCGGTATTTAAATGATCGCATTTGATGCACATTGGTTCGTCTTTTGCATTTTGTGGTTGGATTGCTTTTGATTTGGTTTTAGGATCAAATTCTAAAAATTGATCTCTATGATATTGATCGACTTTTAAATGCGAATCAAGTACAAAGTTCTGTTTGTGATCGGCATAGTTTACTACCTCCATCAAGCTATTATTATCTTTGGCTTCATAAAGGCCGCCGGAAATTATCAAGTTGTTATTAACTTGAAAGTCCTCACAGAAGAAGGTGCCGTTAGGCAAATTTACTGGTAAGGATAATACGACCTTAGAAAATTCCTCGATTATGTGGACTTTTGTAGCGGGATTTCTTTCTTGAAAAATTTGTAATTTGCATAGTGTAGTTTGGAGACTTGATTCGGGCAGGTTGAGAACGGCGTTAATTGGTGAAAGTATGTCCATGCCTATCAAGCCATGGAAGAAATCATGGAAGTGAAATAAAATCATGGAGAAGTGTTGGTGGTGTTCGAATTCTTTGAATAGCGGAATATCGACCTTTGTGTAGAGTTTGTGTGTATTGATGACTGTCTTTATTATGATGGGATTGTTCAATTCTATGTGTTCTGTTTTAGGGATTAAATCAGGATTAATAAAAGAGACGGAGGACCCTGTGTCTACCAGAAACCGTAAAGGTTTGTCGTTCAGATTGATAACTACGTAAGGAAGTATAGGGCCATATTTATCTTTGTTTAAGTACCCTGACTGTGGGTCGAGGCCGGCCCTTGAAAATTTGCTCCTTCATTAATGTTGTGCAGTTCGTATTGTTGTTGTTCGGTAAAATGCATGTTTGTGTTTCTAGACGGTGTTGTGGGAGTGGGAGGACCTTGAATTGCCCTGGTATTGGAATGATTCTTCTGATTAAAAGGGTTGCTATTGTTGTATCCCTGTTGGCCATTTCTGTTCTGATTGTTACCCTGTTGGTTATATTTGTATCGATTATTTCCCTGTTGATTGTGGTTGTACTGATTATTTCCCTGTTGATTATATTTCCACTTCCTAATTTGGTTATTGTTTGTGTTGGTGTCTGAAGCTGGATTAGCACTATTCCAATTACGCTTTCCAGAACTGTCTTGTCTCTGCCTAAGGTAAATATCCCTTTCCTTAATTGCCAATCTATACGCTTCTCTGAGATTCTCTGGTTTCATGGACCTAATCGTGCCTCCAAGTGGACCTCTAAGACCCGTCAAGAATACGTGCAGACTTGCACTGGAAAACATTTGTTTCTTAGTTTTAACCAATAATGGTTCGGACTCTTCATTTTCTGCCAACCTATGAAGTGCTGCATTACAGCTTGCAATTTGATCATATAGGTTTTGGATAGACAGGTTCTTTTGAGCCAATCCATGCAGTTCGCACATTAGGGTTGGTTCGTCTCTCTTGTCCGTACAATGAATTAACAATGTTTCTTTAATATCGTCCCAGTTCAATGTCGTTCCTACCTCCTTCAGAATGTCATTGGCTTTCCCTTCAATTTTATTCCTAATTGCCCTGAGAAGCATTTGCCCGTAGGGGGTCTGATCAGTCCCCCTGATGAACAATAGGATCTCTTCTACGTTTGATATGAAATCGTTGAGATCCTCAGGTTCACCGTCAAAGGTCTTCAAAAACCTAATTTGATCTGGGACGCGCAAGGATTGAAAAATGTCGGCTGGTCGGTCAATTGTCATATTCTGGTTAGGGGGTGGGGAACTGGAGGAAGAGTTCATGTTGGAAGTATCGCTAGGTGCCCTAGGTAATAGGTCCTGATTAGGGTTTGGTGTACTATTTTCGGGCAAGTTGCTCGTTGCTCTGGTTCTGATAGTAGGTAAAAGTTTGCCTTTGATTGTCGACATTAAACTGATCTTTTAATAGAATTAATCTGTGTTTTAAGTGTGTGTGTATATCTATATATATATATGTGAGAGTGTGTGTGTGTGTATGTAACTTAAAAGTAGCTTAGCTTATTAGCTTAATGGCTTTACTCGCCGTTTTATGTGGACAATGAGTCGGATTCTGGAATTAAATATCAAAGTTAGTATATGCCTCAAGGTTCAGTGAATATTTCTTATACTTGCGAATTGTGTTAGCACAATTGGGTAGTGTGTGATGGACCGGTAATGTGTTGTAGTGTTTTTCATGTACTAAAAAATAGAGCAATATAAATTAGTTTTATATTGATTGTTTTGTTTGTGTATATATAAGCATGTTTATATATATCTTCCCTCTTTATTGTAATTTGGTTCCAAAAAAATTTTTTATTATTATTTTTACAACCGCTCATTTATCGCCAACACGTAAGTGCATATGTGTGTACGTTGCTAGTCAAACATGATTCACTGCATACACACAACGCTGTCACATGCCAGCGGCAGGGGTGTCATTTCAGCTTTTTTCCCGTCAGATCTGGCTTTTTTTGAAGTGTGATTGCGGGAAAAATATGAAAACAGCGGGCAGCGGGAATTCTGGCTTTTTGAGCAAATTTACGCAGCTTTTTTTTTTAGTTTACTTTTATTAAAATTTTATAGATGTTTAAATTGAATTTAACGGCTGAAATGCTAAAAATGTATTTATCTCGACAAAATATCGATATTTAATTGTATCGAATAACTTCCCTCAAAAGTTCATACCTAAATTGAAGCGTCTTGCATCACTAATATTGTGAAATTGGCTTGCGCTATATCAAGTTAACGATGCCAAAGGAAACTCATAAACAAAAAGTGAGAGATGTCTGGCTGCAGAGCACAGAATTCAAGGAGTGGATGAGGAAAGATCCTACAGACCTCACGCGGGTGTTTTGCAGCTATTGCAAGTGCAGCATAACTGCAAAATTAAGCGACTTGCGTGCACATGCTTCAGTTGCTCTGCAAATGCAGTCCCTGCCTTGGTCAAATGCCGACGTCGAGCGGGCATTCAGCCAAGTAAATTTAATAAAAACTAAAATTCGAAATAGCATGAGCGTTAAAACGTTAAACGCTATACTGAGTATAAGGTCCTTATTTTAATTTATTTGTATTTTCAAATTAGAAATTAATTTACTTAAAATTTTAGGTACGGGCTGCGTCGACACAATAAGTGCTGTTTTAATTACAAGCTACCACCCAGCTGCCTATCTACAATTGAAGAAAAAAAATTTTATCCAACCGATGATGATAATATTGACGACATCTTAAATATACTATAGATCTTAATTTTTGTACATTACATTACTTATTTTGAAACATCAACTGAAGTTTTTTTTCACTGTAAAGAGTATTACCCATATATTTTATGTTAAGTTAAGTGGAACTGAGGGTTTATCATTCAAAAACATACATCACATTGCCTTATAATAATCAGCTTGTTTCTTAACTTTTTTTCTCTGGTATTCAGCTTTTTTCAGCTTTTTTTTTTCATTGATTCAGCTTTTTTGGCTCAGAAAAAAATGACACCACTGGCCAGCGGCAGACCAGCGGACGTGTTTGATTTGCCTACAGACCATCTGGCTTCAACATGTCGAGTATTGGGCTACATACGTGTTACACATTGATCGTGTTTTCCTATTCTTTGTGTTGAACATTGTGTTCCCTCATGTTCGCACTGAACATGTAACATCATACAGAATTAGTATATTCGCACTGAATTACTTTTTCCGCAGTCGTTGCATTGGAGCGTCGTAATACGTGTTCGCCCTGAACTTGCAATAGCGACTCCAACACGCGACATCGAGTAGCTCAGACCATTTGCCCTAAATGGCTGTGCACTTGTTGTGATGTTGAGCCAATACCAACCTCACAACGTGTTGTATAACACCCACTGTCGGCTCCGGCGTGGCCGACACATGTTCGCCCTGAACCTGCGTCAGACCGTATCGGATCCCACAACAAGTTTGATTCGAACATTTGCACTAAATGATCAAACCAACATGTAGGCACAACGTTCGTGTGACGGCTAATGCGTCGGCTCACTCACCATTCTCTCGACTGATGTTGTAACTAATTTACACTTCACACATAAATATACAACTTTTGTTTCACTTTTTTTTTATTTTTTTTTTTTAGAGGTTCACTGTTTGGCATTTATTACAACTTTGATATTCCCGTTCTCACTGTCCAACATTTTTAATTAATTATTATGTTATATATACATTTTTCTTTTAGTATATAATTTCTTTTCGTTTCTCTTTTTTTTTTTTACACACATTTTTATTAACAACTATCTTACATTAAAAATAATATTGGTATCCTCATCCTCTGGGAGATGGTTCGAAATTGCGGCTGCGCCAGTTATGGTATCAGAGTTGCTTCTCGAGTTATGGTATCAGAGTTGCTTCTCGTTTGAGTTGTCTTTATTGAATAAATCTTTCTTATGCAGTCACTTAGTTTCTAGGGTACATGGTATATATAGTAAATGGAATCGGAATCTGCATCGTAGGCAGATTTCGAAAGGCAGCTGGCTTGGTCGCTGTCGTTGGGCTATTCTGCTTAGTCGTGGATCAGCATATCCAGCGGATGTCAACAATGTTGCAATGTTAACAGATCGAGTGACCCACATGGGTCGCTCGTGGCGGTTTGTTGGGCGGCGGCGAGACAGAGGTAGGGGAAGAAGCAGTGGTGGTAACTCACGCACAGTCGTCGTGTAGTCAGTGTGCAGTCGGCATGTGCCATTAGCGTCAATGCATGTGAATTTGTCCTCGAAAATATGCGATGCGTTGTTATTCGCCGAATAAAAGTAATTAATATTAAGAATTTGTTTTTAACAGCGAAAGGTAAATGGTATCTTACTGTCGAGTGCACTCGACTGTAGCTTTCTTCACTTGTTTAAATTTACAAGTGCTGTTGGCAGGAACACAGCATCAGACACAGAATTCTGAGCGATCAGAGAAGTAGAGGTAGTGATGTTTACTGGCTGGCTACTAGAAGAAGGCTGATTTGTTGAATTTTCCGTTTCTGATGTAGGATTTTGATTTAAATGCGATGTGGGCTGCAACTCAAAATGGAGCAGGCTATGATGTTTTCTTCCACATGTTCGACAAGATCCGGCCTTGCAGTTGCGCATTTGATGCCCTGGCTTCAAACAGTTGATGCATAATATCAGCCTCTTAGCAGCTCGAAGGCGAAATTGTGGAGTTAAACTCAAGACTTGGTTACAACTGTATATAAAATGGCCAGACCCATTACAGCACACACAGGCCGCAGGTTGTGCTCTAGCAGTGAGAAACGAGCTCCGAATGTGGCTAGGTTTACGATTTGCACCCACCCGATTAAATGCTTCTGACGAATATTCCAAAACGTTGACAGCGTTTCTCCAGAAAATCGATGAACTGCTTGACAGTTGGTATCCTATCAGCTGTACTAGATTCCTCCCACGCTGTTCGCGATGCAATGTCGAGCTTCTGCAATATGCTATTGACGATTATACAGTCAGAGATTTGTTCCGAGCTGCCTATGGATTGCAGGGCACGCAAGTTAGCAACAAATGTATCCGACAAGCATCGTAGCTTCACAGCTGACACTACCTCTACCTTCTGAATACCCAAGATTGTGCTGATGTGTGCCTGAAAGATAAGACGCTTGTTATTATACCGCTTGTCTAATATATCTAATGCGACGGCATAATTATCCGCTGTTATTTCGAGGGCTCTGATGGCATCCAACGCAGAGCCTTTGAGGCACGATTTTAAATGCTGCAGCTTCGCAATTGGAGACAAATCGGGATCCTTATCGATGGCGGTGGAAAACATGGTGAAGAAATCGGCATACTCCACGTAGCCGCCACTAAACTCCGGCAACTTCAATTCTGGCAAATTTGCTCTGCTTTGAGCTTGAACTGACGATACATCCATAGACATTTCAGGCGGCAATGTTGAACACCGAACACCAGCGAAGTTACGTCTTCGTATTTCCTGCTGGACGAACGCCTTTAATGACAGGACCAATTCTTCAAACTCATCTCGCATTGGGCTGCCAATTTCGTTGAAGTCAAGCTCTTCCAGACTGTCATGGGCCAAAATAAAAGACGCCTGAACTTTGTCCAACAATTCTAAGCGCAATGACAGTTCTTCTTCGCTGGAAGATTTGATCGCATCGTTGTTGAGGGACTGTCCAATTTTTTGGGTGCGCGCAAATATAGAATTGGCTTTGCGTTTAAAAAAATCAACTTTGTTTGTTCATAGTTGAGTCCATTGGCATTTTACCGCGATTGCTTTTATATACCGTACCGACGAATTTATTTTGTTAAATTTATTTATGTTCACAAAATGTTTGCTGGGTTATGCACAAAGCAAAGCAAGCCGATGCTCTGATTTAGCGAACTGCACTAGCAAAGAAGATGAAAAGAAACAACAAAAACTTTGCTATGCATGTAACTGCTGTTATGTACATAAAGCGCGCGGCAACTAAAGCGGCACTTATGTGGCGCAAGCACAAATGTATGTAATGTATTAGAAATTTTAGCGCAATTTCCAGTGATTAATTTATAATCACTTTTATAATTGTTCACATCACGTCGGGGTCACCAAAATGTTGAGCTAATGAGCTTTTTCATTAGCTATGTTTGTCCAAATAAACACCCACTGATTAATTCTTATTATATTTATTTGGCCACTCAGGGCGATATTAACAATGTTTAGTTTTTGTTTTATATGCTTGGCATGCAGGCACGACGTTGCCTGTGCAGCTCAACGAAAACGAGATTTTCCGAATACGCTCTCGACAGTAAGGCGAATAGAAAGCGAACTAAAGCGAAAACATAAGATCTCTGCACGCAGGCAGAAGGCAAAAACTAAACAAAGGTAAATAGAGAGAGAGAGTGATCAGTCACTGGATTGCTTTGTATGCTGATTCGGCTGCATAACCCAACACTCTTGTTGCTGTCTTTCATGTCTCGTGCGTCGGCCCATGTTCGAATGTCGTACTTTAGGCATTTTGGACTACGGACAGAGTGGTGAATTTAACCTGCTGTTGGAATTGAATGAAAATTTGCACAATACACCAAATCCCGCCAAATCCCGCTAAATCCCACCAAATCCCGCTAAATCCCACTAAATCCTTCCAAATCCCGCCAAATCCCACCAAATCCCGCTAAATCCCATCCAAATCCCGCCAAATCCCGCCAAATCCCACCAAATCCCACTAAATCCCACCAAATCCCGCCAAATCCCACCAAATCCCGCTAAATCCCACTAAATCCCTCCAAATCCCGCCAAATCCCACCAAATCCCGCCAAAATGCCTGCTGTTGGAATTGATTGAAAATTTGCACAATACACGTTGATAAACATTAATTTAACGGGCTCAAAAAAAAAATGTGAGGAAACGTATAACTCTTTAAAAAATTATTATACCATTTACCCATTGAAAATGGGTAAAAAATGGTATATTAACTTTGTGCAAATGTATGTAACAGGCAGAAGGAGGCGTGGCAGACCATACAAAGTATATATATTCTTGATCAGCATCAATAGCCGAGTCGATTTGGTCATGTCCGTCTGTCTGTCCGTCTGTCCGTCTGTCCGTCTGTATGAACACACAGATCTCAGCTATTAAAAGAGCTAGAGGCACCAGACTTGGTGGGAGTGTGCGTGTATTCAATACACACAAGAAGTTTATTTCAAACTTGATGTGCACCGCCCACCGCCTCCGCAAATCGATAAATGCGTATTTCGATTTTTTCCAAATAATTCAATAACGAAAAGAGATAAACGCACCAAATTTGGTAGGAGGGTGTCTTGCAACATTATGCAGAAGTTGGATTTTAGAATTTTGGATGCCACGCCCACCGCCTCTAAAAAACACATTTTTATAGTTTAGAAGAAAACTAGAAAAGCTAGAAGCGCCAAGTTTGAAAGTAAGGTGCCTGGTAGTATTACGAAGAATGTTTGATTTTCAACTTTTGGATGCCACGCCCACCGCCTCCAAACTATTGAATTTTAAGAAAAGTAGGGAAATAACAAAACATTTTTTTTAACACTCTTGTAGCTTACCATAGTACAGATCTACCCTATAAATTTCAATCCGATCGGACAATAAACAAAGAAGTTATAGGAGTTTGAATCTCCCATATAAAGTTGTGGGCGCTTAGAATTCCAACTAGAATGTTGAACTGACGCAGCAGAAGGCCGGCATCAATAAAAGTCTCATTTGCCGATCGCTCCGCGTAACTGTGTGTGGTCTAGATGGTTGCATGCAAGATTCTGGTGCGTGTGGTCGCGGGTTCGAATCCAGCAACGGGCATTTTTTTTTTTTTTTTGCCGATCGCACTGCGTAACTGTGTGTGGTCTTGGTGGTTGGCTCGCAAGTTTCTGATGCGTGAGGTCGCGGGTTCGAATCCTGCGCTGGGCAATTTTTTTTTTTTTTAATAATTTTGCGCTTTATGAAAAGTATATTATGCAAAAAAAAAAAAATAAAAACAAAAACTTTTTCTAAGCAATACAAAAAAAAGAAGACTGCGCTGGGATTCGAACCGGGGACATTTAGTTATAGAGCTGACAACTCTCACAACAAATCACTGAAGCACATGGTCTGTTCGTAGGCGCGAGAAGTTTTGCATACAGCAGCAGAGACGGAGCAGAGGCTCGGCTTCAATGCTTGCGCCGACTGCGCACGCACAATCGGCGTGCAGTCGGCATGTGCCATTAGCGTCAATGCATGTGTATTTAATTTCGGAAATATGCGATGCGTTGTTATTAATTCGAATAAAAGTAATTAATATTAAGAATTATTTTTAGCAGCCAAAGGTAAATTATAACTTACTGTCGAGTGCACTCGACTGTAGCTTTCTTCAATTTTTTTTTTAATAACAAAGAAGTTATAGGAGTTCGAATTCCCCATACAAAGTTATGGGCGCTAGCGATTCCTAACCAAAACGTTAAATCGACGCAGTAGAGGGCCCGCGTCAATAAAAGCCTAATTTGCCGATCGCATGGCGAAAACTTGTGTGGTCTAGTGGTTAGAGGTCCGACTCGTAAGTTACAAAGTTCGTGAGAGTTCTTGGGTTCGAATCTGGCGCGGGGCGATTTTTTTTTTCTTAATGTAAATTGTTTTTTTTTTTATTTTTATACCATTTATTTTATTTTGTATTATTTCCTTCGAATAAGTTAAATGGTATCTTACAGTCGCGCGCGCTCGACTGTAGCTTTCCTTACTTGTTTTTATATAGTAGATTATATGTTTATGTATATGTCGGCGCGCACTAAGAGTGTGATGATGTTGGTTTGAGTGTATGGATATGCTGTTGTGAGAATTTCACCAGAAGCTTAATTTCATCATTATTGAAATATTGCATCAGCCACTAATTGTTCTGCGTTTGGTTGTGTGTGTGTGTTGTCGCTTCAAGAAGCGTTGTTGTAGTAAGGCGACAGCGCTGTGTCGCTGTCGCCGAGCGTGGTTCGGTGGTAAGCATAATAAGAAGAAGGGACAACGCAGGCAGTTGCGTGCAGATCGTCGTGCGTGTGAAACCGAAACTCGCTGTGCTATTACGATATCGGAAAACAACGGTGCTGCAACATATACAAACAAAAATAATCAACATTCGAGACAATACGCGACAGAGATTGTCTCTCTCACGTGGTACTAACAAAGAAAACGGCTTAAGGTGAGGACGGCAAGAGGAACCACTGTTATTCTGTCATTCAGTTGTATTGCATTTAACGCAGTTAGTGTTAAACTGCGACAGGATGTTATGGTCAGCCGAGTGACAGGCGAGGGCGCGACAGAATTGTCAGGACGAACTACAACGCCTCTCCGCCTCTAAAGGGAGGCGACGCAACGGTCGACTCTGAGTACGTTTCTTATTTATTAATAATTTTATCAGCGAACAATAACAAATCGCAGTGGCGGCATCAGCAATGGTAAACAATTTCTAAGCGGAAAACAGCAACAAACACAGACTGTCGGCAACAAAAACCAAGATCAACAAGCCGCCAGCAACTGCCTAATGTCGGACAGGTGGTTAGCTGCAAATTTCGGGTGCTGGGCTTAAAACACTTTGAAAAATATATGTTGATTTGAAAAAAGCGTTTAGTGCGGAAATGACGCCATTTTGGCTGCCGTCAGGCAACCAATTGCAATAAATGCCAGATTACAGATAGAGGGTGCGGCCGGTGCAGCAGTAGAGTAAGATCAGAGCAGCAGTGATGGGTGGGAGCAGTGCAGCAACAGAGCGGGAGCAGCGACGTCAACGTGCTGGCAGTCCTGCAAACCTGCGCCTCCATTTGCACATTCTCCAACTCCTGCTCCTTGTCCTAGACCTGCTCCTACTTCTGCAACTGCCCAACCTCTTGCTCCTTCCCCAGCACCTGACGCTGCACCTACTCCTACTCCTGTAACTGCAACTGAAACGTGAACTGCAGTGCTTACAAATGCAAATTGAAACATGATAATTGCTCTCGTGTGAGAGGACCTCACTTTGTATATAGTCAAGAGCGTGCGAGTATATGCGCGGGTATCTGTGCGCGTGTGTGCGTATGTATTCTTGTCCTTAGCTGGTGTTGGGGCTATGTGAGCACGGCGGTTTAATTCACTCAACTGTAAATCCGCTCATTGCTGTAACATTTACGCAGAGGCGCGTTCAGCGGTCAGTATGGGGATTGGCCCTGCCTCCACACTAGGTCCCCTCCACACAGACTCCGCCGGCGCTATTGCCACCGGTCAGCTCTGGTACGACCTCTTTCTGAAAATGATAGCACAGCGCATGGAAAAACGCAACGGCGACCAGCACACGTTCGCGGCGCAATTTTGGGCGCTTCGTGTGGCATTTACAAAAGCTTAGCTCAGACTTACAGCAAAAACGACAACAATAACCACAACAGCAACAAGGAGCCGAATGGCGCTACAAATTGCCGAAAATCGACTTCCCGTCAAACGCCCGTCGGCCGACACCAATTGATAATTTTGCTAATTGTCTGCTCTAGACCAATGCGGAATGTGCAATATGCTTTTCGCGATTTTCATCGCTGTGTATTTCGCTGCTCCCAATTCACACTTGGCAGTAGTGCCTGAAGATTAAAAATAAGTAGCTAGATCTGGCTTATAATACCATTTAACAACTAAAATTTAAATTCAAACAAGTGAAGAAAGCTACAGTCGAGTGCACTCGACAGTAAGATACCATTTACCTTACGCTGTTAAAAAATAATTCTTAATATTAATTACTTTTATTCGGCGAATAACAACGCATCGCATATTTTCGAAGACAAATAGAAATGCATTGACGCTAATGGCACATGCCGACTGCACACTGACTACGCGACGAGTGTGCGTGCGCAGTCGGCGTCGGCGTTGGGCATCTACTGCCGTGAGCGAAACTTCTCGTGCCTATATCTTCTGTGTTTATTTTCCGATCCGATTTAAATTTATATCGTTGGTCAATACTATTATTATCTACAATAATACCTAAAAAACATTTCGGAAACTTTTCTACTTTTCCTAGAATTTGATTTACCGATTTACAAAATCGATTTTTGGGGGCGGTAGGCGTGGCTTCCAAAAGTTGAAATTCTGCATTCTCCATAATGTTACCAGGCACCTTACTTTTAAATTTGGTGAGTCTTGCTTTTCTAGTGTTCTTTAAAACTATAAAAATTTGTTTTTTAGAGGGGCTGGGCGTGGCATCCAAAAATCTGAAATCCAACTTCTGCATAATGCTGCAAGATATCAAATTTGGTGCGTTTATCTGTTATCGTTATTGAATTATTTGGAAAAAATCGAAATACGCATTTATCGATTTGCTGAGGCGGTGGACGTGGCAGATCAAGTTTGAAATAAACTTCTTGTGTGTATTGAATACACGCACACCAAGTCTATAAATTGTATAGTATAGTATAGTATAGTATAGTATAGTATAGTATAGTATAGTATAGTATAGTATAGTATAGTATAGTATAGTATAGTATAGTATAGTATAGTATAGTATAGTATAGTATAGTATAGTATAGTATAGTATAGTATAGTATAGTATAGTATAGTATAGTATAGTATAGTATAGTATAGTATAGTATAGTATAGTATAGTATAGTATAGTATAGTATAGTATAGTATAGTATAGTATAGTATAGTATAGTATAGTATAGTATAGTATAGTATAGTATAGTATAGTATAGTATAGTATAGTATAGTATAGTATAGTATAGTATAGTATAGTATAGTATAGTATAGTATAGTATAGTATAGTATAGTATAGTATAGTATAGTATAGTATAGTATAGTATAGTATAGTATAGTATAGTATAGTATAGTATAGTATAGTATACTATAGTATAAGTATAGTATAGTATAGTATAGTATAGTATAGTATAGTATAGTATAGTATAGTATAGTATAGTATAGTATAGTATAGTATAGTATAGTATAGTATAGTATAGTATAGTATAGTATAGTATAGTATAGTATAGTATAGTATAGTATAGTATAGTATAGTATAGTATAGTATAGTATAGTATAGTATAGTATAGTATAGTATAGTATAGTATAGTATAGTATATATATATAGTATAGTATAGTATAGTATAGTATAGTATAGTATAGTATATCTATATATAGTATAGTATAGTATTAGTATAGTATAGTATAGTATAGTATAGTATAGTATAGTATAGTATAGTATAGTATACGTATAGTATAGTATAGTATAGTATAGTATAGTATAGTATAGTATAGTATAGTATAGTATAGTATAGTATACTATATATTATACTATAGTATACTATAGTATAGTATAGTATAGTATAGAATTTATGACTTGGTGGGAGTGTGCGTATTAATACACACAAGAAGTTTATTTCAAACTTGATGTGCCACGCCCACCGCCTCCGCAAATTGATAAATGCGTATTTCGATTTTTTCCAACTAATTCAATAACGAAAAGAGATAAACGCACCAAATTTGATTGGAGGGTGTCTTGCAACATTATGCAGAAGTTGGATTTTTAAAAAACACATTTTTATAGTTTAAAAGAACACTAGAAAAGCTAGAAGCACCAAATTTGGAAGGTGCCTGGTAACATTACGGAGAATGCGGAATTTCAACTTTTGGATGCCACGCCTACCGCCCCCAAAAATCGATTTTGTAAATCGGTAAATCAAATTATAGGAAAAGTAGAAAAGTTTCCGATATTATTGTAGATAATAATAATATTGACCAACCCTATAAATTTAAATCCGATCGGACAATAAACACAGAAGTTATAGGCACGAGAAGTTTCGCTCACAGCAGTAGAGGCCCGACGCCGACGCCGACGCCGACTGCGCACGCCGACTGCGCAAGCACAGTCGTCGTGTAGTCAGTGTGCAGTCGGCATGTGCCATTAGCGTCAATGCATGTGACTTTGTCCCGAAAATATGCGATGCGTTGTTATTCGCCGAATAAAAGTAATTAATATTAAGAATTATTTTTTAACAGCGAAAGGTAAATGGTATCTTACTGTCGAGTGCACTCGACTGTAGCTTTTTCACTTGTTTGAATTTAAATTTTAGTTGTTAAATGGTGCTGGTGAGCAGCCGAGATATATAGCTACTTATTTTTAATCTTCCAGGCACTACTGCCAAGTGTAAATTAGAAACGTAAATACACAGCGATGAAAATCGCGAAAAGCATATTGCACATTCCGCATTAGTTATTAAGAGCAGACAATTAGGCAACTTATCAATTCATATGTCAGGCCGACGGGCGTTTAACGGGAAGTCGATTTTCGGCAATTTGTTAGCGCCATTCGGCTTCTTGTTGCTGTTGTGGTTATTGTTGTCGTTTTACTATAAGTGTCAAGCTCTAAGCTTTTGTAATAACGAAGCGCCCAAAATTGCGCCGCGAACGTGTGCTGGTCGCCGTTCGTTTTTCCCATGCGCTGTGCTATAGTTTTCAGAAAGAGGTCGTACCAGAGCTGACCGGTGGCAATAGCGCCGGCGAGAGTGAAGAAGGTATCAGTGTGGAGGCAGGGCCAATCCCCATACTGACCGCTGAACGCGCCTCTGCGTAAATGTTACAGCAATGAGGTTTGCCAGTTCCAGTGAATTAAACCGCCGTGCTCACATAGCCCCAACACCAGGCTTAAGACAGATTAGTACGCACACACCGCGCACAGATACCCGCGCATATACTCGCACGCTCTTGGGCTCTACAAAGTGAGGTCCTCTCACACGAGAGCAATTATCATGTTTCAATTTGCATTTGTAAGCACTGCAGTTCACGTTTCAGTTGCAGTTACAGGAGTAGGAGTAGGTGCAGCGTCAGGTGCTGGGGAAGGAGCAAGAGGTTCGGCAGTTGCAGAAGTAGGAGCAGGTCTAGGACAAGGAGCAGGAGTTGGAGAATGTGCAAATGGAGGCGCAGGTTTGCAGGACTGCCAGCACGTTGACGTCGCTGCTCCCCGCTATCCTTTGCTGCACTGCTCCACCCATCACTGCTGCTCCGATCTTACTCTACTGCTGCACCAGCCACGCCCCTATCTGTAATCTGGCATTTATTGCAATTGGTTGCCTGACGGCAGCCAAAATGGCGTCATTTCCACACTAAACGCTTTTTTCAAATCAACATATATTTTTGAATCTTTTTAAGCCCAGCACCCGAAATTTGCAGCTAACCACCTGTCCGACATTAGGCAGTTGCTGGCGGCTTGTTGATCTTCGTTTTGCTTGCCGACAGTCTGTGTTTGTTGCTGTTTTCCGCTTAGAAATTGTTTACCATTGCTGATGCCGCCACTGCGATTTGTTATTGTTGGCTGATAAAATTATTAATAAATAAGAAACGTACTCAAGTGAGCCCATTTTTAGTCGCCTCCCTTTAGAGGCGGAGAGGCGTTGTAGTTGGTCCTGACCGGATGCTCTAGCACCCTCGCCTGTCACTCGGCTAGCCATGGTCCTCGCCCATTTTAACACTAACTGCGTTAAATGCAATACAACTGAATGACAGAATAACAGTGGTTCCTCTTGCCGTCCTCACCTTTTAAGCCGTTTCCTTTGTTAGTACCACATGAGAGAGACAATCTCTGTCGCGTATTGTCTTGAATGTTGATTATTTTTGCTTTATATGTTGCAGCACCGTTGTTTTCCGATATCGTAATAGCACAGCGAGTTTCGGTTTCACACGCACGACGATCTGCACGCAACTGCCTGCGTTGTCCCTTCTTCTTATTATGCTTACCACCGAACCACGCTCGGCGACGGCGCTCTGTCGCCTTACTAACAACGCTTCTTGAAGCGACAACACACACACACAACCAAACGCAGAACAATTAGTGGCTGATGCAATATTTCAATAATGATGAAATTAAGCTTATTAATAAATATGTCACAACAGCATATCCATACACTCAAACCAACATCATCACACTCTTAGTGCGCGCACGAGCATATTACATAAACATATAATCTACTATATAAAAACAAGTAAGAGAAAGCTTGCCAAGTCAGGCGCGCGACTGTAGAGATACCATTTAACTTATTCGAAGGAAATAATACAAAATAAAATAAATGGTATAAAAATAAAAAAAAAAACAATTTACATTAAGAAAAAAAAAATCGCCCCGCGCGGATTTTGAACACCAAGAGTTACGCGACTTTTGTACGTTTCCAGTGCGACCTCTTAACCACCTCAACCACACAAGTTTTCGCCATGCGATCGGCAAATTAGGCTTTTATTGACGCGGGCCCTCTACTGCGTCGATTTAACGTTTTGGTTAGGAATCGCTAGCGCCCATAACTTTGTATGGGGAATTCGAACTCCTATAACTTCTTTGTTATTAAAAAAAAAATTGAAGAAGTAATTATTATTAATATATTTATTTTAATATATTTATTAATTTCCTTCATTGGATCGGAGACTAATTTCATAACTTATTTTTAAAATTGCATTAAAATTACATAATGGGCTCAGTTTGGGGAACAAGAATGAGAATTATGTATGGGAATGGGATTGGCTACCTGGGCTCCACACCCCTAGCGGTTCAAGCGTTCGCAACACGCAAGCAACCGCGGCAAGCAACAACAGCAATGCAGACAATAAAAAGCGCAAAGCGCAGCAATGACGAAAATGTAAAAGCAGCGACACAAACGACAACAACAACAACAACAACGAAAACGGCAGCGGCAGCGGCGGCGACGACGACGACGACGACAACGTTGACGGCAAGTTGAATGACATAAAACATCAACTGACCTTAGACTCTGCGACTGAACCTTAGAAAAAATGAATAATTTTACACTCGAAACAAAACACACACGCACGAGAAACACAGACAGCGGCATGCAAATGTGTTCGGCGAGCGGCGCATGCAACTTACAACACTTTACAATGGACAGCGGCAGAAAAGGAGAGAGAGAGAGAGAGAGAGAGAAAGAGAGAGAGAGTGGAAGCGAGAGAGATAGGGCGAGAGAGACATAGTGAGAGCTCGCGCCAAAGCAACTAGACATTGGCGAACAAATAGTGTTGCAAGCGCCAAACAAGCCTAGACAAACGCAGAGAGCGCCAGCACGTGGCGGAAGAGAGCGAGAGATAGGGAGAGCCAAAAGCTTACGCAGTATATCGACGTAAATTACAGCAGCAGCAGATGCAGTGGCAGAGGCAGAGGCAGCAACAGCAGCAGCAGCGACAGCCTAGGCTTGGCGCCGAGCTGCAGCTTTGCTCCCACTTGGCCACCGACAGTGCGAGAGAGCGAGCAGGAGGGGGCATCGGCGGCGCCGACTGAGAGCGCGAGTCAGTGCTGAGAGCGCAACTACAACTACAACTACAACGACAACTACAACTACAAATACAACTACAACGACAACGACAACTATCGAGTAGTTCGGGCGGCCTATTTAACGTTGCATGTTTATTTTTGGCTCCGCAGCAGCGCCAAAACTGCATTCACTCTCGTTTCAGCTTTTTTTTTCGTTTATCTTCCTATTTTTCTTCTTTTTCTGTTTAGGGCGTTGTACAAGCGCTGCAATGATGGCGGAAGTTAGCAGTGGGAGGGGCGGCAGCGGCTGCGGCAGCGTGGGCAGCACAGTGTGTAGAGCATTTTGCTTTGTCAGCGGATGCATCATGTGACGGCGAGTGGCAGAGTGCAGAGAGAGAGAGAGGGAACAGCGACAGGACAGCGAGATGTGGGTTGGGGCGTGAGAGCTACTGTGTCGTGCATGCCATTTACACCTGTGCAAATGACACAGGTAGGTCAAATGTTTTCCTCTTTTTGTTATTAGCTTGACTATTGTTGGGGCGGCGTATGTTGCACGAGATAATCACATAAAAACTCTGCCAAAATAATGCGTGGATTATAAAATTAATTTGAAGACTTTTTAATATTTTCATTCGAATTAAGTTGAATAAATTTGAAAAAGAAGATTTTGCATATTAAATAAAAAAACAACTTTTTATAAAAAATTGCCCATCATACAACAATTGAAACCGTTGCCTCCAAAAAATATTAATTTAATAATTTTTAAAATTATCATAATGAAATTAACATAAATATAATCATTTTTCAAAAGCTCTTAAACAATATTTGTTATATTGTTTGTAGCATAATATTTGCATTTGTACAATGTGCAAAAATTATAGCAATTATGCACTAAAATTACAGGAATTTTAAAATCAATAAACATTTATTCCATTGCCATCCAGATGAAAAGTGTTACAAATGACAGGATGATCGCTTTTTCGAGTTTCTTACAAAATTTCGCGACAATACAATTATTGATATAATTGTTAAATTTCTCTACATTTTCATGCGAAATCAAAAACAAGAAGTCTGACTAAATGTGAGGCCAAAAATTGTACCGTATCCAAACGGCAGTCTACCTGTGCCCGATTCTCAAGCGGATTAGCATCAGCCGAACTCCAGCCCCTACTCCTTCAACCCGTGACAATGCTGCCACTTGCCCCTCTGCTGCTGCTGTTGCCCCCAGGCATTTATTGACATTTTTGCCGCCAGACATTCTTCATGTTTTATGCATTCTGCACTCGAATTTGCAACGGACGTTTGAAATTCCTCCACTTGCCGCACATTTCCGATGCGAGCGTCAAAGTGTGAACTCAAAACTGACCCTTGAGCGGAAGGAGAGACTGAGTGAGAGTGAGAGAGAGAGAGAGAAGAGAGACAGTGTCCTCATCTGC